>OY282560.1:62137653-62737653 GCA_958295665.1 Tipula vernalis | reverse complement strand
CGCAACTCTTTAGTCTTTTGGAAGTAAGTCAAATTTGGTTTACATAAGTACATAATAAAAAATCTGTATGAAACTTTTTGGACCACTTGGTTTCAGGCGGGGGATTAGTTGATTTAGGAGAAGAAACTCGACCATAATGATTTTGATGACCTGTAAATGTCACGTCAAGGTCAACTTTTTTTTTTTTTTTTAGTATCAAACCTTAAATTTTCTCTTACCGAATCTTAATAACTTCAATTCTATTTTCCAAAGATTCTCATATTAAAACAAAGTTCACAGTCAAGGGTATCAAAGGTTTAGGTAGCATCGAACAAAATTTAAATAATTTCAAAAATTAAATTTCGTTTACAATTCAATTTGATTCAATTCAAACATAAGCCAAATTTTGAATTAAAATTATTTAGGATTAGTAAAACGTACGACTTAAATTTAAAGGTGATAAAACCTTGTCCTAGCTTGGCAACAAACAATCAATTTTTACATTACGACTAAGTAGTCATCGCTGGAAATCCCACGTGGAATCCTTAAATTGATGGCTTGAATTTTAGTTTCAACCTTTCTACTTGCCTTTGTACAAAACAGCAACAATGAAATATCTGCACTTACCTGTAATGAAAAAATAAAATAATTACTAAGTATAATAAACATTAAAGTGGAAAAAGTAATTAAGCAAAAAATGGAATAAAATTGAGTAATTAAGAATTCAAAAATCCGCAACCGTACAATAGAATTAAAGAACACAGATTTCTCAGAGGAGTCCCCCAGCAATAAAAATTTCTGTGAGAACATTAGAGTTACATCTCGGCTTTATGTCCATATTTCTATTCGGAAGAAAGTAACAATTAACAAAACAAAAAAATGGAAAATATAAGGCAGAAATCAATAACATAACCAAAGCCAAACCCAACGACCACCACAAGCACAAAAGTTCCTAAAAAGTCCCGAAAATTGTAAATTATCAAAGTATGTTGGTGCAACATTGAATAAGCTTCTTCTTGGGCCTCGACAGACATAAAAACGATTGTGCATAAAATAATTCGAAAGATCTCAGTAGAGACTAGGTAAGTGTCGTTATCAGCCTATAAGCCATAGATTTTGTTGGGCCATTAGTTTATTCTGGATGTTTAAAAAATATTGGTATTGAATAATGAATATAGAATCAATCCTTCCCTAATCAGTCATAGCGACAGTGAAGTCTCTTTAGTCTAGACGCAAGCAGGCCGCAAATATATACTCCACAAAAACACCTGGACATTTTGTAAACCTCATCCAATCAGATTGCGAATCAAGGCTAAAAGTAATTGGCTTTATTATTTATCTCACACAATTAATCATTTTTTATTGCACATATGTGTTTTGATTCAAGAAAAAAACATATTAGGTCTCGACTTGGGATTACGAAGATCTAGGTATAAGTAATAATTTTTGCTATATAATGTATGTGAATAAGTATATATTTGTTTAAGAATTAACAAGTGGTTGTAAAATTTATTAAACATCTGCTAAAAAATGATTAAGTTGTAAATTCATTATTTTTTTGTTTGTACATATTCAATCCGAGAAAATGAAACCAAAGCAGTTTGATATTTGCGAGCGACAAATACTTATGTATACTATAAAAAATTAAGAACCATCTGGTAACTTATGGTATATATCTTTATTACTATATCTTCTTAGAGTACAAAAATAAAATCAAAATAATTATTTCACCTCAACTGAGTGCTAATGCTAATTAATTTAAGAAGCGAAATCCTTCAACCACGTTTCGTTTTTTTTATTTTTGTCTTATCAAAACTTTTAATTAGCTATGTATGCGTAACGAAAAGTTTTTGTTTTGCTTGTTCTCTTTAATATCGATAATAATTATAAAAAATACCGTCTGTGTAACATAAAATATGATTTATGCAAATTAAAAAAATATTATTTCTAAGTATTTTGTTTTTATGTATAACTCAAGTGCAATTGAAGTTTAACGAGGTGTTTATGCATATCTTGAAGTCGAACGCCTCAAGAGTGATGATAATAGATAAATATTTAGATTAAATAAATATTTCGATATTGTAGCATTGATGGGTAGAATAGTTTTCTGAGTATGTATCTAAAACTTAAACTACTCTATTAACCCAAATCGAGTTTCGTAATCATAGTTACAATTAACAAACTATGATTTCCCAAAAGTCCTGTCGGAAAATCCAGGACCTGCTCTGACTTGTCGCGACGCGGGCTGGCACAGGAATCAGGTGAAACTGACTGCCGGTGCAGATCAGAGGTCCCTGCTGCTTTATAAGAAGGCAGTGGGGGAACTTGGCGAGGTATGGCCCGGAGCCAGCCTTGCTGTGATTGATAGGGAAGAGATCCCCAGCAGACCAAGAGCTAGGGTGTACATCCCTTCGGAGCCTAGTGATCCGAAGGTGATACTTCAGTTGTTGAAGATTGGCAACCCGGAGTTGCCAACGCACAACTGGAAAGTTGCCAAGCTCGAGGAGACAAAGGCTGACTATAGGTCAGCTGTTATCATCTTAAACAAGGAGACACTGACTGCACTGGAAAAAACCAACGGTCTAATCAACTATGGTTTCAGTGCAGTCACACTCAAGGTGTAAAAGAAGGACGCGGACAAGCCGGAGGCTCCGAAGTCATCTTCAGAAAATACCGCGGTGCTTGATAGCTCATCTGCGTGAGCGGAGGTAGCCAGCCAAGCGGAAACTCTCTCCACGGACACGGAGATGTCAACGTCCATGGAATCTTTAAAGAGGCTCTCAGCGGACTTCTCATCAGGGGATGACTCTGATGTTACTGTGGTGGAGAAGAGGCTGTAGAGATGACACTGACATTTCTTCAAGTCAACCTTCACCACTCTAAGGCATCATCAGCTGCTCTAATTTTAAAAATTGGGAAAGAAGCGACAGATGTCGTCTTGAACCAGGAACCTTGGGTCACTGAAGACCGGGTACTTGGGCTCAAGACTCCCAATTATAGATCAATGCACGCGAAAAAAGAAGATAAGGTTCGGTCGTGCATTCTCATTAAAAATAACATAAGTTGTTTCCTGTTATCAAGGTCAGCATTGAGGTCGATAAACGAAACCTCTGGGCCCCTATTTCTGAATACGATACGTATCGTATCACGTTACGAAAGTTCATATACGATACGAATGTAAATTGGTATTTCTGAATACGATCGTACTTAATTTTTTGGTGTGTATCCTTGCTATAAGGGAAATTTATTTTAAATGATTCTACCTATAATAAATATTTTCAACTTGGTTCATTTTGACGTTTGATTCATAATTTTTAGTTTTGATTTTCATTTCGTGTAAATAAAAAAAAATTAAAAAGAGAAACGTTTTGCATTATTTAGTTTAAAAATTAAAAACTGAAACGTTTTCTATTATATGTTATGGATTCTGTGGCATTTTATTTATCATCGAGTGATACAGAAGACGAAATTGAATGTTCAAATTCGATACGGCTACGACAGTTGCGGGATAAGTCGGATATTTTTATTCTTTCCGATGCTGAGTAAGTTAATGATTTATGTACTACATATATGTAATATTTATATGTAAAATATCTAAATTAAATATAAATCTTTGTTAATTTTTAGATTTATAAATTTGTTCAGATTATCCAAACCAGCTGTAAGATATTTGCTGGAGGAACTTGACCAATTCCTAATAAAAAGTACCAGATCGACATCGATTTCTAGCATTTCCAAAATAGCTGCGACTCTTCGATTCTGTGCACAAGGGAGCTACCAGAAAAGTGTCGGTCAGGATTTCTTGGTAGCTATGTCGCAATCATCGATATCCTCTGTAATGAGTGAGGTGCTTCAAGTGATTGAAGACAAATTATGCCCGAAGTGGATTTCATTTCGACAATCCAATGAAGAAAAGCAATCGGCAGCTGCTTTTTTCTTTAATAGAACGGGATTTCCAGGTGTTGTTGGATGTGTAGATGGGACACATATAAATATAGTCCGGCCAACCGAAAACGAACATTTATATTTTAATAGAAAAGGAAAACACAGTGTAAACACGATGATAGTAAGTTTGTCAATACCTAATTATATTTAATATATTTATATTTATAATAATTTTGCAAATTTAGGCTTGCGATCATACAATGCGGATACTATCTGTTGACTCAAAGTACGGAGGAGCATCCCACGACTCCTTAGTATGGAGTTTGAGCAGCTATCGTCGGTATTTACAAGAACAACGCAACAACGGCAACCGTAATTATTGGCTTCTAGGTAATAAATATTATATTTACTAATGATTTATGTATACTAAATGTGGTTTTGTTTTTATGTATTAGGAGATTCAGGATATCCTTTGGAACCGTGGCTGATAACGCCATATAGGGCAGCGGATGAAGGCAGTAGAGAAGCCGCCTTTAATACTAACCATTCAAGAACAAGAAATATTGTAGAACGCACAATCGGATTACTGAAAGGCAGATTTAGGTGTATTTTAGAAGCCCGTGAACTACACTACAACCCTCGAAAAGCATCTCAAATAATAAATGTGTGCTGCACCCTTCATAATATATGCTGTCACTTTAAAGTTCCGTTTGAAATGGATACAGACAGTATTAGAGAGCAAGAGTTAGAGATCGACCCTTCGAATGAAACTGAAAACCCTGCAGCTTGTGAAATTAGAAACAATATTTTAAATTCAATAGTATAGTTTTTATTAATTGTTATTATATTTAGTTTTATTTCATTTTACATTTATATTAAATTAACGGTAATATATATTACATAAATATATTTAAATATATTATCACAAAATAATTCATTGTATTTTTTATCACATTTACATAATGGTTGCTCAACCTTACAGTATCGTCAAATGTATATTATATACCTAATGCCTAAAAGTTTCTTCTTGCAGCTCTAATTTTTTTTTCTTGATTTCTAATTCATCTAATTTAATCTTCTGCTCTTCTAAATGCCGCTTTTCGTTTAAATTAAACTCTTTCTCGCGTAACGCCATTTCGTTTTCTTTCAACTTTATTTCCCTTTCCCGCAAAGAAAATGATTTCTCTTTCAATCGAACCAAACGGCGCATTGATTTATTTGAATCTGTTGTGGTTGTATTTAAAGTATTAAGCTGCTCTAAAATTGAAGTGTGGAACTGTTTTTGAATAATAATTTGCTTTTCTAAAATTTGGCTTTTACTATTTTTATTTTTATTAGTAGTTTGCCGATTTGGTGTGATTGGTTCAAGAATGCCTCTGGCTGGTGTGGATTGATTTTCTTCGCTGTTAAACTCTAGAATTGGTTCGACTGAAGGAGGACCATTATTCAATGCGGGTACATCTAAAATTGAGTCGCCACAATCGCGAGCACCATTTGTACCATCCACAGCCCGTCGTAATTCCACTAGTCGAATCACGGATTCTTCTAGTGGAGAAAATGTCTGCTGTTTTGATGGGCCGGCTCCAGTTCCTGTTAAATTCTGTTTGTTTATTTTAAGTTTCTTTTTAATGTGGAATTTATAGTCGCTCCATACTTTTTTCCAGCCTTCATGGTTCCGAATTGAAGGCCCATGACTATTTAAATTATTTGAAATTGCAGTCCATAACGTCTTTGATGAAATACGTGCATCTGGAGTGTTGTTAAATCCCTTCGCCAGATCGGGATGCGCTTCCATGAACGCCACCAACAGTTCATATTGTTTTGAACTGGTAACTTTTGCCCTAAAACATATAATGTAATGATATTAATTTGTCAAAAACTTTTATATTTAGATTAGTAATATGTAGAGTCCGGATATGTTTATGCATTTATGTGCTTATTCGCAGTGGCTCATTATTTTTGAAGTTTGAAAACAATTAAATTCAAATCAGATAAAAATAATAATTTTTGATGCCAAAATCATTATTTTCAGTTTTTCGAATTTATATGTATTCAATCTTGAAAAATAATGAACCACCGCGAATAAGTAAATGAAAAAAATCATACATAAAAATCCGGGTTCTACTAATGTATGTATATTTTTTGACAAAAATTCAAAAATAAAAATTAATATTATTAATGGTAATTTACTTACATATCACAATTTAATTATTTTACTAGGCTACTTGGCGTCCTTTCGATAACTATATACACACCGAACATATTCTCGGTCATGATCGTATAAAAACTGCTCGAATTCGTATTGCCCGATAAGGGAAATTTTCAATCGTATCGTACAACACGAATTCGTATTAGAATTATACGTATTCGTATTCAAAAATACTAATCACACGTATTCGTACAATTTTTGTACGAATTCGTATTCAGAAATAGGGGCCCTGGCTAGTATCAGCTTATCTAGCTTATGATGAAGTGGATACTCCACCAATCATTTTAGGTGAGCTAATTTTGGAGGCTCATCACACGATCTGGGGAAGTGCGGACACAAATGAACGAGGTGAGTTACTCCTTGATTACATTTTAAGTACTAACCTTCATATTATGTAACATAGGCAATAAGCCGACCTTTATAACTAGTAATAGACAGGAAGTATTGGATATTACTCTTGTTTCAAGCTTTCTGACGACTAGTTTATTAAACTGGAGAGTATCGGAAAACCACACCTTTTCTGATCATTGTTATCTTCAATTTGAAATGGACTTGACTTCTCCAAAAAGTCCAATCTACAGAAGCACTAGGAAAACCAACTGGGATACCTTTAGAACTATTCTGGGTAATTCACTACCAGTTCCGGTGCCAAAACCTCCAAAAACTGCGCAAGAGCTCGATGGCTTGGTGGACGAGTTGTCCAGCGCTTTTAATGAAGCGATACTGGGCCCTAGTCCCCTTAGCAGGCCTAGGGAGACTATACTGTGGCAAAATTCAGGAGTCTTCAGAGATATTTAGGCTACGCAAAGTACTAGCAACTGGTCCTTCCATCCCAAGTTATCTTCAACAGCCGGATGGGATATGGACCACTAATAGTGCGGAATCGCTGGAACTTCTGATGGAGACTCATTTTCCTGGTTGTTCCGAATCTGTACCTAGCACATCAGTAGGTAAAAGGGCAAGTAGCCTCATAGGCCAAATTATTAGCAGAAAAAAGATCCTGTGGGCGATAAACAGTTTTAAACCGCCTGGACTCGATGGTATTATCCCTGCGGATATTCAACAAACTACGGATCTAACAATTTCCTGGTTAGAGGTAATTTTCAAAGGCAGCCTAGAATTTGTCACATTCCTAGTAAATGGACAGAAGTGAAGGTTATTTTCATACCTAAGGCGGGAAAACGCTCAAACTGCCATCCCAAAGACCTAAGACCGATTAGCTTGTCTTCCTTCCTTTTTAAAACACTGGAAAGACAAATAGAAGCTCATATTAGAGGCACGATTGTGTCGGAAAAGCTGTCTAAATCTCAACATGCCTATTGCAAGGGGAGATCTGTAGAGACTGCTCTTCATTCTCTTGTATTTTTTATTGAAAATTTTTTCGAATATAGAAACTACGCAATGGTAACCTTCTTGAATATCGAGGGGGCCTTTAACAATGTGCTTCCAGGGGCTATAACTCGGGCACTTTCAGATCTGGGAGTGGATGAATCAAAGGACTGGATAGAAGAAGATTTGCAAGCAGAGGTACACCACAGGGTGGCGTACTCTCCCCCATACTTTGGAACTTGGTCATTAATGACCTGTTGCTGAGACTGGAGGACGGTGGCTTCAAGGTGTTTGCCTATGCGGATGATGTTGCTATTGGTGTCCGTGGTAAATACCCCGGCACCCTTAGTGAGCTTATGCAAAGTGCCCTGGGCACTCTTTCATTATGGGCCAATAGCTGTGGGTTGAATGTGAACCCACACAAAACCGAATTGGTTCGCTTCTCTAGGAAATATAAACTTCCTCACATCGATCCTCCCACTTGAAATGGGTTCAGCATGACGTTTACAGTTGAAGCGAAGTTTCTGGGTCTCGTTTTGGATAGCAAATTATATTGGAAACCTAATATTTGGAAAGGGTACAGAAAGCTATGGTAGCGCTATACTCTTGCAAAAACGCCATTGGGAAAGGATGGGGGCTGGAGCCCCGCATCGTACATTGGCTTTATACCGCAGTAGTCAGACCCATACTCTTGTATGGGGTAATAGTCTGGTGGCCTGCTCTGGACAAAACCAAAAGCTGTTGACAAAGTTCAGAGAACAATCTCTCTGTGGATCAGTGGTGCACTGAGGAGCACATCCACTCAGGTACTAGAGACTGCTATTTTTGACTCCTCTAGATATCTTGGGGAAACAGTTGGCAGCTTGCACTGCCATACGGCTGAAATCCATTTTAATGTGGACCTGCAACAATAAAGGGCACTCATCTATTTTGTGCAACAAACAAATTCCCAAGACCACCGACTATACTGTCCCGTCACTATCTTTTAACACAAAGTTCCGGACTAGGATCCCATCCAGGGAGGACCGGATGATAGGTGCAGTTTTGGAACCAGGAGTTATAAACTTCTTCACTGATGGTTCAAAACGAGACGGGAAAGTCGGGGCTGGAGTGTTCTGCGAGGAACTTCTGTTAATTCTCTCCTTCCGTCTCCCCGACTACTGTAGCATTTTTCAAGCTGAAGTAACTCCCATAAAGGAAGTCATAGACTGGTTGAGATATAATGTAATAGCAGTTTGTGATATTCGCATATATACGGAAAGTCAGGCTGCCATTAAAGCGTTCCAATCACACCTCCTCACGTCGAAAGTAGTCCAGAACTGTCTCTCATCTCTTAACGAGATGGCAGATCAGTTCAACATCCACATTTTATGGGTACCAGGACATTTCATAAGTACAGGGAATATAAACGCCGATGAACTGGATCGGCGTGGTACAACGGATCACTTCTCAGAAAGCAGAAAGGATATTGAAATGCCTCTTGCGGTATGCAAACTGCTGCTTCAGGAAGAAGCAGATGGTCAAGTATCACCTCTTACGTAATAACTCGGCAGGTCTGGCCAAAGTTGGACATGGCGAGATCCAAACAGCTGATCTCACTTCAGCAAAGTCAGATCAGTGTGGCTGTTGGAGTGATTACGGGGCACTGTCTCATAGGGAGGCATGCGATTAGACTTGGGGTCTTCTCACATGACTACTGTCGTAATTGCGAGGACGAAAAGGAGGAAGAGACAGTACTTCATCTTCTTTGCACCTGCCCTAGTCTGGTACGAAACAGACTAAAGTTTCTAGGGGCACCCCTCTTCAAGGACCTGACGGACCTCTATGGGGTGGACGTCAGGAGTATCCAGCGCTTTGTTAACAGCTCAAAATGGTTCCAATGAGTTGGAGGAAACAATTATTCGTGGTATGGCTATGGACCATTTTTGTGTATATGCCTGGTCCTAGTGGACCGCCACCCAAACCTAACCTAACCTTGGTTAAATATGACACACTTTATTGAAATTATGGTTAAGTCGAAATTATTATTGCGAAATCAGAAATGGGTTACATGAATTTTATTTAAATTCGTCATCAAATAAGATTTTAACAAAACATTTATCATGCTTTTCAAAATTATGAAATTATAAAACAGCTGCACTAAAGACAGCGATTTAAGACGGCTTCTCAATAGTGCCCCTTTTAATATTCCTTCTATAACTTAATCATAGACGGCTGCTATCTGGTGGAATTTGTATCGTACTTTCAGAAGAATTATCGATTGTTGCAAACTTAAACACTTGTTGAATAAATGTTGTCCTTTTCACATCACATATTTGAAACCAAGGAAAGTTTTGCCACAATGGACTCGATATCAAACACGTTTCAATGATATCGGCTCGTGTTTCTCTTGTTACCATCGGCAGAGTTTGGCTTAAGTCGCCTCCAATCTCCACCAATTTGCCTCCAAACGGTATATTATTCTTCAATAATTTCACGTGGAAGGTATCTTTTAATAAGAGCCTTTATTAATATTTCTGCTACTTTTGATGATATTTGATTCTTTAAACATAAGAATTGACCAATGGAATGGGAAGTTTGAAACCACTATGAATCGTGCTTCCGCCTTTAATCAAAGTTGATTAAAGTATTGTAGAGATAAGTCTTGCCAGAACTTTCTGCTCCATTAATATCAGAGGGCTTGAGGCGATCGGTAAAGTCGATTCCTTCTATAATCACAAATGTGCCATATTGTTAAAGGTTTAATATTCCCCTGAGTCTCCCAGCCTCTAACTCTTCATCCACCGGTTTGAATTCAGGTAGTGCTTGTTTAACAACTGTGGATTGAGGCAAACCAAATGCTTAGCATGTAAATCGTGCTGAAGAAGAATTGACCCTATGTCGTGTAGAGCAAAATTGGAAGATGTGGCTTCATCGTTATGTCTTAAGAAATTAATATTTGTCAATGTGAAATAAACATAAATGAATCCGAATATTAGACGCAATTGTGAAGGCATTTAGAAAATCAATGGTTCGTCTAGACATTTTTTCCACGCGACCTCTTTGAATGTTTCATGTTCGCTGTCAACAACAGTCAGAAAAGCATAATTTGTTTCTATGAAGTATAAGAAGTCGAAAGTAGCGAGATACAGTTTAGTCGATGCATCTTATCAATTAAGTTGAAACCATGCAATAAGTTTCATATTTCCTTCAATACGATCCTTTGTTGTTGATACAAATGAACTGGCAAATGAATAGCAGCTGATAACGATCATGTAAGGGCGTTTTCAACAAGCGCCACATTGCTTCTGAAGCGCTCTCGTGTCTGGCATCAATAAAAGTTGCGGTTTCATCACGAATCATCTGGCCCACATCGCCAGTTCCAACAATGTTAGTAGCACATAACCTTGAAACCTGGTTTGTCAAACAAGTGAAATATGTGAACATTTAGGTAATTTTCAAGGAAACTTTTTGAGATAAGTATGTAAATTCAGAACCAGAGTGCCACACATAGACAACAACCAAACAAGACGAGCCAAAACTATAGGAACAATGAACCCTCTAGTAATAGCAATGGCATCAGTTTGTTGTCTACTGAGACTCGCAAAACCCAACACCAAGTGCCAAAAGGCATATATTTCGAGAGACTAGAGAAACTAAAAATTTTAGATATGAAGGGGTCACAAGTAATTCAGTATAACATAATAAGCAGCTGTTGGGACGAAATCGAGAAAGTCAAAATAGCTCTTTGCAAGGAGCTGCCTAAACTAAATTGCAATATTCTTAATCAATTTAGATGGCAAATAAACAACCTGAACGTATGAAACGGAGTTTCGCCGACACGACTGATATAGAGGACATGTTCGGAATACTCAAACAACGAAAGGCCAGCGAATATGAAGATCGGTTTGAAGGAATTAAAAACAATGAGACCATTTAGTGTCACTAGTAACAAATCAAACAACTTTAATCGAAAATACCGTCAATCTGGTGAAACACAATACAAATCTCACCCCAACATTAATAAACAACTTGATACTAGAGCGAAATCATCTACGACAGAAAATATCGCAACTACAGGAACACCAAACCTATGAGGACAAAGTACGGCTGTCAATACTAGGCATACCCAGATTGTGTCTGGTCCTGAGAAATCTTGAGGATATTCAACCAGCTATTCTTGCACTATCTTAGTTAAACAGCGAGCTACAATTGATTGGACAGCGCATACCAGCCTCAATTATCATTCCTGGACACAACCATAATGACGTTTACCAAAGCATGAAAAAACGAACCGGGGTCTGTCTAATTATTGAAATCACACTACCGAACACAGCCCAGTTGCACATCATCAGATCAGCCAAGTACTTGGCCGTAGATGATCGACGGGAGCATTTCGCAATATTAACAAGAGAAGATGTAAGCAGGTGCCAAGTTTTCCAACAAGCACAATTCTTGTGCAAAACTTCACCAATTGTCAATACAATGGTACCAAGTGAAATACGAATTACACCTAGTATAGCGGAGAAAAGAGATCAACACCATGTGAAAACCAGAGCCGTAAATGGAACGAACCACTGGATCAAGCTTCACACCCGATATCAGTGGATATATGTATCTTGTTCCCAACGAAACTATAGTTGACGTTATCAGTGACTCTACAATTCAACCGCACTGGTTCCACAGTTTCGGATATGCTAAAGGATTCCGATCAGTAATCATAGCCATGGGGATAGCTCAAAACAACATCAGCATAGCATTTCGTAATTCATCTGGCCTGCTAACACGGGGGGAAATCATTTAAAGGAATTCAGTGCGCAAATCCAGAATGAAGGTCTTGCACCGAATCAGAGCAGGTCCATCCTCCACCACTATACCATAATTCTTATAGTATTTTGGAGCTGCGTACTGATCACAGGCCACGCTCTCCACTACCAAACCTAGAAGAGAGTGATGTATAACCTAAACTATAGTCATCGACATTCAATGTCGCTATAGATCCAGGAGAATTATAGCCGCCCGGGAGAATGTTTAGTCTGCTAAACAGAACAACTAACCTTGTATATACGTGTAGTTAAATTAAGCGATTTATTCCGATTGCTGACCTTAAAATATGCTGATCTACATTTTGATTTATCCGGGGTGTCCGGGTTTGGGATGCTAATCCGATAATGGAAGATTCCTTGGTTTAATCTGAGAAAAAAATCGTATAGGAGGGAGGGCGGGGGGAGTCAATTTTTGATATCCTTTGAGTTACAGGGTGTTACTATTTTTTGTTTATAAAATTGAGTTTTTCTCAAAAAAAACGTTAAAATTTTTTTTTTTTTAAATTTTAATTCGCCATGATCCCCCTACAATTCCCCGATACAAAGTTTGGGTCGAACAGTTATAAAACGTGCTCAAAATGTTATCCTTCTGATTGAATACAGGCTAATATTCGTTTAAGTATATGCCTTTGATTATTTCAATTCTTGGTAATTTTTCCCTTATCTGTTGTGTTGCTGTGTGTATCAGTTGTATTAGTTCTTCTTTTGTTTCAATTTCTTTGGAGTATACAAGCGCCTTCATCGTTCCCCATACATAAAAATCCAATACCGTAAGATCGGGGGATCTTGCAGGCCAATGAATTGGACCATTTCTTCCAATCCAGTTTAACCAATTCTTAACATTTCTATCGTAGTGACAAGGTGCACCATCATGTTGGTATGTTTGCAAGATTCTACATAAAATACGAACAAGTCGTTTTATAAAAATTGTAAATAACGTTTACTATTTAATCTCGCTGGTAATATGAGCGGTCCAATTAACTTATCGTCATTACACCAGGCCATACGTTTACACTGAAGCGGTGCTGAAATGATGTTTGTTGTGAAACTGTATTATACGCACGTGTGTATTGTGAAAGTTTGTTATGCCATCTCTTGTGAATTGAAATTCGTCCGTCCATAGAATACGTTTCACAAAACTAGCATTGTCCAAATTCCTTTCCATCAACCAATTACAAAACTCTTTTGTGCACTTTCAACACTTTTAATGTGGTCGACGTGTAATAATTCTTGAACGGTCCTATGGATGAAGATCCTCATTGTGCAATACTTGATGAATTCGGTAGCAAAGAGACGTTCAATTGTAAAGCGAGCCTCCTTACGCCAATAGAAGGATTTGCTGTTACATTACGAATTATTTCTTCGTCGACATCCAAATGATTTGGTGAGACTGAATGGGGCTCCGCCCGGCTATTTAATGTTGTTGCGATATCTCGCAGTCTTCTATGAATATCTGTAAATACTCTTGCGTCAGGAAAGCGACACGTTAGAAATCTGCGTTCATATTCATTGCGAGCTCATGATACATTATCATCGCCAAATCCGTAAACAAAATGGGTATCAACGTACTCCTCACAGTGATGTTAAAATATTTTTGATTGGCTCATTTCTAAATATAAGGTAAGAGCACCATCTACCGTCACCGTAGTAGCTTAGTTTGAGAAAATTTAGTGTATTTTTATTATTTAGCACCAAAAATTTTTGTTATTTGTTTTTTTTAAATGTATTATAGTTTAGTCACGATATCCTAAAGGAAAACATTCAATTCGTTGGGGAATTAAGTAATTATAATAACTTTTTTGATTAATCAATTGTTCCCTATCACCGCCACCCTTATATTGCGCTGTACCTATTACCGGCAAAATTAGCCCAAAAATGCATCAACTACCGCCACATGTAATTAACACATAATTAAACACATTCAACCATAGTTTATCTAGTGTAGCAGTTTTATTTACTTAATTAAATATTAATTCATTCATAACAACATAAACAAAAAAAAATATTGCGTTCTTAAAATAAAAAACTTAAAAGTTTAAGGCTTATAAGCTTGAGGCATATCACTTTTGTATTTAAAACTTCATATATCATATGCATAAGCATTTATAAAAATTAAATTAGGAATATTGACTCGTTTATATAAGGCTAATTAACAATTTAGTGTAATTGGTTTCCAGATTTTATTAAAGCTATCTCTGGAACTGCATAAAGCCCTCGATTGGTTATTAATGATGGCGGAGAAATTTTGATAACGTCAATTATTGGATAGTTTAATACATCTTCATTTTCAGGCCATTTCCAGTTTGATCCTGCCATAGCCATGGTTTTGACCTTTACCTCATCAAGAACTTCTACTTTTCCAACGACAAGCCCAGGAAACAATTCACCTTCATAATGAACTGCCACATAGTTTCCAACATTAAATGTGTCTTTCTTTTTCTTTATTTCTGATATACACCTGACCATTGCTTTTTGTGCTTCTTTTTCATTGAATTTCAGTTCTCTTTGCAATCGCCTTGCAGCCATTTCCCTTTCTTTTAGCTCTTTTTCACATTTTTGAGCTTGCAGATGTGAAATAAATTCTTTTGACGTTGCCACAACCGGGGTAATCGTTTTGTACCATAGTTCAAATAGGCTTTTGTGCTGAAGATCACCGTCCCAAATACCTGGTGAGTTGCGGAATTGTAAAAGCAAATTGGATGGTATTTTACTTTCTAAAATATTTAAGAATGTTCGGTCTGAAGATTCAATTTTGTTTGCAGGTTCGTTTGTATTGTTGTCTGTGGACTTAAGGGTCTCACTAGTAATTTCACGCGCAACCTGCTTTAATAATTTGCCATAATCAATACCATCGGCATTGAATGGAAACAGCCCCGTTGTTCTGAAGGCACATCTTATGGTTTCTGGTTTTGCACTATTTTCTAGGCATGTTGACAACAGAGGAGCAAAATTTTCTTTCATCAGTTTTCCACCATTATTTTTCCACCTGTAGTTATGCACCGCAGCCTTCCATTCAGCTTTGATTGGATGAAACAGTCCGACGTCACAGGGTTGTAAAATATGCGTTGCGTTTGGAAATAAAGCAATCAAAATAATTTTATTTTTCTCACAAAACTCAGAGAGCGGTAGCGTAATATGCGATGAGTGGCCGTCAACATATAATATTACAGGTAACTGAATTTTCTTTTCTGTAATCCATGGATGGAAAACATTTGTTATGTATTCATAAAATGTTTGAGCGGTCATCCAGCCGTTATCGGGAATTCTTTTATATGCAAATAAAACCATTGGTGGTCCAAGGTCACCACATGCTCTTACTGTAATTAATACCGTAATGCACTCTTTTTCATCATTCGCAATTCTCGAATATACCTGTTTAGCTCCTTTTATCCCCAAAACCGATTTTTCCTTAGGTGCAAGGAAAAATTCTGTTTCGTCACAATTAAATATGCGTGATGGATCATTTGTTACTTCTAGGTAATTGTTTTCATCTAAATAAGTTTTAATTTCAGCAAACCAATTTCTAATATTCCGTTCTGTCAATTGTGATCTAGCAGCAGTCAAGTTTTGCGACACACGTAAGGCTAATTCTGGGTGTCTCTTTAAGAAACCGGCCAACCATTTTCTTCCAGGTCTCCCATCAGTAAAAGGGTTTGGCCGACTTAATGATTTTGTGAGATCTGCAACGGAATCCTGCAGCTGGGTTTTTGTAATAGGAAACCCCAACCTTGCTAACTTTTGGATCCACTTGACTAGTAGTGTCTCTTCATCAGCACTTAATATAGTAGGAGGTCCTGGCTTTGCTCCTAGCTCGTATTTACAACTAAGCTTATCACGTAGTGTAGTTCGTGGTTCTTATTTCTCATTTGCAGCCTTAACACTTTGTCCCTTTTTTACTTCCTCGATAGCCTGTGTCATGGCATCAATGCTATACTGAAATTTTTTACCCTGCCCCGCCATATTTTATTGTAACTGAAAAAAGAACGACCCAACTACCGATTATTGCACCTATTATCGTCTTCTGAATAAATACTACTGTTTTGAAATTAAATGGCATCTATTGGTAAATAAAAAACAAAAAGTACACTTTTTGATTATTTTTCTAAATTAATTGGAAAAAAAAATTAAAATATCTAGTTTCTTTATTTAAATATTTTAATATTAATATACCGTTACTTGGTACCTGCCACCGCCATAGCAAAACTCCTATTTCCGCCACTATATTTTTGTCAGTGTTTTTACAGGAACAGGAGTTCAAATATTAAGTGGCGGTAGTTGGACCAAAGAAAATACAGCTCCTTTTACAATTACCATATAAATAACTTCTTAAAAAAGTATAATTTTAACACAAAATCTTAAAATTATAAAACTCTATCACCGCCAGGGGTGGCGGTAGTTGGTTCAAATGGTAAACTTCGTGGTATCAATTACCGCCACACAATATTTGCTATTTTTAATATTTAGTTTTAAATATTTGTATCACCATCAATTATTTTCTCTAAAACTATTTAAACTTAAGAAATTAATTTTCCACGTGTTCTTAATAATTATTGTAAGACCTGTCAAAAATATTCTTTCGGTCGCAACCAACGCTATTGAAATGAAATGTTAGATAGAATTTGTAACGGACTTTTGCAAACATATGGTCGATTGTGCTCGAAATGCTTCGGTATATTATCATGCAATATATACTATATACAAATTTCAAACGGTTTTCTTATTATTTTGCTATTTTGCGCGCAGTGGCGGTAGTTGGTGGAGTGGCGGTGACGGGTGCTCTTACCTTATTGGGTGTACAAATAAGTTTTGAAGGATTTCCAAAAGATGGCGTAACTAGTATTAAATCGCATCGTAAGCCTGGTCATACATCAACTTCAACGGCCGAACCGAATATTCATGGCAGGAAGCTAATGCTGTGCATTTGGTGGGATCAATTCGGATTGATCTACTATAAGCTACTCCAGCCTAACGAAACCATTACTTGAGAACGTTACTAACAACAATTGATGCAATTAGGCCGAGAATTGAAGCTCAAACGCCCACAATATGCCAAAAGACATGACAAAGTGATGTTTCAGAATGACAACGCTGTTGCAAAAGTCGTCAAGGATGCTTTGGAGGTGCTTCAATGGGATGTCTACCCCATCCGCCGTATTTACCAGACATTGCTCTTTCTGACTACCATTTGTTGCGGTTGGTGATTTATGGCCTGGCCGAGCAGCATTTTACTGCTTAAAAAGAAGCCAAAAATTGGGTAGGTTGTTGGCCGTACACTGCCTGAAAGATGGGGAAAAAGTCGTAGCTAACGATGCACAATACTTTGTATAAAATATGTTGTACCAATTTTCTCTGAAAAAAGTTTCGAAGTTTTGTGAAGTTGAAAAAATTTACTTCGTAAGTAACTTGACATGTTTGAATTGACCAAATATCTGCTAAAAGGACTGGCACTTTCACCAAGAAATCAAATTTATGTTTTTTCGCCGGAGAATAACAGAAAAAATTATAAATTATTTAGCTTCGAGAAAATGCTTTATGAAAACTATCTTCCAGACTATCCAGCCAATTTACTAAAATCAAGGCTTCAATCACTTCTATTCTAAAGGCAAAGCTAGATTTTTCAGACCTGTTCAAGATATGTCACTGTTAGTGTCACTAATGGTGAATTCAGCGAGGAAAATTTGCTAGCTCGTGATCACGAATTATTGAAATTTCGTCAACTTTTTAACCCCCTCCAAAAAAAAAGTATAGAGCAACCATAAAAAAAATGGAGGTGTGGCCAACACACGACTTTCTTTTACGAACAGAGAATTTTTAAATTTTTTTTTTTTAATTTTTTTTTTTTAATTTTTAAATTTTTAAATTTTTTTTTTTAATTTTTTATTTTATATTTTTATTTGTTTTTAATTTTTGGAAACATTTTGTATTAATTAGTATTTTGTAAACCTTATACTTTTTAAGATATTTGCAAAACAAATTTTCTGGACCAAGGGAGTGGCCACTTCCGGTTAGCCGATTTGGAGTAAAATTCACTGGGACTTCCCAATTTATCAAAATAGCTTAAATTGGAAGTTTCAGTTCGATTAATTAAACCATATGGGCTGTAGAGAGGACACAGACAGGCTGACAGACTAACAGACTAACAGACTAACACACTGACAGACTGACAGACTGACAGACTGAAAGACTGAAAGACTGACAGACTGACAGACTGACAGACTGACAGACTGACAGACTGACAGACTGACAGACTGACAGACTGACAGACTGACAGACTGACAGACTGACAGACTGACAGACTGACAGACTGACAGACTGACATACTGACAGACTGACAGACTGACAGACTGACAGACTGACAGACTGACAGACTGACAGACTGACAGACTGACAGACTGACAGACTGACAGACTGACAGACTGACAGACTGACAGACTGACAGACTGACAGACTGACAGACTGACAGACTGACAGACTGACAGACTGACAGACTGACAGACAGACAGACAGACACCATTCCGAAACCCACTTTTTCGGACTCAGGGGACCTCAAAACAAATAAATCTCTAGAAATCTCAAGGTCCAAAATTTTCAGGATTACTATACTTTATTTTACGAGAGTAAAAGAAAATAAAAAACCCTAATCCATACGAATCGTTCGTTTAGTAAAAGTTCTGCAAAATTATTTTTTGGAAATCGCACACAAATCCCAAGGGCCAATATCGGCCATTGCCAACAATGATGACAAAGGTTTCGCTAGCACATGGAATAGGTTCCTTAATTACCTAGTTAGAAAACCCTAATCCATACGAATCGTTCTTTTAGTAAAAGTTCTGCAAAATTATTTTTTGGAAATCGCACTCAACACCCAAGGGCCAATATCGGCCATTGCCAACAATGATGATAAAGGTTTTGCTAGCACATAGAATAGGTCCCTCAAATACCTAGTTAAAAACCCCTAATCCATACGGATCGTTCGTTTAGTAAAAGTTCTGCAAGATTATTTTTTGGAAATCGCACTCAACTCCCAATGGAAAGTATCGGCCATTGCTACAAATGATGACAAAGGTTTCGCTAACACACAGAATAGGTCCCTCAAATACCTAGTTAGAAAACCCTAATCCATACGAATCGTTCGTTTAGTAAAAGTTCTGCAAAATTATTTTTTGGAAATCGCACTCAACAATGATGATAAAGATTTTGCTAGCACATGGAATAGGTCCCTCAATTACCTAGTTAGAAAACCCTAATCCATACGAATCGCTCGTTTAGTAAAAGTTTTGCAAAATTATTTTTTGGAAATCGCACTCAACTCCCAACGGTCAATATCGGCCATTGCCAACAATGATGATAAAGGTTTTGCTAGCACATGGAATAGGTCCCTCAATTACCTAGTTAGAAAACCCTAATCCATACGAATCGTTCGTTTAGTAAAAGTTCTGCAAAATTATTTTTTGGAAATCGCACTCAACCCCCAAGGACCAATATCGGCCATTGCCAACAATGATGACAAAGGTTTGGCTAGCACATAGAATAGTTAGCTCAATTACCTAGTTAGAAAACCCTAATCCATACGGATCGTTCGTTTAATAAAAGTTCTACGAAATTATTTTTTGGAAATCGCACTCAACTCCCAAGGGCCAATATCGGCCATTGCCAACAATGATGACACAGGTTTCGCTAGCACATGGAATAGGTCCCTTAATTACCTAGTTAAAATTAAGGTGTGGCCAACACACGACTTTCTTTTACGAACAGAGAATTTTGAGAAATTTTATTTTTTTTTAATTTTTTTTTTTAATTTTTTATTTTTATTTGTTTTTAATTTTTGGAAACATTTTGTATTCAGTTGTTTTTTGTAAACCTTATACTTTTTAAGATATTTGCAAAACAAATTTTCTGGACCAAGGGTGTGGCCACTTCCGGTTAGCCGATTTGGAGTAAAATTCACTGGGACCTCCCAATTTATCAAAAAAGCTTAAATCTGAAGTTTCAGTTCGATTGATTAAACCATATGGGCTGTAGAGAGGACACAGACAGACTGACAGACTGACAGACAGACAGACACCATTTCGAACCCCACTTTTTCGGACTCAGGCGACCTCAAAACAAATAAACCTCTAAAAATCTCAAGGTCCAAAATTTTCATGAATACTATACTTTATTTTACTAGAGTAAAAGAAAGTAAAAGACGAAAAAAATTGGAGGGAGTAAAAAAGTTGACGAAATTTCAATAGTTCGTGATCACGAGCTAGCAAATTTTCCTCGCTGAATTCACCATGAACCTTTTACAATCGCGGAGCATGCTTGTCTCATTCGTTGGGTTCGATATAGTTAATCACCCAATAAATTTGTAAAACGACAAATAATTAATCAAAAATTATTTAAAACTAATAAACTAAAATCAGATTAAGATGCGCGAGACGTAACAATTAATTTTCTATCAAGCCATAAGATAAGAAGTTATTTTTGTTGGATTTATCCAAAACCGCACTGATAAAAACAATAATCGTGATTTGTCAATAACTGTTTATCAATATTACTTATCTATTGGAAATATGATTGTACATGTATGTACTCATATACTTACTGTAATAAAATGTTTATCGCAAAAAAATCTGTGATAAATTTTGTATTATGTCATTTTTGTGCAGTTTACGAGGTGACTATAAAATTACGCGATTATTGAGGCATGAGTTGTTTCTTGCTTTATTTTTTTGTTAAATATTTTAATTAAGCGAGTTTACTGTGTATAGGAATAGATGATATCACACGATTTTTTGCTCGGTTTAAAATATTTACATACTTCCCTCTCCAATTAATAAATAATACAATATGGTATACTTACATACCTATAAGTAATTCTATATGCGTTTACTTAGTTATTTATTTAAAAAACATTTTTTTTTTTAATTTGCACTGTTGTACAATGTACAGTGAGTGACCTTTAGTGAAAGTTAAATATGGGATTTGTTAAATAAAAGAACAATATAGCTAAGTACGTAACTAAATGAAATTTATTTTAAGGGAAATTCGATACAAGTTTTTGAAAATATGGGGACGCAAGTTTCAGCCTTAATTATATAAACATAAGTTTTAAATTACATTTGTACCGTATAAATATATGTGGCGTGTAAATATATGATGTTAGCATATGTATACATAAATGCGTGGCACTAACGCAGCTAATTAGCGAACGAGTGCAAAAACCAAAAACATTAATTGGTTTGGTTAAGTGATGATGCCTATATAAATGCAGCTCTGCAAAACTACTTAACCGCGATCCAGGTTCGACACGTTGTATATATTTTTCGACACGTTGTTTACAGTAGAGCAATTCCTCTCATTCAATTTTAAAGCAAGGTTGCCAATATGAGGAGCAGAGCTTAATAGTTTATCTTTACACACATATACTGTTGTCGCAGAATATTTCATTCCAGGAATCGGTAAAATAGTTCGTACAAAATTTGATGCAATATGTTTGATAGAATTTTTAAGAAATTTATAAAAAAGAAATAAGAAATAATTCAACTAAAAGAACAAACCATATGCTAATTAAAACGTGAGATTGATCTTCTGAAAGTTGAGCTAAAAAAAGAATCCGATTTGTATAAGAACACCGAAAAAGATCGCATGAAAGAAAAATATCAGATTATCAGTAGCATAGATAAGATAAAGAATCTTGAGGAAAATTGGCAGAAAATAATAAAAAATTGTATGCGATTCAAAATAAAAGTGATCACCTGCAACGTGAGAATAATAAAATGGCGCAAGAGCTGAATGATTGTCAGAATACAATTGCTGAGCTTTCAGACTCGCATTCAGCAGCGCAACATGAATATAATACATCCAAACGCAACTACAACATGTTAGTTCAGGCATGTAAAATAACGGAGACCCAGCTAAATGAAATCGAAACTATGTACGAGAATGAAGTGAAGCGCAGTAAAATGCACATCGAAAAAATTGATGAACTATGGGCTAAAATCCGATCGAAAGACGAAGAAATTAAATCAGTAAAAACTGAATTGAATCAAGAGATTCATGCCAAGAAAGTGATTGAACAGAAACTCGTTAACATGGAAAAAGAAATAACTGAGTTCAAAGGAACCAATCAAGATTTAACGAGACAATGTATTGAACAACAGAAGGAATTAATCGAAAAAAGTAAAACTCTCTGCTCGATTCAAGAAGATATGGAAATGGCTAAGTTGGATTCGAGTAATTTGCAGCGTGTTAAGTCGCACATCAATCAGGAGCTGAGCATTTTAAAAGAGGAAAATGCTAAAATTTTAACGGAATTGTTTCTCACCAAAGAAGAGCTGCAAAAAACGGTTAACGAACTGAAAGATGCCAAAAATTTGAATGCCGATTATACAGCTGAAATTGAGCACATTAGTAAATGTACCAATTTCCGTCAGTAGTCCAATTATCGGCAGTTTTACGAAAAACGAGAAATAATAAGAAAATATTCACTTCTCTCGATCTGAGATAACTATATTTCGAAAAATCGATATTCCCTTGATAATAGACAGAGACGAACATTTCGATTGGGATCGTTAATTTACCGTTATTTTGTTTCATCGCAACGCGTTCTATAATTTTAGTAGTATAGTGGAATTGGTCGTGCATCGTTGACTATTTAGTACAAGTGGTTTAATATTCCTCTTAAGTGATTTAAACCGTTTTTTTACTCATTTTTATTTAGTGTGTAGTTTTGTTGAATTGTTCAACTCATTGTTGTGCCTAAAATCAAAAAAATATTTGTGAATTTCGGTAAGTTTAAATAAAAATCAATATAATTAACCTGCCGAAAATACGTTAGGAAATAATTTGGCATGTTTGTTTTTTCGGCATAAAACCGATAATAGGTTCAAGCAATTGCACTAATAATACGTTTTTTTGGTTAAATACTACTAAGTGTATTTAAAATGTATTAATATCATTTCATTACTTTTATACAAATTAAACTTTTGACTAGTTTCCGGCACACTAAATTTTCATCAAAGTAAACCGAAATGAATTTTTGTAATGTCAGTTTAAGTAAAAAAAACGGTATGCCGAAAATTAGTGCAAAATATGCCGATATTGCGAAACATGTATTCCAACATTAAAATATTAAAACTAGCAATTTAATTACTGTTAATTAAAAAATTAAGATAATTTTCCAACTAAATACAAGTGTAGTTCATTTAAAAATTGTATCAGATAAATAAATTCAAGTTTTAATATAAATGAATTAAAATTATAAGTATATGCCAATAATAAGTGTATAGTATGCCGATAATTGGAGATTTTTGTTGTAGTTTACATTTAGATATGAAGAGCAGCCGGAAGAATTATAGCCGACAGTCACTTCTAGAAGCAACTGAAGCTGTGAAACTTGGAATGCCAGCCTACGCTGCCAGTAAAAAAATTGGTGTTCCTAGATCCACCATCCAAGATAAAGTGTCAGGAAAAACGCCATTCAACAAAAACAGTGGGCCACCAACTATCTTAAGCCAAGAGGAAGAGGAATACGTAGTTAAATGGGTCCTTAGTATGGGGAAGATGGGATTTCCTGTAACGAAAGCGCAATTAATAGATAGTGTGGCGCTTTTAATAAGGGAACTAAAACGGCCTAATTCATTTAAAAATGGAATACCTGGTAGACATTGGTATGAATTGTTCCTTAAAAGGCATCCAATCATCACGGAGCGAGTATCGCAAAATTTAACGGCAAGTCGCACGAGTATCACCGAACCACAAATACGGGCTTGGTTCAACAAAATTACTTCATTTATTGAGGAAGAAAACTTCCAAGATGTATTAACCGATCCATCTCGGATTTTTAATGCAGATGAAACCGCATTTTTCTTATCCCCGCAAGAAAAAGCTGTCTTAGTACGTAAAGGTTCAAAGCAGGTATACAACAGGATTGACAATGACGAGAAGGAATGCCTAACAGTGTTGGTTACTGTTTGCGCTGATGGAGAATCAGCTCCACCTATGGTAGTTTATACGTACCAAAGAATACCTGCCAATATAATAAAAAAAATTCCAGTGGATTGGGGAGTTGGCAAGTCGGAAAGCGGATGGATGACTTGCCAAACATTTTTTGAATATGTGGCAAATGTTTTTTATCCGTGGCTGATCAAATTGGAGAAAAAATTTCCCGTTTGCCTATTTCTGGACGGTCACAGCTCTCACCTGTCACTTCCGTTAGCAGAATTCTGTAGAGATCACAGAATTATATTGATTGCACTGCTCCCGAACGCTACACATTTACTGCAACCGCTAGATGTAGCATGTTTTCACCCAGTTAAAACTGAATGGAAGAATCTATTGCGGTCCTGGAAAATTGAATGCAAAAGTCTAAAATTAAACAGGGAAGATTTTGCGCCTTTATTAAAAACTTGCTTCGACCGCGCACTTAAAAAAGAAACCATTAAAAACGGATTCAGAACGTCCGGGTTATACCCCTTTAGTTCTGAAACTATCGACTACACCAAGCTTTTGGAAAATGCAAGAGCACCATCATCTTTTGAAAACATTCAAATTCCCACTCAGAATGATGAGAATAAGGATCAAACCAACCAGCCTTTTTTAGCAATTATGGAAAAAAGGCTCCCATTAGAAAAGCTTTTAATGTTCCAGAAAAGTGGTGGTCTGGAATGGTGAGTTAAAAGATGAAAATCTGTTTCTTTTCTGGAAAGATTTGAAAGATGATGTTGTTTTGACAAGCAAAGAAAATTGTGACCCATCATTGATAGTAAATCAATCATTAGATCTTGTGTTAGACGACCAAATATGGGTAGGGAATCAGGTGTTAAATTGTACCGTTGATAATGACGGAACGGTACGATTTTTTGATAATTTAAACTTGAGTATTGATGCTCAACAAGAACCGCAGAACGCAACAAATGCACTCGTAATGAGTACGCCAGATAAAAACAGTGATGAACAAGATCTACTTCTTATCGGTACAACTCCGCAGCCGGGTTGTTCTTATTTGTCGTTCAAAGAAGATTTCCCCACACCGTTTAAGAAATCTTTTCACTATCCGGATCCTCCTACTGAAAAGAAGAAGAAAAATGTAAGAAGGAAAATAACACCTGACGCAATCACATCAAATAAATATTTTGAATATCTCAAAAATTTGGAAATGGAAAAGGAAAGAGCACTGGCTGAAAAATTGGAAAGAGCGGTAAAGAGAGATGAGCGAAAAAAACTTAAAGAAGAAAGAGAAAAAGGACAGAAACCAGTTATTAAAAGACCATCAAATCAAAATAACAATGAGGATTCCATAACAGGAAACTCAGTTTTAAAAAAAATTAAGAAAACATCGTGTCCTGGTGATTTCGTGATAGTTGCATACGAAGAAGAGTTTTCTCCTGGAGTTGTAATGGAGATAAGAACTGGAGAGGCATTTATAAAAACCATGCAAATGAGTGGCCAAAACTGGAGATGGCCAAATAAAGACGATGTTATTTGGTATAAAGAAGAAATCTCTTGCTTTATAAGTCCACCATCACTTTTAAATGTAAGAGGTATATATGCCGTACCTGAAATTGAAGCCTTCCGAAAGAACATTTTGTAGTTTTTTATTAATTTTAATTATTTTACTTGATTACCTGATAACAGATGTGAATTAAGGGTTTTTGTTAATTTGTTTGTTATTATTTGAAGAATTTTAATGTGATAATGTACTATGTAGCTGTGAATTAAAAGTACTTGTTTGTAAGTTATTCATTATTTAGAAAATTGAACCGAAATAAATAATTTGTTTGC
This sequence comes from Tipula vernalis, assembly GCA_958295665.1. Taxonomy (NCBI): domain Eukaryota; kingdom Metazoa; phylum Arthropoda; class Insecta; order Diptera; family Tipulidae; genus Tipula; species Tipula vernalis. The sequence goes on along the minus strand of OY282560.1, from coordinate 62,711,679 downwards.
TAAAACTATTATTTTGCTGTTTTATTTTCAATATTTTATACATGAATCTAAATATGCCAATAATACGAACCTCAGTCGCCGAAAATTAGAACAAAAATAAATCGAATATGCCGGTAATAAGAGCGAAGACTTATTGTTACAAAATCTTTTCATTTTCAATAAAAATATGATTAAAACATTAAAATTAATGTTTTAGACTATTGTTTACAATATTAGCTTTAATTAGAAGGTAAATTATTTTAAAACACATTTGAGCTCTAAAAAATATCTTAAAATAATGTGTACTAGTTTCTTAAACTGACGGTAATTGGTACGTTTACTTACTAGTACAATGAGTGAAATAAAGAATTACTATCATCAGCGTGAGATCAAATATGAGACAACATTGGCACAGCATGCTAAGTTAATTAACCATCTCCAAGTTCAAGTAGAAGAATCGAAAATTAAAAGGAAGAAAAATTTTTCTGAAATATTATTTGGTTCATCGAGCTCCTCTTCGTCAAAGGTACCAAATTTGCTTTTGAGCGCTATCGAAAATTCAGCACCATTTAAACGACTCCAACAGGAGTATCGATTAGAAAAATCCCGAAACGAACGACTAACTGAACAATTACTGCGTGTTAAAACTGATTTACGAGGTAAGCATAATATTCAAAATTAAAAGCTTTTTCATTTTGCTATCTGTACTACTTTGCTTTATATTTCCAGAACAAAATCACAATAAAGAAAATCACATTGAGAAATATGCGACTGCCCCACCGCCGACTAGCCACAACACATCGCGAACAGAAATAAGAAAAGTCGATATCGTCGCGCAGGTACATCCTAGACCACAATCCGTCGCATCGTGTGACGAACTCGAGAAACATCACCGATTTGAAATGACCATCGAAAACCAAACTAACGAAATTTGTAAATCGTGTGGCAAGCCTATTATGGGTGGCAGCACGTTTTGGAAATGTAAACAGTGTAAGGACATGGTACATCGAAAATGTCGCGGAAATGTTAGTAGCTTATGCAATACTGATATAACGATGACTCCAAGCGAACAAGACATTAACGATTTGTGTAATGAAATATTTGATGGAGAAGATCAAAGTGATAGTGACAGTGTTGATATACCAAATGAGAAAACACTTTTTGATGTGATACTAGTTCCCGAAAAATACGAATCCAATTTAGTCGTTAATGCAGCGTTCGAGCTAACCGAGGATGTTTTGCTTCTAGGTTGCAACTCGGGTTTATATTCGTATCATTTTGAAGCAAAAAGTCTGATTCATATTGCTGGAATTGACGGGGTGGAATATATAGCGATAACAGCGACAGTCTCCAAAGCTATTTTGATTGGGTCTCGAGGTGAGAATTTATATCAATGTGATTTACGACACCTACAAAGTCGAGGCCAAGCGCATTCCTGTTTAAATCCAAAATTAGATGTTGTATTATTAGAGTACGCTTTTCTACGTAAGCTACCCAACGAGAAATATCACTACGCCAAAATACATGGAGATAATAATAAGCTGCAAGATGTACGGGTCGTTGCCGGAACCACCGCTCGTATACTAATATTTCAATATGATGTACAAGTCGCTAAATTTACGCCACTTCGTGCATTAGACACAGCAATTCCAATATCATCAGTATTATTTACCACACACGCACCGTAATTATAAGTTCGGATAAATTTTTCGAAGTTGATTTGAAAACATTTGACTACGAAGAGTTACTTGACTTCTCTGATAAAAGTATAAAGCATGCTGAAGGCAAAAGACCAATGGCTGCATTCCGTATCAATAAGGAAGAATATTTATTGTGTTTCATGGAATTTGGAATATTTGTGGACGACTTCGGATGTCGTTCGCGTTCAAACGATGTAAATTGGATGACAAATCGCCCGATAGATTTTACTTACCGCGAACCACTATTGTACATATCCCATCCGGAACAAATCGAAATTCTTTTTATTAATAAATCCTATTCGAAGGTGTTGGAGGTGGCAAATTATACTGACAATATTATGTGTAAGGAAAATAATTACAAGAAGCAAATACTACTAGCATTGTCGCATACTAAAATATTGGCGGATGCTGGTCCCTATGGTATATTTGCAACGGCTGAAAATCGAGGTACGCAATTAACGGAGTTGTTGCATGTAAATGGCGCTAAAATGTTGAAAACAGAACTTGAATGTTCGATGGATTCTTTGTTGACGATTAGTTCCAAAGCGACTACTATTTTTTTTTTTTTTTTTTTTTACTATACATATTTTAATTGGGTGCAGAGCGGACTTATTAACGGTCCTAGCTCTTTGTAACTGTCAGAGCTTCTGCACCCAATGCGCGATCCTTCAAGTAAAGATTAATAGCTACCTTAAATTTATTCATTTTGTATTCCTCCGGAAATTTGAAGTGTATTAGCGAATTCCACTTTTTTGATGTTCGATATACAAATTCGCGCTTAATTTCTTCAGTTCGAGGTTTCGGGAGCTTCACCGTAAACCTATGTGCATTGGTTGTTCCTCTTGTTACTCTTGTTGTTGTAACGAATGGTGGTATTTTCTCCGATAGTTCTGCAGAACATTTACCATGTAAGCATCTGTAGAAGACGCAGAGTTCTGCAACATCTCTGCGATGCTGTAAGCTGTCTAGTTCTTGGGTAAGTCTGGGATTCCGTATTATTCGGATAGCGCGGCGTTGAACCCTGTCCAATAACTGGAGGGTGGTACCAGACGCACCTCCCCAAACTTGACAGCAATACTCTATACATGGTCGGATGAAGGTTTTATATATCTGGAGAACTTGATGCGATTTAAAAAACCTTCTGCATCTATTTAGGAACCCGAGTTTTTTTGAAGCTGATTTAGCCAATGCAACAATGTGTTTATTCCATTTGAGTTTGTTACTTATTTGAACACCAAGCAGTCGAATTGAGTCGCAACCCACAAGGATATGGTTTTTTACCACAAATGGGTAGTCGTTGCGACTTTTTTTACGTGAAAATGTGCATATTTGTGTCTTTTTCTCGTTAAATTGCACTAAGTTGTTGTTACCCCACTCAAATATTGTACTTAAATCGGAATTAAGAGAAGTTACGACTTCTGACCGTTTATTATTTAAATCTGTAATGCTGAGAAGAATGCAATGTGGCATCATCTGCAAAGCTATGGATAGGGTTTACAGTGCTATCCAGCAAATTGTTGATGTATAGCAAAAACAGGGTCGGTGACAAAGGTGATCTCTGAGGGGCTCCGGCATTTGGGGAGTGCGTCGATGATGATCTCCCATTAAGTACGACGCTGATTTTTCGGTCATTGAGATAGCTTTTAATCCACCTGGTGGTCATCGAGTCCAGCCCGTATGCCACAAGTTTACAAATAAGATTCTCATGCCATACCTTATCAAAAGCCTTGGATATATCCAAAGCGATTGCAAAGGCCTCTCCGTGGTGTTCTAAGGCGAGATTCCATTTGTTTGTGACGTACGTCAGGAGATCGGTCGTGGATCGGCTTTCACGAAAGCCGTATTGTCTATCCGAAATTAGTTTGTTAACTTCAAGATATTTAACTATATGTTGATTGATGCATTTCTCAAAGACTTTAGCGACGGCTGACACAATTGATATTGGCCGGTAGTTTGAAGGGTCAGTTTTGTCACAACCCCGTTTCAGCACGGGTTGCACCATTGCACTCTTCCAGGCGTTCGGGTAGTCGCCTTGCTTGTATGAAAGTAGGAAAATTTTAGATAATATTGGAGCCAATTCATTGGCAAACTCCTTCAATATTCGAACTGGAATTCCATCAGGTCCGGTGGCCTTGTTTACATTCATTGACTTCAGATTAGTAAAGACAATTTCCTCCGAGATGGTGACGGGGCTCATTTTAGAACCACAATATGGAACTAATGGAGGCCTAATTCCATCTGGGACAACTAATGTCGAGTTCGATTTGAAGATGCTTGCCAATAAGTCGGCTTGTAAATATGGATCCACCACCAAAGCGCCGTCAGCACATTTCAATGCTGAAACAGATGTTTTCGAAATATTTGCAACCGATGCGACCATGTGGTAAAAGTTGCGATCGGAGATTTTCAGCTCGGAAGCCACATTGGCTTTCTTGCTGTCGGCTCTTTTCGCTTCTCTACCACAGGTTTGTTTGCACGTGTTCCGTATCGTTTTGTATTCCTCATAAGAAATTTTGTTGCGTTTATATTTTTTGTGTGCCGATTTATTTTGTTTGGCAGCTTTGGTGGCTTCTTTTGAAAATATTTTAAAATTTTGATTGGGATTGGAAAATGATGAGGGGATAAATTTATTCATTCCATGTAAGACGGTGTCAGTAAAACTGGAAACGGCGTCGTCTATGTTGTTGTTATGTAGGCAATGGCGTTCCCAAGGGAAGTGTTGAAAAAATGACCGAAAACCATCAAAATCAGCCTTGTTAAAATGCCAAAGACGCCTTGGCTGCTGCCTAAATTCTGGTGGTGTTTCGACAGATATTTTTGTGGTTATTAAGTTATGGTCAGAATTTCCAATTCCAGTTTCGACATGGGCCTCCATGGAATGAGGGATTGATGTCAGACAGAGATCCAGAATATGAACTCCTCTAGAATTTTGGCATTCAAATGTGGACTCACTAACAATCTGTGTGAGGTCATGCGAAACGGCATGCCATTCCGCATGGCACCCAGCGACATTTGTATCTTTGTGATTCAACCATTCTTTATGGTGGGCATTAAAGTCACCGACCATAATTAATTCGCATTCGGGATGTTGATTACGAATATCGTCACATTTGTCTGACAAGCTCCCAAAGAAGCTAATCGTTTCTGAATCCGTCTGATTAGGAGATCTGTATAAACTAATTAAAAAAAGGAGTTTATTAGGAAGGGAAATTTTAAGCACAATAGTTTGAGCGGTTTTTGTAAATATTTCGTACTTATTGTGTCTTGAGTACGGTATGTGGTTTTTAACGTAGATGCACACTCCACGTTGCAACTCGAAAGCTTGTTCGAACTGGTAGCGCTTGAAGTAGAATTCGTTTTCGTAGATGTTCGACGATACTTTTGTTTCCGTTAGAACTAATACGTCGGGTTTTCGTGATTCGAGATGTTGATGTGCGCAATTTTTGTTAGTCACGAGACCTCTGACATTGGTATAGTGGATGTTAAGGCTATTAATTTTGTCTTTACGAGGATTATGCCTCGCCCCGCGATCCGAAGAGGCATGTTTCGGGGATTTTCTTTTATTGTTGTTCATATTAAAAGTAAATCATTTTTGTACGCAAAAATTTAAGAAAAACCGACCAAACAAAAAATATAAAATGAAATAATAAAATTTTTTAAAAAAATAAATTATATTAAAAAATGAACGCGGGCAAAATTATATATGAACTAAAATAATCGTTAAAATAAAAATAAAAAAGTTTTACGGATGCTGGGTATTAACCCAGCGATCCAACCATTTTAGTCGCCTCCTACGACAAGCACTGGATGCTGTGGTGGTATTCTAAGGATATCAACATGCTCGTGAGGTGCACTTTACGAATCATGAGAGTGCCCCCCGACCACAGGGGTCCCGAATCTTCGACGTAATTTTATATTTTAATTTGTTTTCTTTTTTTGTACCAAGTTCAGCATTTGTAATTGATTTTATATTTATTTAAATAAAAGTACGTAACAATAGAAAGATTTAACGGATTTATTTATTAATCCACCAAATAAATATTTGGTAAAGAAAATAAAAAAATTAATATTCATTCACCAATTTATTAGGTTGAAGAAAAAGTATTAAGAGATTTTTGTAATTTTTTGATTAAATTTTTCTTTTATTGAAAATAAATTTTTTTAAGTACGTATTGGCCATTATTATCTATGACCTTTTGCCATTTTTCGGGAAATTCCATCGGTGTAGAACTTCTGTGCTTTATTGGCGAAAAACTTAGCCAAGTGATTTTCACAGTCCTTTTTTGAAGCCAACTTTAAACCATCAAGGGAGTTTTACACAGATCGAAACAAATGGTTGTCGAATGGTGGAAGGTCCGGGATAGACAGTCGATGCATCGAAATCGAAACTTCCCAGCCAAACTCTGTCAATTTTTGCCGGGTCATTAAATATGTATGTGTGTCACTTAATAAGAGAGAATTTTAATAAGGCTACATGCATGATAGCCTATTTAGTTATCGAAGACGTGAGTGTCGTTCCAACCTCTTTAATTAACTTATCTCTACATATTTAATCAAACATTGGTCGAAAACTTCGAAACCGATGAATTTTCTAAAGTAAAAAGGGAAATCGTCGGCGCATGTAGCATTCGCTGTACTGGATTTTGTTCGATTTTCACCGATATGAAGTTTTTCACACAAAGGTACACAAATTAACAAAAGGTGTAACTATACTGAAAAAGTGCAGATATAAGTATGTACATAAAAACAATGTAAATAACTAGCAGAACCAAATATGCGCTCATACTTTCATAAAATGGGCAGGTCAAGCTTTTCGAAGCAATTTTTGTTAAGACATGATGTTGGCCCCCCCCAATGTCGGCCTATATTTCCATTAAGTGGATGGGACAAGATTTCCGGAACAATTTTTCTTCTATAACCATTTCCCACAATCTGAGAGATGTTATCAGGCATGGGCTTTATTTCCTTAAAGTGGACACGTAAACCGATGTGAAGTTTTTCACATAAAATGTAGCTAAACAAATTCAAATAAAGTGTAAACAAAACAAAAACTGTAATCGTACATAAAACAAATGTAGCCAGCAATTCTAGTTAATTATTCTCAAGAACCTTCATTGACACAAACCGATTCTTATGAAATCACCTTCCAATGACATCCATTACCACGGATACATTATTTTGGTGGATGAATATATAAGTAGTTCGTTTTTTATTTCCATTTTTCTTTAGACATCGATGTGAGAATTTGCCCAGCGTATAATTTGTTGTGATTTTGGTTGCGTTTGGATCGGCTACAGTACTCCCCGCCTAGATGAGAGTACGTGTTCATCGATAATTGTCCGGAAATCGCAACTATCGTCCGGATCGGGTGACTTTAGTTATTGGTTCTGTCGTAGGAGTAGTCAGTCTGTTTGTTTTTTGTACTGGTGTCGCCAGTATTATATTTGTTGCCTCGTTGTTTGCGGACATATATCTGGCTTAAGGCAATCGATTATGACGTTCGATTCGCCATTCGGTCGAGCACTTCGATAGGTCCGTTGTATGGATGTGTTAGGGTCAGACGAATAGAATCGTTGAGAAGAAAAACATGCGTCGCTTTTTGCAATTTAACCATGCACGTAATTGTTATTGTAACGCCACCCCATCGTCGTTGGACGACTATCTTTTTTAATGGCTTAGCGTTTCTGTGAATTTGCAACAGTTGGTGCTGATATATAAGAAATCGGGATCGCTTCTAGTCAACATAAGAAACGGCCGATTATCGTAATGGTGTCTTCGGGTGGTGTAAAAGGTCCGAAGAGGTCAATCTCTATGTGAGCGAATTGTTCACCCGGCGCACCAAATTTCTGTAAAGGGGAACTTGTATACGCTCCAATTTTCGCACTATGACATTTCAAGCAGCGCCCAACACATTTTTCGACATCGGACCGTATGACATGCCAAACGAATCGTTTGGTTGGATTTTTAGCTCCTTTGACGTATCTGATATCGGTTGTTATTTGCCCGATCGAGTTGCATGCTTGAAGATCACTGGCTTTTTCGAGCTTTTGTACGAAGGCTTGGGAAAATAGAGAAAACTTTAAACAAAAACCCAAGTGGTTGAAAAAAGCTTTCTACAGTGCAATTTATAAAAAAAAAAGATGTACGTTATGATGACATAACGTTAGAGTAGCCCGAAAAAAACATTCATCATTCCGAAAAACCACAAATTGAAATTAAATAAATAAAGCTCGCGAATTCTGGAAACGGTTTTGTTTACAGACGAAACCAAATTTAGCATTTTTGGTTCTGACGGGCAACAAATGGTATGGAGTAAACCAAATAAAGAATAAATTAAGCTAAAGGGTGCTTCTTGGCATGTAAAGAGTTAGGGTATATTGCACGTAATGGATGGAATAATGAATGAAGATCGACTTTACTTGAGAGTGTCGCCCATTTGGGCATAAAATACGATTTTATGTTATATCAGAATAATGATTCAAAACATAAGGCCTACAATACAAGACAATGGTTATTTTACAATTATCTGAAAGTTATCGAAAACACAACCACCTGACATTAAGCGATTGTAAACGAAAAGGAGCAATATTGACACAAAACTAACGAAAAATTTGACGATATAAGAGAGGAACTTTAGCAGAAAAATGTGTTGACCGATATTTAAGTACTTATGTGATTTTTTATATTTCAACTTTTACATCCAAAACAATTTGCCATATATGGTATTTAAATTACGACCTACGTAAAAGCATTTTCCCTGGTCGTGTTTTGTGTTTTTGTAGGTTATGCTTAGAGAGGAAATAGAATGTTTTGTTTAATTTTATGTTTATGCTAAACATATTTTGAATTTTAATGCATAAAAACCACTTGCTAGAAAATAAATAAACGTATTTGATCTGAAAGGTTGTTGAGTTGAGTGTTCTGCAAGTACGATGACTGTTTATGTAAGTATGTATTTAATTTTATTTCAGGTTAATTTTTTTTATTAGTTTCCGGAAAATGATATTTTGTATTAGTACAACTAGCTAGCAGATATTTACATCAAAGTTTTTTTACCCTTGAATTTTTTGTATGGATCGTTTGTGTGTGTTTGTTAAGAAAATAAAATTGTTTGGACGTAAACAATTTTTTCTTTTATTATTAAATAATCTTAGGATGTTGTTGCTCGTATTTAAAGGTCGAAATTTGTTATACGTATGCCTTTATAATTTGTAAAGTAGTTGCGGGGTTATTTGTTGTTGTCTTAAGTAAACATAAGTATATTTGATTTTAAGATGAGTATAATATAGGTAAGTAAGTATAAGTTTGTTAGATTTATTTAAGACTTTTGAAAAACATTATGGGGAATTGTGATTCTATATAGCTCGATAAGTTTTGATGTTTTATTTTTACATTTTTGATATCGACATAATTTGATTAGGGATTTAAGAGAATAAAATATTTGGATAAGTATGCATTCAGTCAAAGTAGATCAAAATTTACACTGAAAGTAACAACAAATATTTAACGGTTTTAATGGTTTGTATTTCTTTGTCACTCTATTAAAAAATTGTATTTGTGGAAGAAGCCAAGCCATCCCATACTTGAAGACACATACTGTACCGGTCGGAAAATTAGGGACATCGACTATAATAAAAGTATCACCCTCTACTTAAAGGTGCCCTTTATCTTAATGAACTGACATTCATTGTTTACTAGTTGTACTTATCCCTAGCATTAAAAATTATCATTGTGAGGAACTTCATTCAAACATAAGTATTTATGTAATTCCCCTAAGAAGTTGAAAAAGGCAAAATACGAGTTCCTAAATAATTAGGGACACGTTGTATTTCTTCAAAATTTATTATTGTAAGAGGTGTTGATTGTTCAACACAAGAGAGGCGATTGATTTTAAATTTGCAAAATGAAGGAAAATCGTACCACGAGATTGCTGGAATAATTCAATGCTAAACAAATATGGTCGCATACGCGTTAAAAGAAAGAAAATCCCGGAATAAAACAACCCCCTAAACGGATCGTCTCATTTCAAAAATTGTCAAGAAGAACCCTTTCTTGTCATCTGCTGCTATTAAGAAAGAGCATAATCTGGAAATTAGCACACGAACAATTCATAGAAGAGCGTGGCTTATTATTATTTTATTATTATTATTGAAAATAATAATAAGACACCGGCGATAAGACACCTCGCGCTGCGACCTAAAAGATCTATTGTGCTGGACCCTGCTTAATTATCCGTCCAGCCAATATTCAGGTTCTTAATGAACTTGATAATACTGCGAGCCGGTACGTGATGCATACTATCTGGGCTTATTTCTCTCACTCCTAGATGATTTTTTTTTTTTTTTTTTTTTGTATATGGGGTGAGCTATACTAGCCCTCTGCACCGCGACCATTGAGGTCTATTGTGCATCCCCAGAAGGTTTCACGTAAAGTGGAGGTTCAAGCCCTTGATAAACGCCACCAGCTCATGCATATTTAAAGGGCCGGCGTTAGGCCACTGTATTGTGTATGCATGGAGGAATTTAAGTTTTTTATGGATTATAGCAACCCATGTGAATAGTAGGTGTTCGGATGTTTCCCTTTCCACGTTGCAGAATCTACAACGGTCTGTAAAGGACTTTCCCATTTTCTCCAGATGTCCATTAAAAGGGCCATGTCCTGTTAAGTACCAAATGAGGGATTTTAGAGACGGTCTATCCATCTTGATTGCCTGATCTAAACGTCTAATATCATAGCTTAATAGTTTTTTGGTCTGTCTCATCCCAATGGAGGACTCCCAGAATATTTTGTTATGTTTTTGTTCCCAATTCCTTATGCCATTTGCGAAATGGCTCTTGGAGTAACCAATACTAGGCTCGGGGTCAAGGAAGGTCTGCCGCCTCGTTTCCCTGTATATCAGAATGGCCGGGGGACCACAAATGGGTTACTTTATTGTCCCTGCTGAGTTCTAGAAGGTTGCGATAGCAGCTCCAGATTATTTTGGAATAGAAGGCAGATGCTCCTAAGGCAAGCAATGCGCTGTCCGATATTACGTAAATCTCGGTTTTTCTATATTTTTTTGTGAGACATCGAAGCACACATACCTCGATCGCAAATATCTCTGCTTACTGTCGGGTATCTCAATCGTGAAATTCCTCCGGCAGTCAATAGTCTTAGCCATCACGTCTGATAGTTGGATTATTTCCTCGTCCAGATTCAATTTCTCCAGGATGCTATTATATCCTGGTCTAATAGTTTTAATTTGAGATGTTATTTTTAGATTGACTGCCCTTGAACCAGCTACTCTTTTAAGATGGAAGTGTAGTGGTGAGAGCCCCAATAGCTTATCAAGAGCAGCTGTAGGACAGGTTTTCATTGCTCCCGTTACACTCAAACAAACTAGCCTTTGGATCCTATCCAATATTGAGCAGGCACCACTTTGCTCTGTCTTAGGCCACTACACAAACGCCGCATAAGAGATTATTGGTCTTACGATGGTTGAGTATAACCAAAGTGCTATTTGGGGATTCAGAACCCACGTTTTGCCAATCATTCTTTGGCAAGTGAAATGCGCCCTATTTGCCTTGTTTGTGATATATTTTAAAAACGGATTCCATGTCAGTTTCTGATCAAGTATCACTCCCAGGTACTTAACCTCCGTCGCCATTTGGAGAATTTCCCCATTTAGAGATAGAGGTGGGAGAATTGTTTTCCTCCGATTGTCTGTAAAGAAAGTACAAATAATTTTGTTGGGGTTTACTTTAAGACCCGTCTCAATACACCAGTCGCTATGGTGGAGGAGTCTATTCCCCTTGCATGTGCTTGTTCTTGAATCATTTCGAACTTGGTATTGTCAAAAGCCCCTTGAATATCGATGAAAGAGCATAACAAAACCTCTTTATTCCGAAGTGTATCTTCGATATTTGTTGTCAGCTCGTGAAGCGCTGTTTCTGTCGATCTCCCAGTCTGATATGCATGTTGGCTGGGGTCTAGAGGATGGCTTAGGAGGGCATTGGATCTAATATATAGGCCCAGTATCTTCTCCTTGGTTTTCAGAATAAATGATGTGAGACTAATGAGTCTATAAGACCCGACGTCCTCTGCGGATTTTCTTCCCGTTTTCGGGATAAAAATCACCCGCACCTCCCTCCAGCTTCTTGGAACATATTGTAAGCTGTAGCTGGCTCTAAAGAGTCTAATCAAATAAGGCAACAGTATTTGTAGGCCTTGCTGTAAAAATGCAGGTTATATAAAATCCCCTTCCGGCGATTTAAAGGGACCAAAGGAATTGACGGCCCATTTTATTTTTCCGGGAGTGAAGATATCTCTTGAGAACCTATAAGCTTCCCTTGGAATCAGGTAGGAATGCACGCTGTCTACATCGAGGTCTTCCTGGCCTCCAAGGACAGTACACTCTGGGAAGTGGCCTTTCACCAGGCATTCGAGAGTTTCCTCCCTGGATGTAGTTGTCTCTCCATTCGGTTTCCTTACAGATCCCAACGGATTTCTGTGGTTCAAGGAGAGTGCCTTCTGGAGTCAACAAGCCGCAGGCAGCCTATCTATTTTTTCACAGAAGTGTCTCCAGCTCGACCTCTTGCTTTTCCAGCCATTCATCCATCGCCATATGCTGTTCCACCTTAGATTAGGGTTTTTTGTCAAGGTTTTCATCTACGATGATAATATCCTACAAAATGTAACTGTAAATAACATGCTTCTCCGGTTCAAGGAAGGCTAAACAGTTGTTTGTGGACAAAAAAATTAATGTCATGACTTGGGCAGCGTAATCTCCTGATCTCAATCCAATTGAGCATCCTCAAAGTTTCTGTGGCGTCCAAAAAAAACAAAAATCAGCGCGAATTATGGTTGACAATGAAAGACCTGGCAGTCATTGAAAATAAAGGGGAGGCCACTGAGAACTAAATACTTCCTAATGAATTTTACGTCAAATAGCTTACAGATTTTTTTTCTGTTAATTATTGAATTGTCCCTAATTTTGTGAGCAGCCCTGTTTTATATTTATGAATTAAAAACTAAAACCAGTGGGTTATAAAAACAACCTCGCATTTATTTTTTTAACAAAATACAAAAGTATTAAACGAAATTAAAAGAAGGAATTTCGAGCATCTGTTGGGAACTGTTGGGTAAAACCACCGCTTGGTGTTCTGCCAACCAAAATTAACGCGTTGAAACTTGGGCCCGTATTTTTGAAATTCGCCCAAAAAAAGTCACTAATGGCTTTCTAGTAAAATACTTCATTTCATTCCAAAATTTAACTTGCTTTATTCTAAAATCACCGGTATCATTTTCGAAAACGAATTTCAGGAATAAGGCCCATGAACATTCTGGCCACACCGATTTATAATAAACATCAATATTTTGGGGCTCAAGCGCCAGGATTTTATAAAAGTTATTCTACACTGCAAAATATGGCAGAACCTTTTTGAATTTTGCAATCAAGGCTGTAATTCAAGGAGAGTTTACTGTCCAAGATGAGACCAAGCTGCTTTTCTTGCTCTCATCTAGTATTCGCTTTCCCAAAAACAAAGGGAACCGATAGATCTTCAACATTTCTAAACTTAGTTAAGACTACACTATAAGTAGGGCCTATTGTATTAAGTCGGATAAAACATTCAGGTATTTACCTGAAAATATAACAAAAGCAACATAATCAGCAAAGCTTTGGTTAATGAGCCAGAATCTTGCTGTTTAACAAGGAGCTCATTAATGACCAAAAGCCACAGCAAAGGGAAAAGCACTCCACCATGTAGACGGGCATTGATTGGTAAGCTTGACGGATACGGATTGGACATTCAAATCTTCCTCAATAATGCAAGACTTAAGCATAAAATCAATAATTGTACCATCTTTACCAAAATTGGTAGAGGCTTTAGTAATCGTAACAAACGACGTATTATCAAAATCACCTGCAATATCTAGAAAAATGCCCACAAAAACTCTTTATTGTTGAGGGATCTATTAATCTTAGTGACAAATTCATGTAGATCAGTTTTATAAACATGTTGTGTATTACTGAATGGGGAGCGAGGCAAATAATGATCTCTAAATAAATGTATCGACGATCCTTTCTAGAGTCTTTAAAAAGGCTGAAGACAAACTAATAGGGCGTGGAACGGAAGCGAAAAATGTGAAATAGATGATCCCTAATGTGGGGAAGGCCATGCTTAATTAAGCAGGGAAAATTTTGGACAAGACCACCAGCTTTGTACGGAGCAAAGGAGAACGGACTTTAACGCCGGACATCTTGGATTTCAATAGAAAAGTTCAGAGGTAACGCAACTGGGAAACGAACAGAAAGACGCAATTCACCAAGCTCTCTCTTGGTGGAGCTGAGCTGTCCTGTTGGTATTCGAAGATAATTAAGTCTACATATATCATAAGTTCTGTGAGAGTGTCTTAAACTTCTTTTATAAACCTTTTGACTGCTAAAAAATTAACCTAATCAGCCTAAAGTTTAGATTTTTTGGATTTATTTGTTAAATTCTTATCGGATGATATCAGTCGTCGCTTTTGCAATTCAAAATTAAATTAATTATAGACAAAAAGCACAAACAAATGTGTATCAATCACTTTATTGAGTATTTCAAGCTCAGAAGAGCTTATATAATTGAATAGAGAAGCCCATCGATGGTTAATGTTTAAACTACCCCAACATTAGTGATGGGCATTAGCATCATAACCAAACACATTCACAAGGGGGTTGCGTTTCTTCTTACTCCACAACACCAGGTAAATTAGTTAACAAACTTAAAATGCGTCGAAATTCTTCCCAAGCTGGTTATTGACAAAATGTCCGAGTAAAACAGAAAAATGTTGAACGTTAATTAAAAAATTGTATGCATTTGTATTTGTAAATTGTGTCCAATTCTACTTTTGGAAAAATGTGACGAATTCTATTTAATAATCCTTAAAATAATAAAGTTTAAAAGTAATTTAAAAATATTTTAACTACTTACAAACATAAACTTCTAATTTTAAGTGAAATTGGTAAAGAGCGATTCACAACGGGTCAGTGTTCACAGAGGATATCGAAACCAGGAAACGGATTCTATGGGCACTGAGGGGTTTTAAAACCATTTAAATCGGCTGGTCCGGATCAAATTATACCAGCGGAATTTCAAAACAACTCAGTAATTATTCTTCCCTACCTGGAAGCTATATTCAAAGGGTGTTTGAAGCTGGGCTATATTCCTAGGTACTGGACGGAGGTCAATGTGGTGTTTATACCGAAAGCGGGGAAAAGCTCACATGTCTATCCTAAGGACCTAAGACCAATAACTCTATCATCCTTTCTTTTGAAAACCTTGGAAAGGCTGCTGGATGTATACATTAGAGATAAAATAGGTGCTAGGAAGTGGGCACCGTCTCAGCATGCGTACACAAAGGGTAGATCTGTGGACACTGCTCTGCACGCCTTGGTGTGTACGATTGAGAAATCGATTAATTCGAAGGAATTCTGTTTGGTCGCCTTCCTGGATATAGAGGACGCCTTTAATAATGTGAAAGCGGAGGCAATCAAGGAGGGATTGTCATTTTTGGAGGTGGACGTTCCTCTGAGAAGGTTAATCAATTATATGCTGGGAAACAGGATTGTTAGCTCGAAGTTGGGGGACTTCACCATCAAAAGGCGAGTAACTAGGGGAACCCCGCAGGGAGGGTTCTGTCCCCTCTTCTCTGGAACATAGTGGTAAACGGGTTACTACTAGAATTGGAGAGAGAGGGTATTGAAATTATCGCTTACGCAGACGACGTAGCTTTAGCTGTTACCGGGAAATTCCTGGGCACGATTGTAGGCGTAATGCAGAATGCGCTTACCATCGTTACGAAATGGGCTGGCAAATGTGGACTTGTTATTAACCCGTCCAAGACAGAGCTGGTACTTTTCACTAAGAAATACAAAATCCTGGTAGTTGTCCCTCATACCTTAAATGGCACGAGACTTGCTTTTACTGAGCTAGATATCTGGGCATTATCTTAGACAGTAAGCTTAGTTGGAAGCCCAATATGTTGGAGAGAATAAACAAAGCTACTATTGCTTTATACTCCTGTAGGAATGCCATTGGCCATAGATGGGGTCTGAAGCCGGACCTGGTACACTGACTCTACACCGCTGTAATGAGACCTGTACTAATGTACGGGGTGGGTGTTTGGTGGCCAGCTCTGGACAAGGTAACTTATAAAAGTAGGATTGAGAGAATGCAAAGAACGGCCTGTATGCTTGTTAGCGGGGCATTGAGGTCGACACCGACAAGTGCCTTAGAGGTTATGTTGCACCTACTTCCGGTCGACATTTTTGGCAAACAGATGGCGGCAAATACGGCTGTACGACTTGCAGAAGTCTCTCAGTGGAGGTGTCTTAGTACAGGACACTCTACTATCGTTAGATCGTTGAAGGATAAGCTGGCGAATCTTGACTACATTAAACCTACTCTATGCTTCGAGAAGCGATTTCGGACCTCCTTCCCTTCAAGGGAATCCTGAAGGGAAGGACCGTTATCGGAAACCAAAGCGTTGCAATTCTTCACAGATGGCTCCAAGCTAGACGGCAAAGTGGGAGCTGGTATATTCTGTGACAAATTAAAGGTAAACATTTCTATTCGTCTCCCTAGTTACTGCAGCGTGTACCAAGCTGAAGTCGTAGCGATTGAGGAGGTCATGACGTGGTTGAAGCATAATGTGGTATCCTCAGATGATATCGCAATCTATGTGGAGAGTCAAGAGGCGATCCGTTCGTTAGAATCGGTGTCTTTGGCGTCACGGGTGGCGTTGAGTTGTCACTCATCTCTAAATGAGATGGGTGAGCATTTCAATATCAAGGTAATCTGGGTCCCAGGTCACTCGAGCGTCATAGGGAACTGCAGGGCGGATGAACTTGCTATGCATGGTACGACTCTCCAGCTGAAAGGGCAAGTCTGGGGAGGCCTATCACAGCGCTGAGACAAGCACTTGGGAAGCAGGCGCTATCCTCAGCGGGGGAAAGGTGGTCTAACACCCTCACCTGTAGAGTTGCAAGACAAGTTTGGCCAAAGCTGGACTTGGGGCGCACTAGGGCATTAATATCCCTAAGCAGACGTGAATTAAGAACGGCCATAGGAATTCTCACGGGACACTGTCTTTTTGGAGAACACGCAAGAAGGCTGGGTCTGGAGGCAAATGACTTCTGCAGAAGCTGCTTGGACGAGGAGGAGGAATAGACGTTGGTCCACTTCCTTTGCTCGTGTCCAGCATTGGCACTCAGAAGGGAGAAGGCACAAACACTTGGGTAAGTCAGTATGGACTGCCTCTCGGATCTCGAAAACATTAAAGTGCGGAACGTTTTTCACTACATAAGTAGCTCGAAATGGTTCCAATAGGGGTAAAGGGGATATACCATATTCTGTGGTATCACAATGGACGGTCATCGGTCTAAGTCTGCCTAAGCAGCCACTCCAACCTAACCTAACCTAACCTAGTGAAAACCAAATGAAGCTACCGTCCACCAAGACTTTTGTAATAGTTCAATTGAGAGGCCGGCAACCATACCGTCCATACGTAAATGTTCAATTTTTCTAAACAAAATTTGTAGACGGGAAACAACAAGCCTTATTTCAATCGAGAAAATTGTTAAGTCGAGAGTTCACGATCCGTTAAAAACAAATATAAGTATTTGAAACAATAACAAATTTAAGATTCGAAAAAATAAACAACAAAAATAAAGGAAATAAAAAGTATTTCCGGTAGATGATATTCTAGTCTCCAGAGTTTTATTATTTTTTAATTATATCGCTCTTAATTCGTATTCTTATTTATGGTATAAACAAAATACATTTTTATCATAATCCGGTTATGTTGTTGTTTAGTATGTACATACTATATATCTAAAGAAGAATAAGAATAAGACAACAATTTCGTTCTCTCCAGTGAAACAGAAAAATTATTAAGAAATTCGACGTTTTCCTTCGTTGTTGGTGTAATTTGATTTTGATGAATGAAAAACTGTAAAAAAAACGATAATATTTGTGCATAAGAAAACAACAAAGATTTAGAAGATGATGGGAGAAGTGTGAGTGTATATACAATATTCACAAAGTATGTAAGAAGTTTTGTATTGAAGACGGTTCAGTATATTAAAATAATGAAATACTTAATGGTATATATGTACATAATTTGTAGTTTTTTGTTGTTGTGTTTAATAATTAAATTAATTTGTAAATGGGTTAAGTAACGGAATTATGGTATAAAACCTTTATTGTAAAAATTGGTTTAAGAAAGTGGTTTAAAGAAAATTAGTACTATTTCCAATTGCTAAGAGTGATCGCCAGTCAATTTCCCACTTTGCGGTTTGAAGTATTTCACACAAAGTGTAGATACACAAATTAACTATTAAAACAATTATAAGTGTACTTGTATTGAAAAAGTGTGGGCCTACTTAAAAAAATATAAATAACTAGCAGAACTAGGTACGGCCCATAGTTTAAAAAAGTGCAGAAGTAACGCCGAAGTATTTCCGATAATCTCAGAGATGTTATCAGGTGTTGGCCTGTATTTCAATAAAGTCGATTGTAAATTTTCAAAAATTTGTCGAACATGCCAAACCAAAGCTAAACAATTAACGAACGGGTGGTTTTTCTCTATCTTATCAGTCAGTTCGCAACTTGTGATATGCGCTATATTACCACCCCCCCCCCCCCCTATATGTATAAGTGGACAATTAGAGTCGATAAACACTTTAATTACTGATTCTCAGGATTATTGAGGGCCAGAATTCATAGATTGAATCCACGACAAAATTTGTAAGACCATCCTTATGTTGTAAGCGCTATAGACTCATACGTGTATGACCCATTTTAGCTATTACAGATCTCGTGAAATATCGTGTGTTTGGTCCAAATTACCGTGGAATCAAATTGGCATGGTGTCCAGTGTCTGTCATAAAAATTTTAGGTCAATACAAATATTGGGATTGGCGATAAAGGCGCTTAAGTTAATGGCCTAATTTATTTGAGACAGATCTTAATTTTATAGAGTAACATTACTTAAGTGCAGGAAATAAATTCTAACAGGATCCATCTGTTGTAGTGAGTACTATCTGTGGCAAAACAAATTTAAGACCATTCGAATGTTGCAATCACCTAAAATGGGCCATACATAAATGCGCCAATAGCGCCAATTACAACATACGGATGGACATCCAAAAATGTTGTGGATAATGAACATCATATATTCCTGAGAACCAGTAATTAAGTAAAGTGTTTATCGGTTATAATTTGCCAGTCATACATACATAAGTATGTATTGCTTAGTGATGGAATACGAAAAAATCAGCACAATTCCAGTGGATAGTAAATATAATCATATTAAGCTAATTATAATTGCTTTCTGCCCCAATTAGTAGTAGAAGCAATTCCGCGAAGCAATAAACGAAGTGCAGCTTGAAAACTCAAAACCGAGCAAATTATGCTAGAAGTTAAAGAACTTAGCCTCCGATTCGTTGACTGACACCGCACTCATCGATCTATGGGTCACACAACTACCTGAAATGGCGCTCGCCGCACTTATCCAAATAAGGGATTCACAAGTTAAAGACCGACTTGCCGCAGCTGATGAACTGCTTACTATCGGTGATCACAATATATTCATCAAACGATTTCGTAACCACATGTTACAACGGGAAAAACAAAATCTACCTTAACAGCGCCAGCCAAAATCCTTCGAAATACTTGAGAAGCTAAGCTATGAAATTGAATAACTCGAGTGGATAACGGCAGCAGTCTTCCCGAAGGGTGAAAACAAATTACGAAATTACCACATTTCTACCGCGGTGGTACATTAAATTATCACGACAGGTCAAACCCGTTTATAGTCGACCGCGACGATTAGATCCCGAAAAACTTTATTCAGCCCAAAAGGAAAACGACTGTTAGATAAAAATCCGAATATGTTGGCTATTAAGTACCTGTTGGACAAGCCCGCTCCACATGGTGAGGAAGCCTGATGGATTATGGCGCCCGTGCGGCGATTATGGTTCCGGATTGCTAACCCATAACATATCTAAACGTATTCGGTAGGAGTTTGGAAGGTAACACCATTTTTTCTAAGATCGACTTGCAAAAGGCCTCCCGCCTAGTTCCATTAGCAGAAGGAGACATTAAGAAAACGGCTATGAGGCCATTCGGGCTTTTGAGTTCAAATTCGTGACATTTGGACTTTGCAATGCCGCGCACAAACATTTCAACGTTTGATTCACAAAATTTGCCGTGGCCTCGATTTTGTGTTCGCATACGTAGATGATTCGTGCATCGCCTCAATGACGCCCGAAGAGCATCACGATCATCCGCAAATCCTGTTTGAACGACTTAAACGTTATAATTTGGAAATAAATATTCCGAAGTGCGAATTTGGCAAGGAAGATATCCAATTCGTTAGGCATTGCGTCCATCAAAACGTTTCCACTTTCTTTCGATGTGATCAAGCAACTCTGCTTTACTGGCTCAACCATAAAAAACGGCAGAACTTTCACTTTATGTGTGCGACCCGCCAAACTGTGATTTCTCGATTTTAAATAGTGTAGGTGGTTATTTCATTAAAAATTATAGTCAATCGTAGATTACTTCCGAAATCTAAATATGCCGTCAAATTATTTGTACTTCGAAGATTGCAGATACATAAGGCTTGTCAAACTTATAAATGAGTGAAACAATGAACTTACATTTGTTAATTAACCAGAAAATAAAGAGGACTGACTGGAACAATACAAAAACTTTTTACTTTCAACTTATAGCTGTGTATGAATCTCCAACATAAGAAACTACATGTTTTGTATTCTGAATGTCCTGTTAGTCGATGTAGCACATGTCATTGTGCCTTGAAAAATCCTTGATATTTGTATGTTAGAGCTAGGTGGCCATTCGATTTTGGCTATGAAGTCAGTTAAATTAACCGCACACCACTACCGAACTACTTACGCCGAATGTACTGGTGCTCCATTACTTGGGCCTCTGGCTCCATATTTCGTGTTTACTTTAACTTTAAGGAAGCGTTAATCGAAAGGGTGTTTATCTTTTGCGACATCCTTTTTTGAAACTGCCCAAACTGAGTCGTTTTGAACATAGCTAATAGAACGAAAAGTTGTTCATCTGAGAAGATAATATCGTCACCCGTGTCCCATGAACGTCAACCGCATGCCTTACTTCTAACGTATACGTTTTTATTTTGTGGCATCCGTCTCACAATTGTTGCATATGCGCTTCCAACCAACAAACTTTATGTTTTTTTGTCCTTCTTTTTCGACCAATGTTAGTTCTTAATACATATTAACATTAACACCAAACACACACACACACACAATTAAACACTAGTGCAATAAAATATTTTCATCCGATTGACGTTAAAAAATAGGGTACTCTATTTAGTGTACTCGAATGAGGGGAAAAAATCAATCGAAATCGACATAAGTAATTACTTTAAATTAGATAGCTAACGGGTGGTCCATCTAGCGTTAGCAATGTCAACTATCGGTTATTTCGAGTGTGGAACACTTACGTCATTCGTGTCACTTTACGCTTGAACAAAATTGGGAAATATTGAAAACATACTTTGAAAGTGGTGAGTCTTCTACCCAAACTGTAAGAAATTTTCGGTGGAAAATTCAGTAGAAATGAAATGCCTACAAGGCAATTTGTGGATCAATTTGTGAAGCGAACTCGTGAAACTGGAGCCATTAAGGCAATGTATACTCTTTCTAATAAAACAAACCGCTTTCCGAAATATTCATTCGTCTTTGAATTTAGAACCAAATTAAATTGCAAACGTTAGATGAACCATCCTTTAGATCTAAAGGATCTTTTTTTAAGACGTCGGTATCTGAGCCTTTTTAAAATTTCCCTGGCTGAAGCGTTGGCATGTTGTTAACCAATTTATTTTAACACACCTTAAGTTGATTTGTTGAAGTTTAGCGTCGATATGCTTTTTCCATGTAAGCCTTCTATCTAAATGTAGGCCGAGGTATTTAATGTGTTGGTATTGTTTAGTCTAACAGGCGGACAGGTAAGTTTGCGAAGTGTGAATGTAATGTGCGCCGATTTACGCTTATTCTTCTTAGTTTCCCATTTAGTTAGCCATTTTCCTTCTAGATTTCTTGATGCTATCATTTTACGTATTTTGATGTTGGTAAGTCTGCTGTAAGTATGTTACATCAAATATAATAATATACCTAGCACACTGCCTTGTGGAACTCCAGCGAGGATTTCGTATAAATTGGTGGACGGGCAGTTATATTTCACCAAAAACATATCAAGCAAATAATTTTTAATGATTTTACAAAAAACTTTTCGGTAACTATCTTCTAACTTTGTGCATAAGTTCTTTATGCCACATTCTATCGAAAAATTGTGCAATGTCTAAAAACATTGCAGAGCAGTACGTTTTTTTTTCTAGAGCCTTCCTTTCAGATCACGACTCCATGAACTTATTGTATGGTTCCGTGTTCTTCTCTAAATTCGAATTGGTGACCAGGAATAATTTTTTTCTCGCGCAAAACTGGTTTGAGTTTTTCCAGGAGCATTTTTTTTTTAATACGATATGAGTTTACATTTGTTTTACATATATTTGTCTTTACCATTTTTTAGAATCATTATGGTTTGTGAAATTTGCCAGGTTTCAGGAAAGTAACCTATTCTCATTATAGCAGCGCTTTCTTTGATTTTCCTTTCTACTTGAGGACATTTGTATTTAATTGGCTGGATTTCCTCAGCTTCTGCATCATCAGGTATAAATTCAGCGCTTCCAATTTGTTCGTTGGGTATAAATGGTTTACTAAAATGTTTGCTTTATGCATCACTTCTTGCCAAGTTTCCGTCAGGGAGATGAATCGGAGAACATGAAAGTGTTGGTCGTTTCAGCTTACGTGTGGCTTTCCAAAGAAAGTAATCTGTTGCTTAAGTCGCTGTGAGTTCCCTGAGATAATATTGAATCTCTTTTTTTAAATTTGATTTAACTGTAGTTACCATTGCTAACCTTAAGTAAACTGAGCTGCAGGAGTGTTTTAATGTGGGCAGTTTTAATACATCCGTTAGGTTTTGTATTGCTGCATACATTTCATGTTTTATTTTTAATGAGTTGTTTAAAGAACATTCTTTGGTTAACGTAGAATCCAATTCAGTCCAATTAGTATCTTGATTCATTAGGAATTTAGGAGGCGATAGTTTTAGAACTTGCATGTTCAGTGTTATTAATACCGGTGAGTGATCAAAAGATAGTAACACGTTTCGGCCATTACAAGAAGTATACCTAAACATTTTATAATACAAAAGTCCAGTAAATCGAGAATTTTTCGTCTCTCAGTTGGCCAATAGTTATGTAATCTAATTTTTCATTTTGCATACATTCCCATAGTTGTTTTCCTTTCGACGATATTCGTCGGCGTTGTACTCACCTTCCGCAAGGAACTTATTTCCCGGAGTTTTGAAGTAGGGACAATAAACTGCAGATATTTCCCTGTCCATTCCTCTAGATAGATAGTAGTTGCTTGTGTATGCTCCGCACTATATTTTTGGAGTTCATAATATCTTATTCTGTTCTTGATAAGGATATCAGCTCCCTAATGTAATTTTACGCTAGGATTCGTAGTGTCATAAAAGGTGTATCTCTTGATTTTGAGATGACTCATAGTTGTAAAATGTGTTTCAGAAATCAGCATAATATCGGTGTTGTGTTCAATAATCAAGTTTTGTACCTCTAGTTTAGGTTGCACTATCGCAATGACGTTTCAAACTGTTGAGTGTATTTCGATCAGTTGTGTATTTCGATCAGTTGTGTATTTCGATCAGTTGTCAAACTGAATAGGACAATGAAATGAAAAATAAATGGTAGTTTAGTGTGTGTACTGGCTAACAAACGAAAAGACGTGTATTATTTTTCACTTGAGTAGGGTTTGGTCTAAGTTTATCCTAACTTTTATCTGGAATCATACGAGTAATTTCAAAAGGTTATGGGCCCAGACCATAGCTAAATTGTTAAACAAAAATTACTGAACACAATAGTGGTGTTATTTTGAAAAAAGAGGTTAAAACATTTTTTTGAAAAATTACATGCATTGTGGTGATAGAAAATTTATCACATGAACATATTGAAAGTGAAAAATAAGTAATAAAGACATAAATATATTGAAGTATAATTCATCATCGGTGATCAGAATCGATTGATAACGTGAATACAAAAAGTGCGAATTGGATCAGACAATTTATGAGAAGGATATCTTTGGATGAAAAAAAGATAGAATCTTGTGCATGCACGTATGTATTAACGGGACAAATTGTGGAAAAATATTGAACACAATGGAAACAGACACAATTAAAATTGAAAAATTGCAGGAGGGGAAGCAATTTTTGACATGGAAATTTCAAGTGAAACTTGGTTTGATTGCTTCGGAAATTTATGATGTTGTGGATGGGACAAGTAAAAGGCCAAGTGATGCAGGCGATTCATTGAGTGCATGGTTGAAAAAGGATGCACGTGCACAGCGAATGATCGGAACAACCGTGGCGTGTAACATTGTTACACACATCAGAAATTGTACAAGTGCGAAGGCAATGTGGGACAAATTAAATTCAGTGTTCGAGCAAAAGAATGAAACAAGCATGTTAATGCTTAATCAGAAATTTTTCTCAATTACAAAGGATGCAACAGAAAATATGGTGACATTCATAGCAAAGGTGGAAGACATGGTGCAACAATTGATCGATTTGGGTCAAAATATTTCTGATGAAATGATAATTGCGCGTATTATCATGGCATTACCGGATGAATACAATTCTTTTAGCAGCGCTTGGGAATCGACAAGCAAAGCGGATCGAACATTAGACACATTGCGTGCACGCTTAGTCATGGAAGAAAATCGCAGGATAACAAAAGGTGTGACAGAATCGAGTGAGGCTTTGTTTGCAAAACAAAAAATAAAGCACGGAACTCAAAAGCACAAACAAGGCAAAAGTCAAGAAAAGAATAAGCAGGTAACTGACAAAGCGAAAACATTGAAATGTTTTAAGTGCCACAAAATTGGACATTTTCGTCGGTTTTGTCCCGAGAAAGGAAATAAAAGTTTTTTCTCTTCAGCAAATATTTCAGACAAAGAAGGTGAAGCTTTTGTGTGTACGTCAGAGGGCATACGATCAGATAGTTGGCTTTTGGATACAGGTGCGAGTGATCACATGTGTCACAACAGGGCTTGGTTCAGAACTTTTCGGGAACTGAAGCCAGAACGAATAATCAAAATTGCAGACGGTGGAAAACTCGAAGCACCGGGCTGTGGCATGATTGAAATCTTGTCATTCGACGGAAAACGATGGAACAAGAAACAGTTATCAGATGTTTTGTACGTTCCGAAATTGCACAGCAATTTGTTTTCTGGTACGCACGCAATGGATAAAGGATTCACATTGAAATCGAACAAAGATAGATGTGAATTAAAGCGAAATGGAGATGTCGTGGCAGTGGGAGTTCGTGATGGAAATCTATTTAGAATGCAGTTCAAGGCATTGGCAACAGAGGGCACGGCAAACGTGGCGATAAAGCAGAATGGATTAAGAAGCTGGCATGAAACATTGGGACATCAGAACGTGAACTATCTGCGAAAGTTTCTAAAGAAAAACGACATTGAATACATCGACGAACAATTTCTCTGTGAAGGATGTCTGATGGGGAAGCAGCATCGTGACAGCTTCAAAAGCAGTCAGACGAAATCGAACAAATGTGGCGAAATTGTTCACGCGGACGTGTGTGGACCTTTTCAAATAGAATCGCTCGGTGGCTCCAGGTATTTTCTTTTAATTAAGGACGATTACTCACATTTCCGATTTATTTATTGTATGAAAAATAAGTCACAAGTTTTTGAGAAAATAAAAAACTTTGTGAAGTCTGCGGAGAAGCAACATGGTCACATTGGGCGCTTTCAGGTCCGCCAACTGTTGGCAACATGTTGAGTAAAATAATCATGATGTTTTCTGAATGCAACCGATTTATCGAAATTTTCATGGCAATGTGATAGATCGAATGTCAATTTTTCCATCAGTAAGTTTTCAGTGCCAACATGTTGTGGGAACTGAAAGCGCCCAGTGTAAAGATCATCAGAACTGATAACGGCACCGAATTTGTAAATTCTGATGTAAAGAGTTTTTTTGAAGCAAATGGTATCAAGCATCAGCGGACGGTACCATACACGCCGGAGCAAAACGGATCAGCTGAAAGAGAAAATCGAACGGTGGTTGAGGCTGCACGGTCGATGATACATGCGAAACAGATGGAAAAAAAATTCTGGGCGGAGGCGATTTTTGTATTAAACAGAACGGGCACGAGCAGTATTACTATGGAAAAACACCATTTGAATTATGGTACAGCAAGCCAACAAAATGCATTTTTGTTGGATATGATGAAAACATTAAGGGCTATCGCATTTGGAATCCTGAGTCAAAGAAAATTGAATTGGCTAGAGATGTGAAGTTTGTAGAGGCAGACACTGTTGAATTTCCAATCAAACACGAGTGGAAAGTAGATAGTGGAAAAGGACACGAAATCAACACAGACAAATGCGATGAAGATGACGTCGAAGAAGTCAGCAATTTCGAGGATGCAGTGGATGAAGGCAACGCATCATCGTCAAAGATCAAGGGTGGATGGTGTTCGCTAAATCAGGGGAACGTCGTCGATGAACGCTTGCGTGATCGGGGAAAAACGAAGAAACGAAATTGTGACTGCTGCGTGGAGAAAAATTGCAACAGAGCGGAAATGGCATCGGCAATGCTGTCAATGGCAAGTGAACCATTAACTTACCATGAAGCAGTTGGATCGAAAGAAAAAGACAACTGGATTGCGGCGATGAACGAAGAGCACGACTCGTTAATCAAAAATGAAACATGGATATTGACGCGGCCACAAAAAAATCAAAAGGTCTTTGACACTGATGGCAACATTGAGCGTTACAAGGCCAGGCTGGTTGCTAGAGGG
Source organism: Tipula vernalis (assembly GCA_958295665.1). Lineage (NCBI taxonomy): Eukaryota > Metazoa > Arthropoda > Insecta > Diptera > Tipulidae > Tipula > Tipula vernalis. The sequence goes on along the minus strand of OY282560.1, from coordinate 62,685,025 downwards.
TTCACTCAGGAATATGGAATTGACTACCAAGAGACGTTCAGTGCAGTGGTAAGATACACTTCAATTCGTGCTATAGTATCACTTGCAGCGGCGGATAAGATGAAACTTTGTCAACTCGATGTGAAAACGGCATTTTTATATGGTGAGCTGAGTGAGAAAGTATACATGAATCAGCCAGTTGGATACGACGATGGAAGTGGAAGGGTGTGCCAGCTTGTGAAGAGTTTGTACGGCTTGAAACAGGCATCGAGATGCTGGAATAAATGTTTCACGGGATTCATTGAAAAATTTGGTTTCAGCGCATCAAAGGCTGATCCATGCCTGTTCATACGAAAGCAGAACGACAGGAAAATTTTCTTGGCAATCTATGTAGACGACGGATTGATTGTGGCGAATGATGAAGACGATATCATTCCGGTGATTGCACATTTAAAAGCAAGATTCGATATAATAACGCTTGACGTGAATACATTCCTTGGAATGGAGATAAGAAAAATGGTAAATGGTGACATTTATCTAAGTCAAGCGGCATATACACAAAAAATCTTGGTTAAATTTAGCATGGAGGAATGCTAAAGCGTATCGACTTCGGTCGATATAAATCAAACAGCAAGTAAGTTCGAAAACTCTGAATTAAATAAAGATTTTCAATACAGGGAAGCTATTGGAAGCTTAATGTATCTATGCGTTGCAACAAGACCTGACATACAATATGCAGTGGGAGTTGCAAGCCGTAACCTTGAAAAACCGACGAATGCACATGTAAATGCTGTGAAAAGAATTTTCAAGTATATTAAAGGGAACAGCTGATTATGGAATCTACTTTGAAGGAGGTGGACAGTGTGATTTGGTTGGTTACAGTGACGCAGATTATGCGGGAGACACTGCAACAAGACGATCAACTTCTGGAGTTATCTTTTTGTTGAATGGTGGGCCGATCAGCTGGGAATCAACAATACAAAAGTCTGTTGCGTTATCAACAACGGAATCAGAGTACATGGCGGCAGCAACGGCTGTGAAAGAACTGATCTGGCTTTACGGGTTAATTACTGAACTGGTGGGCATGAGAGATAAGCCAGTGCTTAACATGGACAACCAGAGCGCAATACGGTTGGTGAAAAATCCAGAATTTCACAAAAGGACCAAACATATTGACGTGAGATATCATTTCATATGTGAAAGATATCAAAAGGGGTTGTTTGATCTCAATTATGTGCCAACGGACGAGCAATTGGCAGACATCTTTACCAAAGGATTGAACAAAGATCGTTTCGAGAATATTTGCAATATGATTGCAATAAAAAAGGTCGAAAGACTCAAAAATATTTAAACGAAAAAATATTGTAACGCAAAACAAAAATAGGCAACTGTATCAAAAAGTGGGAGTGTTGAGTGTATTTCGATCAGTTGTGTATTTCGTTCAGTTGTCAAACTGAGTAGGACAATGAAATGAAAAATAAATGGTAGTTAAGTGTGTGTACTGGCTAACAAACGAAAATACGTGTTTTATTTTTCACTTGAGTAGGGTTTGGTCTAATTTTATCCTAACTTTTATCTGGAATCATCCGAGTAATTTCAACAAAAAGATAGTAACACGTTTCGGCCATTACAAGAGGTCTAGCTAAACATTTTATAATACAAAAGTCCAGTAAATCGAGAATTTTTCGTCTCTCAGTTGGCCAATAGTTATGTAATCTAATTTTTCATTTTGCATACATTCCCATAGTTGTTTTCCTTTCGACGATATTGGTTGGCGTTGTAGTCACCTTCCGCAAGAAACTTATCTCCCGGAGTTTTGAAGTAGGGTATCCAGACAGATAGTAGTTGCTTGTGTATGCTCCGTACTATATTTTTGGAGTTCATAATGTCTTATTCTGTTCTTGATAAGGATATCAGCTCCCTCATGTAATTTTCCGCTAGGATGCGTAGTGCCATAAAAGACTCAGAGTTGTAAAATGTGTTTCAGAAATCAACATAATATCGGTTTTCTGTTAAATAATCAAGTTTTGTATCTCTAGTTTAGGATGCACTATCGCATTGACGTTTCAAACAGCTAATTTATGTTCATTCAATTTTGGTTTTTGATTAGGAGTGGCACGAGGGTATTACGAGACTCATATTGGTTTCATTGAGGTTATTAATCACTTTATAAATTCTCTGGTCGTCCTAACTTGTATGTATCTTTTTTCTTGTAAGTATGTAAAAAATGTAAGGGTACTTCACGATTTAAAAATCTCGAGATTATTTAGTTTCATTTATTTTCTACAACTCAGCTATTCAAACTTTTGTAACCGACCATAGTGGTCGCATTTTAGTGGAAAGTTATATTATTCGTGATTTGGGTTTTGGCCCGCAAGCCGTGGTTTGGACAGCACTAGCTTTTAATAATACCCAAATATAGAGAATACATGAAAATACCAGATGAATATCATCTATACAACGTCACAAAAAATTTTGTCTAAACGAAAATCAATAAAAAAAAAAATCTAATCACAAAAAAATCGCATTTCATGGTGTTTAGGTAACCGCCAAGCACAAACTGTTCACCCCTCTGATATAAAGTTAATTAAGAAATGAAAAAGATAGAAATTAAAAATCTTACCTCTTCTAGTGCAGCAATAGTTTGCCGACATTGTGGTATCCGTGATACAAACGTTGATGTAGTAGGCGAGCTATGATCCTCCCTAGTCTCCTCAACGAATTCGTTAATCCCAATTAATCCAGGCATCTTGATTTGAGAAACTCAACAAGACGTCAAATAGCAAATAAATTTTTTTGGATCAAATATTTTTTTTTTTTTTTATTAATTTTAAAAATTTAATTTTTTAATTTAAAAACTTTATATTTTTAACTTTTTAACACAAAAACGAACTTAAAATAAAAACCACACTACAGAATTCACTGAATCACATCACACGAATTTATTATTTACTTTTTTTTTTTTTCTTTTTGTTACACGACACAACTAGGACACATTTTTGTTGCTATTTTTGTTGTGTACCGTTCGCGAGACTCTCGATTTGTTGTTGTGCGCGGTTGTGTTGTGTGTTGCGTTAAGTTGAAAAACAAAAACACTGATTAAACCTTTTTTTTTTTTGCTTTATAAATTTTTGGATTCTACAAAGACGAAATGGATTATAAAACCATTATTTTATTCTTAAGAATTTAAAAACCACTCATGAATTTTGTGTTATCACAACACTATTGGCACACACTTAGAACAGAAAATAAAAATGGAGAAAAACAAAAAAAAAAAATATGATTAAGGACTTTTGTGTGTGTGTATATGTGTGTGTGTTTGAGCTCTGGCAGAACTTGATTGAGACGCGTTTTATGATTTTTTGCACAAAATTATAACACAACTACACCCACTTTTTGATTCTTAATTTCTTTTTTCTTATAGATATTGGATACATAAATTTTATCACACAAAATTATTTTATTAATCAACACACAAAATGTTAAAAAAAAACACTAAAATATATAAGAATTTACGCAACGATATACATCGTAAATAAAATTGTGATTTTGCCTTCTTGCATTCTATGTAACTTGTAGTTATTTACAATTTTTATGAATTTGATGTGTTACCAAAGTACAGCTGCAATTTTATATTTCTTCTTTTCTGTAACACAATAACAATAACCAACCACCATTCCCCAGTGTATGTAGCTAACTACACACAAGAAATACAAAATACACAAAAACAATTAAAAATTTATTGTTCCGATTAAAACGAAAGTCCTCGATGTACTGACAACAAAAAAAAAATTAAAAATAGTTTTTCTGTAAAAATTTGACAATGAAGAGGGTGATTCGAAAATATTATCTTTTTTATGAGTTTGCGAGACATCTTTGGTAGTATATCGTATTTAATTAAAAAAAAATTTTTTTTTTTTTTTGTTTCTTGTAGTTGGTAAACAAAATATGAATTTAAATTAAAAATTGGATTTTCTCAATTTCGAAACGAATAAATATTAACTAAATATGTATTGAATGAATTCAAATAACTAATCGTGTAAACGAATGTTAACAACTATAAAATCTGAACATTGACAACCATGACTAACGTAGCCAAGATTTCGGACCAATTCTCGGATAGTTCAATTACAATGGTAAATAAGTCGACTTTTAACGTCCTTATTGCTTTTTAATAAATATTCATTTCCTTTTATGTTTAACGATTGATTGGGAAATTAAGTTGTTTACTATGAAAATACGAATCATTCCTTGAAGAAATGAACTTTCGATTGGATGTTAACTGCAATAACAAATAATAATATTACATATTAATTACCGAATCAAAGTACTTGAAAAGTATTCATACGTGATCGATTATCTGTCTCGATTAAATTGTTTTCTAATTTTTGAACAGTGAGCGCAATTTTTCTTTGAACCACCAAGTACAGAACAAATAAGTTTTGATTTTCATGGAATTTTACAGATTACATCGTTTTATTACATATATGAAATTGTTATTATCTCTCTTCTCTCTTTATAATAATCAAAATGATCCACCGAAAAAAACTTTGTTTTATGATTGGCTAACCAGTTATCACGTACGTATTGTAAAAAAATGTACACTTCGTATAACCGCCATTTGTCTCATTCTATAAAGGACATTGCAAAATACTTTTCCATAGTAAACTGGCGATGAAAGATATAGGCGGATTTATCGATAATGCAGTATTATTTGATACGTAAAAACTGAGTACGGTATTCTTTTTTGGACATTGAAGTATAATTATTTTCGAATATTATGAATTTTTTGAATATTTAATAAAAATTATGCTGTCAAAACAAAACTTGCCATATAATTTCACTAACTCTACTGTTAAGGATTCTCAATTTTTATTATTTCAAATAAAAACTAGTAAACCAAAGAATACATAACCCAACTTTCTCTTACCTTCGGCAAATCAAGGTCAAAAAAATGAGTCCAAATTTTTCCATACAAAAACAGCGTTATGACTGTTCTGGTTAATCTTTCTTCTGTGGTAATACCACAGAAGAAAGATTAACCAGAATAGACATTGCGTGGATCAAATTTTTTTCTCATCTTACCTTCTTTTTTGGACATTGAAGTATAATTATTTTCGAATACTATGAATTTTTTGAATATTTTATACAAATTATGCTGTTAAAACAAAACTTATCAAATAATTTCACTAACTATACTGTTAAGGATTCTCAATTTTTATTATTTCAAATAAAAACCAGTAAACCAAAGAATACATAACCCAACTTTCTCTTACCTTCGGCAAATCAAGGTCAAAAAAATTAGTCCAAATTTTTCCATACAAAAACAGCGTTATGTCTCTTCTGGTTGTATTCTGTGGTAATACTTGTAGTGTTTTTTTATTCGCTCCGGATAGCTGCTATCGAGAGCCGTCATTTTTCTACGCCTAAATTTAAATTTGACGCGCTATTTATTGGTAAACTAAACTTATTTAACATCAAACTACCATTTTTAATTCAATTGTTTACCAAACACTTCATGTAAAAAATATTTGGCTCTACCTATTTATACGGAGCCATTTTTTATATGACGGCTCTCGATAACAGCTATCCGGAGCGAATAAAAAAACGCCGCTACTGTGACAACTTAAAACCCCATCTTGGGCGCCGACACAAAAACACGTAGGCACATATGTATTAATTATACTGCCGTACTAAGAAAAGTCACAAACGCCAAAAGTCAAAAAATGCGTTAGAAGCATATTTGGATTCTGCAAACAAATGCCTATTGTTCTGCTTTTTTAAAAAGCCAAATATCCTTCTTCAAATGCCATAAAATCACTTTATTTAACCGTCAAGTTTAATATTAAAATAAACAAAAACAGAAAAAGGCCAATGTGACTTTTTTCTTAGCACGGCAGTAATAGTAGGTAGATGAGACAATACAACAAAATTTAATTATGTATCTCAAAATTAAAAGCTAATAAATAATAAATCATTATTTATTTGTTCCTTTGTTTTAATTATTTAATGTAAAATAAAATTAAAAAATTATCAATTATTTATAATAGTAGTATAATATTTGCCAAAAAATAAACTTTATTCTTTTAACTTCCTTAATAATTTCAACTCAATCTTATTATTTTGATCTGCAACTCTAAAAAATATTCATTAAACTCCATTTTTATTTTAGTGTATTAAATAGGAAACATTAATTTTTATTTTAAGACTCCATTTTGCCGTTAATTTTTTTTTTTTTTTTTTTAACATAGAAAAACATCGTTTTAAAACATAATATTTACAAAAACGAAAAAATTAATAATTAATTTGTACATTTTGTATTTCGAAAATTAATTAAATAAAAATTACGAACGTTTATTAGAAGGGTTGTGATATATCTTGAAAGAGGTATTTTATATTTGGATGTGTTATCGGGATGCATTGCTACACATGTACAAAACATAAAACATAAAAACTATAGATTAAAATAAGGGGAGTGTGGAGACATTTTAGATTACTGGGGATGAAAATAAAACTAGGTACTTTTAATGTTATTTATGGGCGGCTGATATCGAAGTTTTCGACGACGATGATGAGGACGTATTTTTGTCCAAGAGACTTGGAAAATTATTTTCCAATTCATGATTCTGGATATGAGCAAGTAAATCATTTGAAATTAAAACCTGTTTACACGTTGAGCATACCTCCAATTTTGGCACTTTAAATTGTGAACGATTTTTTTTATTTTTAAGCGCTTCTTTTAGCTTTTGTGAATGCACTAAGTAGAGTTCCTTGAAATAAATAAAACGGAATTGTGTTTATAATTCATTTAATTTGTGTAGCAAATGGATTCACTCACCTGTTGTTTACTAATGTCGGGTAATAAGGCCAATAATTCGGGAAAAATTTCTTCAAATTTTTCACCCAATGCAGCTTTGCAATGATCGTAATAAGGCTCCGTATTATAAATGCCATCCTTAAAGAGTTGCGATATTCGCCTAAATTCGTCCATAACGTCTGGATGCAATACTTGCTGAAAATTCATAACTAAAATTTGATTTCGTTTGCCTGCGTTCGGTGGTGGGCGATATTTATGCGCGGGCAATATATTGAACGATTCGCCAAGCGATGTGGTAAACGTTAAATTATTTTGATTCGGACGTGCCACCGAATTTAAAATCACTTTATTGAAACCGGGCGGCGGTGGTACTGCCCCCTTATTGCTCGATTTATTTTCAAATCCGGGTGGAGGCGCTGGTTTAGAATTGCCACCGCCTAAACTCGGAAAATCATTCACAATATTTAAATCACTAAATTTTTTATTAATGCTATTGTTGTTACTCTCCTTGGAAGCTGGTTTATTACTTGTTTTAACCGTAGTATTTCCCGGCGTAACACTCGAATCGATCAATTTAATCTGCTTCTTCTTTCCGTCGTTCTTATTCGTCTGCCCCACCTTATTAATGTTATTCATGATCATACCATTAGTTCCATTATTACTAATACTAATTTTATTATCAAGTAAAATCGGTGCCGGTGCAACTTTCAATCGCTTCGGTTCCGTTTTTTGTTTTAGCGATGTGCCCCATTGTGGCTGTTGCAATAAAATATTACTCGCGTTACTAATGCTGTTGGACGGAGTTGATAATTCCGGAAAATTATCCTTTGAATTTAATTTTGGTGGATTTACCACAAGAGGACCAGCACTCACCGGTTTTTTAATGGGCGACGGTTGCCCAAGTACTTCACTGCTAGTAGCGTCCTTTCTAATTAAACTAAATTTTGTACCAATTGAGGTCGTGAGAGGCACATAGTTATCGACTATAAGCGACTTATGTTTCGCTGAAACAGCATTTAAATTAATCGGAATACGCGGAGTTGCTGGTTCGGCTAAATCCAAATAACGACTGTTTTTATTTGATCCCGCTGGAAGGGCTGGGAAATCATTAATTAGATTTTTACCCGAACTATCCAAATTACGTTTTGATGACAAGGTTGTAGTTGAAGATTGGGTTGTTGATGTTGGACGATTTGAGACATGAATTACCATACCGCCACCGCCCGATTTTGATTGCAATGCAGGACTATTTGAAGCTGGGACTGATGATTGTCTTAGTATTGAACTTGCTGTATTTTTAGTGTGAAATGTGCTGGCTAAACTAGGGCCAGGATCTAGTGCCGAGTTTTCTCCACCTAACGCGGGGAAATTTTCTTTCGTTTTCGCAAAACCAGACGAGCGAAATGATTTAGCACTAATCGATACGTTTGGACGAACCAAATGTAAGGCAGTCGACCCACTTCCACCACCAAGAGATGGAAATTCCGCTTCATTTTTATGATCGATCATTTTCTGTGGATTTTGCGTATACATTGAACTCCGATCCTCAATTTCAAATTCCATTTGGGGATCGTTTCTTATCCGCATTGAATGAGCGTTAGAGCCGCGCGATCCATCTGAACTATTTTGTTGATTATTACGCGGGTTTCGGGGAGCTAGCGTAAATTCAAATTCTAAAGTTCGTGCTTGTTTCGTAGCCACTTTGCCTAAATGTTTGCCATGCATCGAAGCTTTATGGGCCCTAAGATCAATATCCGAACGAAAAACGGCTGTAAACTTTTCTTGTGCACAGTCACCTTCTTCGCATATGTAATGCTCGGCTTTGAAGTGCTGCCGCAACGAATCGTAATCGTCATAAAATTGATTTGAACCGTCCGCATCACAGAAATGGCAGTAGTAGTGTTCGCGACGCAAATGCCGAAATAATTCATCACGATCCAAATATCGACAATTACAGTATTTACACAGCGGATGACCACGATGCGATGTATTATCCGGATCGCCTTTCCGTCGATGCAAAGATAACTGTTCTCGGTTATAGAACTTTCGCTCAAATGAGAATATTTTTAAGTTTTCGGTACACAATTCACAGTAAAACAGTTCATGCACCCTTCGTACGTGATCCTTGAGCGCATCAAAAGTATCAAATTTTAGGCCCTCGCACTTTAGACATGGATGGTCAAGCAAACGATTGAACTGCTGCTCAATATCAGAATTACCAAAAATAATCCGATATCGTTTTTCGTAAGGCCCTGTTCGATATTCTGTTTCTAATTGACGATATGGCATCACATCATAAGTAAAAATCACCTATGAGAAAAAAATCTTAATCACAAACCTATTTCATAACGTACAGTAGCGATCTAATAGTTCTAAGTGACGTAGTACATACACCTATAATGCATGTTATTGTCTACATTGAGCTCACCTTTTGTAAATCCTGTCTGCATATTGGACACTCATTTTGACGGCACAGTACTCGCATTCGCGTGGAACATTCATAACAAACAGGATGATCACATTCGCCAACCGAATAGGTTTGCACATTTTTAAAACACACCACACATGTATTTTCATTGTCATTATTACTATTTGTTAGACTTGTTTCGGATTCGGATTTTCTATTTGGGTAATTAGACATCGTTTATGTGTTTTCTAAATAATCAAAAACTTCTAAAAAGTAGAATCTTTTCCAGATTTGTCGCGAAACGCAAAAAAAATTCTATGTAGGTACTACGAATTTTTGACAATCGTGAATTACTGTTGCACAAACACGTTCAACTCACGCCAAAAGAAAAAGTTAGAAGGCAAATTTTGGTTTACACTAAATTTATCGTCGTTTTTAAATATATATGTATATATATAATGTATAAACTTATTGTAATTTTTTTTATCAAAATCTAATAATTTATTATTATTTAGAATAATTTGTCTTGCAATTTAAATTTTTTTTAAATGTGTACTCTAATTTTGATTAGTTGGAACGATGTAGACAATTTTTTTCTCTCTACTATCGACTGACGTCAAAATACGCAATGAATGAAACGAGAATAAAAGTGATGCCAATATTTAAAAAAAAAATATATAGCGCATTCTAATATTTTTGGTTGTTCCCAAGTATTTTTAAATCCAACTATTTTATAATATTCCATAATATATCCATAACTTAGTTCTGGGTTAACCTTTGTTTGAGTTACGAATTATTATAAGAAAACATATGCAGCGTGTCGCAATTATTGGGAACTCACAGAACTCACTATATAAAAATTGTATACATGTGTGTGTGTAAAAATAATATTGGCGGGAATATTTTTTAATGTGTATGTGTGTAAATGTCAAGCTCGAAATTTGACGGATAAATCAAATTATTCATTAATGAAACAAAATTTATATTTTTGTATTTTTATTTTACATGTATTTATTTAAATTTATTTGTATATAATATAGCTATGTATTTATTTAAAATAATTTATCGAGTGGCGTCGAGCGTCCATAAAAATAATTATCACAATTTCACAAACACTAAAGCACTGCACCGATCAACCTATTATTACAAGACACAAAAACAAACTGATAAAGTACGTAAGTAAAAAACAAATTGTTATATAAAATGTATACATATACACACCACTACTATGTTGTATTTTTAATGAATTCGAGTTGTGTGAGTTTCGGATATTTTGTCAAAATCCAAAGGAAAATACAGTAGCTCAATTTTGAGTTCTGTGTTGTTATACTTGGGTTGGGCAGAAAATTAAGCAAATTCGAAGCCACCCAAGTATTTTTAAATCCAACTATTCTACGTACACTCCTGTCATCAAAAAAATCCGGATATTTTATTCCGTATCTTATGGCTGTATGATACTCACTTTTTTTCCCACTTTTTCAGTGACTAGTTAAGACAAACGGAGTGAGATAAAAAATATATATACAAAATATTTGTGAGAGTGAGTGTATACACCATAGATTTGGAAAAAATATAGAAACGTCAAAAAAAAAGTGGTAGCTCAACTTTTCTAGCAGTTAATCGAGCAATTATAGCAAAAAAAGAATTGGATTTGATTCTTTTTTTGACATTACATACTTTTTTCTGACATTTTCGAAATATTAGAGAAAATATTTGTATTTTGTATACCAAAGAGAATTTATTTGTTTATTTTTAAAATAAATTTAGTAAACAATTTTTCCATTTTTGTTCGCCATTATTGTTATGATTTTTTCCCCCTTTTTTAGATTTTTCTTTTGATACTGAAATACAATTTTGGGTTTGCATTGTTAATTGTTTGCCAAAATATTTGAAACGTGCATTTTTTTGTAAATATAAAAATTAACTTAACATATAAATTATTTCGTTTCAATTAATTGCGGCAGCTAATGCAAATTAATTCAATAATATGGTCCAACACAAAAAAAATTTTGATTCTATTTACAAATTTTGTTTATCCGAAACTTCAAAATATTTGCCTATAGTATTGTCTACACTACCCTTCTCTGTTTCGCTTTACTAGTTTTGCAGCACTTTATTGTACTTGAAAAAAAGTGAGTATCATACAGCCATTAACTGATGGCTTTTTGACAGAAAATATCCGGATATTTTTGACAAATGCTAACTTCACTTTATACTGGGTTTCCATCGTCATAGTATAATAGCATAATAGTATTTTACTATTATACTATGAAGATGGAAACCCGAAGTTGGTAGTATAATAGTTTATTATAATATTTCATTATACTAGCTATCAAAAATATAATAGTTAGCAAATTGCAATTTTAACAGTGCAAGTTAAAAATTGCAATTTTAACAGTGCAATCATGGCAGTGTCTAGGCTTGTTTGAATTCTTTTTCAAACTAATTTTTTTTAGGCTGCGGTTGTAGTGTGTTTTTTATATTTTTTATATTACTTGAAGTAATATTTATCAGGTAATTTTAAAGATGCATAAAATATGGGTTTTAATAATTTTTCGCTATCAAAATAATGAATTGCGTCCAAGTTCCCATACAAAAATATAAAACGATTTTAACTTCACACCAAATGATGGAAACACGATAGGGAAAAATAGTATAATAGTATTATACTATTTTGCTATTATATTGACGATGGAAACGTGGTATTAATAAAATATCCGGATTTTTTTTTTATGACATGAGTGAACAACTTTTGTTCTTGAATTTGTATTTTAAACGTCAACATTACATTTTCTTTTGATTATTTTATTATTTTTTATTAATGTCATTGTTTAAATCGTAGCTTTTCATATTATTTTAATTTAAATTTATCAATTCGCAAAAATTTTGGAATATTTTACGCCGATAAAAGAAATAATTTTCGGTTGTCAAAAAAAATCCAAATAAAAATATACAGATCATTTTAATGCTTTCGTTTTTTTGCTCAAAAAATATCCGGATATTTTTTATCCCTTATCATCAGCGAACACTGCTAGTGTTCACTTATGGCAAGAGATTAAAAATTATACTTCAAGTACAAAAGTTGTTCACTTTATCTATTAATAGATAACAATTTATTACATTGACAGACACAAAGATTATCGCGATAATCTCAGATCATGATTTCAACTTCATTTTAAAAATAAGATGAAAATGAAATAATTCTATTTCACTTAGCTTTCTGTCTCTTTTTTGTATTGAGTTTGTACAATTGGATTACGATAATCCAGTTATGAAGCGCGGCACACTTAAAAATTAATTAGATAATCTGGAATTCGCGATTAGCTAGTTTGTGTCTGTCGAGTGTATTAAGCCCAATGTTGCGAGGATTGAACGGATTGCTTTGGCTTTATATATAACTTCATTGGAATATATTTTGATTTTTTTTTAAATTATCACTTAAAAATAAATTATTTCTCAAGAAATTGAATTTATTTCTAAAAAATTAAACGTTATCAATCAAATGAAACTAATTTACATAATTCAAAAATAAAATAAAGAATTTTAATTTTTGAAGCTCTCTTCGTCTCTTCGTCTGGTATGAAAAGTAAAAAGTACAGTCATACTCCGCCTAACGTTGTTAATTGGTTCTGACGTTAGGCGAAACAACGTTATAAGGGGCAAAGAATGTATGTAGACGAAGAGACGAGAAAATTTCATTGTTTTTTTTGCCTTTTTTCTCAGTGTTTTTTTGCTTTGCTTATTAATTTTAAACGACGTTACAACAAAACACAGCGACGATAGAGCGAGGTTTGTTCGCATTTTACTAACGTTACAGCGAAACGACGTTGTGTGGGGGGACGTTGTACGGGGTATGACTGTACTTAAAATTAGCCCAATGTTCTCATGGCTTCTTGACCAACATAGCATGCAAAAATTTTAGTTGGTGGTAATGGCAGGTGGAGAGTTGGGCATAGCAGGGGTGCGATTATGTAAGCATTACGAGTTTCTCGAAATTGCGACAAACGTCAAAAATAATCTTTTTAATCATTACGAGTTTTCTGTCGAACTTACAAAGGTGTATGAGTAAAACAACAACAAGTCGCAATTACGAGAACTCGTAAAGTTATACATAAGCCGTGTTTAGTCGCAATTTCGAGAAACTCGAAACTCGTAACGACCCTCCAGACCAGGTGTATCATAAACGTACGGTTTACGAAGACTTTGCTATACTAAGGTGTTCGTAAACGTTACACTAAAACAGTACGAATATAGTACGTAATGTGTACTTTTGTCACATGAGAAGTGAAACAAATTTGCGAAGACATTTGTATGTATTAGTATGTATAAAAGTGTTCATAATGTGTACGCTTAAACGTAATGTTTACGAACTACTTAAGCGTAACATTGACGAACGGTTTAGTGCGAATTGCCCCATTTAATTAGAATAAAACAATTTTTTAAATCTTATCTTTTATTTGTATTTTTCTTCAAGTGAGCCACAACACAAGACACAACGTGCCAAATTTGTTAATTAATCTTTTTCTGAAATGAAATAAAATGTTTCAATCATAGATGAAGTACTTCGAGTATTACTTAAATACCTTTTAAAATATTCATTACAATTATTTTTATACGATATTATGGATATAGTGCTCCTCTTGAATGCCACGAAAAACTAACAATAATTATCAGAAGTTTTTATATTTTCACAATACGACAACTTTAATTTAATTTGTACAAAAAAAATTGAAAATAAAACAAAGCCGCAAGATATAATTGACAGCACTGTGTATAGAGAATGTAAATGTAGTAGTGTATTATAAAAAAAAGCGTTCGTAAACTGTTCGTACGCTGTACATTTTTGCTGTATACATTTTTGCGCCGGGAGGGGATTACATAATCGCACCCCAGATTTGGATGAATTTGAACCCGCTGAATCATATAGCGTTGGTTGCAAACAGCTTAAATTTGAACTTGTTTATTGGGTTCTTAGATTATACTATAGATAGAACAACTATCAAAATTTCAATACAAAACGAAAATAAAAAGTGAAGCCGCAAAGGTGGCATGCCAAAGCGAGATGAACAAATAAATAAAACGAGATGCGCATATAAGACCACAAATAGGATATTTTAGTCATTCGTAAGTGCAATTTTGTGTCTTAAAGTTATAACTTAAAAATATCAGATTTTAAATTAAAAAAACAAAAATAAGTTTTTATTTTTTATAAAAAATGAGAAAGTGTAATGTTTATGGTTGTGAAAACTCTGATGTAATAAAAAAAAAAGGAAATTTCTTTCCATAGGTAAGTTTTTCGATAGTGTCAATAAACCGTTTTTTTGCATTTACTTAATAACGGCATGATTGATTTTATTAGCATTACACAAATTTATAGTGTACACGTGCATAGTTAATACTATTTAATTAATAATTTAATTAATATTAATTTTAATTCAAAAAAATAAGTGGAAACAATAAAATTTTTCTAAAAAAAAGTTAAAAATCCACGTGCTATATTTGTAAACAATAACAATACAAGTATAGTACAGTTGTGTTAGTATAATGTAGTATAACAAAACCAACAAAAATGTTTATACAAGCCAAACAGTACAAACACTTAAGGTATAAAAAAGTACATTAAGGCGTAGTATTAGTGATGCATACAAATAAATCAGAAAGTATATATACACAAAACAGATAAGTATAGGTGATACATTCATAATAAATATAGTGTACATTTTTTGTGATAGAATCTGTGTAGGGCGCGAACGAGACGGCTTGTATAAACATTTTTGTTGGTTTTGAGTATAATGTAAGAGCTGTGTTTTTACAAGGTTTTTAAGTTTCATTCGGCTCGAAAACCCAGTGGTGTAGTTAAAATTATTTTATTTATTATGTGCGGTGTGATTATTTTCGTTAGCCGATTATTAATTTTTTGGCTGATTTCAAATTTTTTTTGATGTTCAGTTTTAATAAAAATTCATGCCCATAAAAATATAAATAAATTGTATCGCAAGTTAACAAAATCAATTATGGTTTTATAGTTTTATACATCTGTATATTGTTATATAATATTATGTAATATGTAATTGTATACGTATATTAAGTATTTGTAGCAGGTAATATTTTAGTAATTTAAAAAACATTAAAATTAGTTACTTTAGTCACTTCTGATATTCTATCGCGTAGAATTAAGACAGGTATAATTTCAATGTATGACGTATGACCTGATATAATAAACCCTTAGATTATCTAAGAATAAACCGAAATCCTTCAATTTTAAATTTAAATAATAGCACTGTGATTCAGTCGGGAAAAAATTCCTACCTGTTTTATTTTTCCTTCTGCATTTAACCAACGTCATAAATATTTATTGCATTCAAAACGAAATGGCTGTAATAAAAATATTACATCCCTTTATGTAACAAAAATATCTTCTTACCTGCTAATTTATTTTTTAATTTTTTATTATCCTGTGAGAAAGATAAGGATTAAGGTTGTCACTTGTCAACTACATTCGCTTGGATTTTTTAAACCAATATTGCGGTTATTTTCAATTTTCGACATAAATTTATTCCTACAATGACAAAATTATTAACAAAAAAACAATTTTTATATTTTGTGGCTCGACTGTTGAAATTGGCCGACAAATGATGAAAGTATATTTTCTATAAGGAAAATTGGCAATTTCAACAAATTTATTTAAAACTATTATGGTTTTCATAATTCAAAGTATAATTTTAATAATTTTCTTTTTTTGGGAATAACGATTTTTTTAAAATATTAAATGTTCGGTTTAGAAATCCGGTCATACGTTTTACGTATGACAAAGCCATTTCTTTTAAAATCGGGGAGGGGGGGGGGGGGTCTATCATGAAATTTGCCGAATAACTCAATTATCGAATAATATGATTAATCGAATATTTTTGCTAACATAAAACTAAAAAACGAGTCGAATATTCAATTCGGTTATTTAGCTGACGAATATTTGATTTGATGTTTATGTTTAACTTAGTAATGAATCTAAGCTAACGTCTAATGCTAAAAAATTTTCTGCGATTCACGGGCATGAAATTACGAATTGACTAAAGATTTATTAATCAAAAAATTAATCAATGTTGTTAATTCAAATACAGGTTTCCAAGAAACAGGGATATTAGGAAGAAATGGCTATATGCATTAAAATGGAAGAATTGGTACCCAAAGGATCGTGATGTTGTATGCTCAGAACATTTCAAAAGTATCGATTTTAAACCTGGTTGTATCCGAAGGATATTAAAAAGCGATTCAGTTCCTTCAATCTTTGTTTATAAAAAAGAGGTAAATATTTAGTATTGTATAAAGAAAACATGGATTGTAGATCAGTCAACATTAATAATAGTTGCATTTCTTAGTACAATTTTTATTGTTGCTTTCAATGAAAACTTCGATCGGATTCGGATCACTCGGTTTCATGAAATGCGGCTAATACATCTATATTAATATGTGTTTATTT
Source organism: Tipula vernalis (assembly GCA_958295665.1). Lineage (NCBI taxonomy): Eukaryota > Metazoa > Arthropoda > Insecta > Diptera > Tipulidae > Tipula > Tipula vernalis. Next base: position 62,668,345 of record OY282560.1, on the reverse strand, counting down.
TGAGGCCTCATAACCTTTACTAAGCAAATTCGCTCATTTTTTATGTTATACATTTTGTGTTAGTTTCATTAAATGATTATATAAACTTTTGACCATTTAAAATATGTTCATCATAATTATTAATGCACCAGTCTGAATTATTAATGCACCAGTGTAAAACTTGTACGTTGATTACATAAAATGCATTGATAAATTTAATTACGGAATATAAAGTATCAACGAATTTGCTTAGTGAAAACGACGAATATTTTAACTTGAATTAATTAACCACTTTGAAATTATAAATCAAAATATCCCTGATTATAATTAAAATATATTTATTTAGGTAAAAAAATGTAGGCGCCCTCTGGTTAGGATTCTATCACCGGAATCGAATGTAAAAATGCCAGATACTGTGAATAAAGATGAAGCCTTCAACTACTCTTCAACTACTGATGAAGGTACTGTGACAGAAACTGCAGATGAAATTGTTGCTGATAAAAATTTAGAAGTTAGTAAATTAATTTTGCGAAACTAAATTGTAACAACTTTTTTTAAATAATTTAATATTACTTAGGCATTAGCAGATACTACAACATCTGATGATTTGAACGCTACTTCTAGTGGTAAAGAAAATTTACCAACAACCCCGAAGAAATCAAAAATGACCTACAAAAGAGCAATGAAATCATCTTCCGATGATGTTCTTTCATCAGCGACTAAGAGGCAAAAATTAAGAAAATTAAGAGTAGCAGCTGTAGTAAAATCCAAAAAAATTAGAAAACTTCACCAAACTCTTCGACGTCGAAATTTTAAGATAAACAACTTAACTACCCTTATTCGAGACTTAAAATCTAAAAATTTAATTTCGGAAGATGACAGTTTAATTTTAAACCAATCCAAAGGAATCGGAAAGGAATTATTCAGTGTGTACAGAAAGAAATTGATGCGAAGGAGCATGAAAGGAATAGTGTATAGCGAGGAACTTAAAAAATTTGCCTTGAACTTGAATTTTTATTCACCGAAAGCGTATAATTATGTTCGAAGAAACTTAGATTTATGTTTGCCTCATTTAAAAACCATTAGTCGTTGGTATCAGTCGGTAAATGGCAATCCTGGATTTACAGAAGAAGCATTTACCACTCTTCGAAAAATAGTTGAAATTGCAAAAACTAAAAACGAAAGAGTTATCACTAATTTAGTTTTTGATGAAATTTCGATTAGAGCTCGAAGAGAATGGGATGAGCATAAAAGAAGGACATGGGGTTACGTAGAAGTTGGTTCAGATCCTGAATGTAATAAAATGCTCGCACAGCAGATTTTAGTATTTATGGTAGTTTGTATTAATAAACATTGGAAAATACCTATTGGATATTTTCCGATTACTTCCTTTACAGGAGACCAAAGAAAAAATGTAATAGAAATTTGCTTAAAAAATCTAATAGACACTGGGGTTGAAGTAGTAGGCATTACCTGTGACGGTCTTCCTGCGAACCTAACGGCCGCAAAATTATTAGGGTGTAATTTAAAAAGCCCGAACCTTTATTCTTCTTTTAACATTGAAAACGTTGGTAGTTTTATGTTCAATTTAGACGCGTGTCATATGCTGAAATTAGTCAGAAACTCTTTTGCTGAAAGAGGTCCTCTTATCGATATCGATGGTGGTACTATAGATTGGAAATATTTAAAAAAATTATACGAAATACAAAATGAACAAGGGCTGCATTTTCGTAATAAATTATCATTAAATCATATAATGTTTGCAAAACAAAAAATGAAAGTGAAATTGGCCGTGCAGACCTTAAGTAATTCTGTGGCAGATGCATTGTTATATTTGAAAACAAAGGGACATGTTGATTTTGTAGAATGCGGTGCTACTATAAAATTTATTAAAAAATTTAACGATATTTTTGATATTTTGAATAGTCGAAATATCAAATGCAACAATCTCAACAAACCTATTTGTTCTTCAAATATTGATGAAATCAAAAAATTTTCAAAAGAGGCTGTTTTATACATAGAATCATTAAAGTTTAAAGATTCTATGGAACCTGTATTAGAATCTAAACGGCATACCGGATTTTTAGGTATTATTTTGTGTTTGAAGAATCTTGAAACTATTAACGATAAATTTATTGAAAGTGGACTACTGGAGTATGTACCGATGTATAAAATTAGCCAAGACCATTTAGAGTTGTTCTTCTCGTCAGTTAGGTGTCGTTTAGGCTATAACAATAACCCAACAGTTAGACAGTTTGCCGCTACTTATAAAAGACTTTTACTACACGTTCAAATTCAAAATACCACCGGAAACTGTTTTCCACAATTAGACATTTCAATACTACAGGTAAATATATTCAAATCATCAGTCAAGCTCATAAATGAAACCTTATCTCAGCGACAGACATTTTTTTCTGATCAAGATTTAGACCAAAGCGAGGAAAATAGTGATGTAACGGACCAATCAGGATTGCACTTTATATCGCAGCCAGCAGTAATTTGCGACCAAAATCAGCCTGAGAATTTAAATGGCATTGTAAATGTAGACCTAATACATCAACCTAACATAGAACTAACAGAATACCAGACTGACATTGTAGAATACGTTTCAGGTTTTGTGGTTAGGCATTTATACACCAGAATTGAATGCGATTCTTGCTTGAATTTATTACAATCAGATCAGGATAAACATTTATTAATAGATATAAAAGATAGAAATAATAAATTAAAAAAGCCATCATTCGATGTAATAAAAATTTGTAAATTTATAGAAAAGGAAATCAGAATAAGTATTAAAAGTCATATTGCAATATCTAGAATCATTTACAATAAAATAATCTTAAGGGCCCAAGAAAGATTTTGCAACAATACCGTTTTCTTGGAAGCAGAATGCCACAGAAATTTGTTAATTAGGTGTATAGCAGAAAAATATTTAAACATACGATTTCACTATATAGCAAAATTAGAAAATAAAAAAACATCACTGCGATCTTTCTACACAAGAATAATTAACTTTCAAGGAATGTGATGCGTTAATGTTTTTTTAAAATTTAAGGTATTATGTAATTAATTTTTAAAATAAAATAAAAATTCAATAGAAAACAATTTGCATTTGTATATTTTTCTGTTCCCTTCTTATTATATCAAATTGCTCCGCCACTGCGCGATTCAGTCATACGTTAAATATTGTTATCTCGTTTTCTTCTTTCTCTTTTCATGAAAAATCAAACCATAAATAAACAAAAACGGCTTCACAACAAAAATTGTTTTGTTCTATCTATAGTTAATCTAAGATTGGGTTCGTTTGGATTAAAGTCAATTCGGATTAAAGTAAAATTTTGAAATTTTACAGTTTGGCGAAAACAAAGGGAATTAAAACAATAAGAATTAATTAAAATAGTAATTATTACTAAAGATTCAATACACATTAATAATTTATAAAATAAATTTTGGAAACAATCAAATCCGAAACGTTTTTTGGACCAGCCAAAATAAAAAACAGTCGCGTGTATTATATTAAACCATTGGTTGATAATTATTAATCGGCTCCTGTACTTGTTGCTCCTGTACTTGTTGCTCCTGTACTTGTTGCTCCTGAGCTATCAATTGGCATTTCTTGCGATGCTGTGAAAAGTGCGAGCTGTACATAAATTGTCTGCTACAGTACTGGCATTTGTATAGCGGTTGGCCTGTATGTTTTGCCATGTGTTCTGTCAACTCGTATCTTCGTCTAAATTTTCGTTCACAAATACTACACTCATGTTGACGAATCTTTTTGTGAACAAAACGAACATGACACCACCAGACGTCACGCGACGAACATATTTTATCACAATACTCGCATTTATATTCCGTTTGGTCGTTATGCTGGCGTACGTGCTTACGTAGCGTGTCATTATTTTTAAACCACGATTGGCATATGTGACACTGCAGCTTCGGCTTCGGCTCATTATTGTGTATATTATTTATGTGATTTTGTAGATAAGATTTAACGGCAAATGAGCGGCCGCAATCTTCGCAAACGAAATTTCTTTCCGATGAATGCGTTAGTTTGTGTTGGGTTAAGGCGTTTTTAACTCCAAACGCTTTGCCACACTCTTCACATGAGAATTTCTTTTCTGAATCGGGTAAATGAGAAATTTTATGTTTGGCAAGATGTGATTTTGTTGCAAACCGTTGATTACACGTGGGACACTCATACTCACGTTGGTCAACGGGTAAATGTACTTTCATGTGCGTTTGTAACAGTGATTTACTTTTACTAATTTTGCCGCACAATTTACATTTGTATGCCTCTGGATTTATGTGGCCGGTGATGTGACTCACCAGGATGTCTTTGCGGTAGAACTTTTTGTCGCAGCACGTTATATAGCCGCGAGTTTTGTGGACACGTTTAAAATGATCACTTAGCTGTTTGAATGTGTCGTAAATCTCATATTTTTCACATTGGTCGCACACTAGAGTCAGAAATTCTCGAATTCTATCGTCATAGTCGCTTTCAGCTTGACGCTTTTTAGGTTTTTTTATCACCTTATCCAAGTCCGGTTCCGAGCCGCTGTCCCCTGTGTCGTTATCCCGTTTCGCGAACAATTTTTGTTTTCTACTCGATTTGGGTCGAGCATCTACATTGATATGCAAAATCTCAAGTTTCGATTCGACAAAATCATCTTCGACAGCACTATTGTGAGCTGACACTCCTAATCGGTCGACATCATCATCTTCATTAAGCTCGTCTTTTGGTTTTGGACTTCCAATTTTAATTGATGCGGCTATCTTTTGCCGTAAGATACCTTGATTTTCGGCTACCTTGTCACAAAATTTGGCAAAATGATCGATAATTTGAAAGCAAGAACTGCATACTAAACTCGACATGTCATCTGCAGATTGAAGATCAATTTTGAAAAATATTCTTAATTTCCCTTTGAGATTTTCATTGGCTAGTATATTCTCGGAGTACTCAGGCTTTATTAAACATAGTCGACATAAGGTTTTTACATCGTAATCCATTTCAAATTGGTTTATCTTGACACGAATTTTTCGTCTGAAGATTTTTGTTGTTGTCTCGTGTTTATGTTTTACATGACATTATCCCACTCGAATTGCTAATTTTGCGAAACAAACCAATTATTTAACATTTGTCAATATGTTTTAGCACAAGGAACTTTCGATACACAAATAAATAATCTCCCATTTGCTGTGTATCGCCTTTGAGCTTTTTAATTTTTTTCTACTGTATACGAAACGTCAAATTGGCGGAAAGAAATTTGACAAACATGGTTTACATCTTCGATGACTTTTGTGAAACCGTCCTCCAAGAAGTTGGTTATTATTCGAATATATTTTATGTTCCACATTAATGGTGACGCTGGAAGGCAGGCGCATCCAAAAGACTACAGGTTATTCGACACGCATTCTACACTAAAAAGTTAATTTTTTTACATATTTTCTGTTATATTCTAAAAAGTTACTAAAAATAATACAACAACAAATAAAATTAGTTTGTTTGTTTGTTTTTAAATTTGCTCAGGTCAGATCTTTCAATCCATAGGACCAGTGAGTTAGGTTTTTCCAGAAAAAACCCACAGAAACTTCTCAAGGGAAATCCTGGGGCACTGGATAGGTTATTTTTTTCACAAAAAGTATTGTTATATTTTTAGTTTTTGTAATATTTAATATGTAGTAATTTTTATATTTCTTATAAGTGTGAGTTATAGTGTGATCACGTTGTAAAATGGCGTAGGCTCATATCGTTAATACACGATGAATTATGGATCGCATCAATTAATATTGAGCAGATCCTGAGTCTTTTTCACAAACGTGTTTTTTATAAGTCGCAAAAAAGGTGATTCCTTCGCTCTGTGTACGAAATTATGGGCCTTATACGGAATTACGCAGTACCCGGAACCACTTAATGTGATTTAATTTAACCACTTTTTTTTTTGTCCGCTCCGTAAACGCGTAGTCGCGTACAATTCCAGACTAATGGCTGTATGATACTCACTTTTTTAATACTTTAAAAAAGAGGATCGGAGAGAGAGAAAAAATGTCTATACAAAATTATTGTTAGCAAAAATAATCCAAAATTCAATAAATAGTAAAAATTTGGTATGCAACTACGAACTTAAAATGCATACAGATGTATTATGTATTTATGTATATGTAATATTATGTAATCGAATAAAATATTTTGTTTTGCACCTGTACTGCTAAATGTATCGTATTTGGTTATATAATTGTAATTTGCTTAAATATATTTATATGGATATTTCGTCAAACTGGCTAGGTAAAAAACCAAAACAACATAAACACAATGAAAATTTCCTTAAATATTTTTTTTTGTTATATATCCATACATATGTATCTACAACCAGAACCAACTGTAAAAATATAGAAACGAAGTAAATAAATAGGGATATCTTCAATTTTATTATTTACATGGTTTGGATTTGAAAACATTTGAATCCAATTCATTTATAAAACAAAAACGGTTTTGTTTGGTACATTAAAAACTAAAATAAAATAATTTTCTTTTACTCCTTTCTAGCTGCTTTTAGTTAGTGTCTCGTTTTCGTGTGTAAGTTGAAACAAAAATAATTTCTATAAGTATATGTGTTCAATATGAACACAATGTTACAATTGTTTATGTATTGTATTTTTTATGTTGTTAACTTGGTCGTCACTCGTCCGTATATAATAGCGACGATCATCGTAGTTCCAAAAACTGGAATATGTTGTGTGTCGCTACAAAAAAATTACCATTCAAGAAATACACCACTTGAATTATCTTATATATTCCCATAATTTTTGGTACCTTTCATACCAGGCGCCTCGGCTTTGAGCTTCATAAATAAAAATTTTTTATTTCGTTTTTTAACTATGTAAATTAGTTTTATTCGATTGATACCGTTTAATTTTATAGTAATAAATTCAATTAGTTGAAAAATAATTTATTTTTAAGGCCGTGTTCGAAGTTTGTGATAATTATTCCAGCTGTAATAATTATGACATTATTTTGTATGCAACCAAATTATCACAGCCACTAAATGTTGTAAATTTGACACTTCTGTAATAATATTCAAAAACAAAACCGCGCAACAACAATAATTAAGCCGTATTACGTTAATTTATTTCCAAAAAAATTAGTATAAATAAAATTTATTACAAAATATGGAAGAGAAAATTATTACACTTCTGTCAAAATTATTACAAAACCAAAATTATCACAAGCTTCGGACACGTCCTAAGTGATAATTTTAAAAAAAACAAAATATATTACAATGAAGTTATCTACAAAGCCAAGGCAATGCGTTCCACACTCGACTGCGACATTTTAAAGTACTTTTCATACCAGGCGCCTCGCCTCGAAATATTTAGTTACCACAAATGCGAAGCTGAGACCCTTTCATACCGGTGGCGTTGGCTTTGAACATTCGGTTGCTATCAAATATTTTATTTAGGTCTATTTTACACGTGAATTATAGCAAGAACTGAGATATTCTAAATTTGTAACGTAAATATGATCTAGAATTTTTAGTAAGTATGAAATATTTGTGCAAAAAATGTGATTTGTAGGTTATATTGAGAAAGCACTTCGCTTTGTACTACTTTAAAATTTCGCAGTCGAGTGTGGAACGCATTGCCTTGGCTTTGTAGATAACTTCATTGCAATATATTTTGTTTTTTTTTAATTATCACTTAAAAATAAATTATTTTTCAACAAATTGAATTTATTACTATAAAATTAAACAGTATCAATCGAATAAAACTAATTTATATAATAAAAAAACGAAATAAACAATTTTTATTTACGAAGCTCAAAGCCGAGGCGCCTGGTATGAAAAGTACTTAAGTACTTTTCATACCAGGCGCCTCGGCTTTGAGCTTCGTAAATAAAAATATTTTATTTCGTTTTTTAACTATGTAAATTAGTTTTATTCGATTGATAACGTTTAATTTTATAGTAATAAATTCTATTTGTTGCAAAATAATTTATTTTTAAGTGATAATTTAAAAAAAAAAAAATATATTACAATGAAGTTATCTACAAAGCCAAGGCAATGCGTTCCACACTCGACTGCGACATTTCACAGTAGTACAAAGCCAAGTGCTTTCTCAACATAACCTACAAATCACATTTTTTGCACAAATATTTCATGCTTACCAAACAATCTAGCTCATATGTACGTTACAAATTTAGTATATCTCAGTTCTTGCTATAATTCACGTGTAAAATAGACCTAAATAAAATATTTGATAGCAACCGAATGTTCAAAGCTAACGCCACCGGTATGAAAGGGTCTCAGCTTTGCATTTGTGGTAACTAAATATTTCGAGGCGAGGCGCCTGGTATGAAAAGTACTTTAAAGTAGTACAAAGCGAAGTGCTTTGTCAGCATAACCTACAAATCACATGTTTTTCACAAATATTTCATATTTACCAAAAAATCTAGCTCATATGTACGTTACAAATTTAGAATATCTTAGTTCTTGCTATAATTCACGTATAAAATAGGACTAAATAAAATATTTGATAGCAAACGAAAGTTCAAAGCCAACGAACGCCACCGGTATGAAAGGGTCTCAGCTTCGCGTTTGTGGTAGCTAAATATTTCGAGGCGAGGCGCCTGGTATGAAAAGTACTTTATAAGTACTTGCGGTGATCGATTGGAAAACCACTATTATTCGTAAGAATCCATATATATATATCCGTCCTTCTCCAACTGTCTACGCTTGAAATAGAAGATATTATATGGGAAAAAACTTTGTTTCAAATCTATAGGATTTTTAGATCTATGATATATGTACACACAACACACACCTTTAATTTTTGAAATTATGTACATAACAAAAAATGTACACAGCGAATTTTTAGGTCTTGTGGATAGAAATATCTGACCAAAGCAAATAGAGAAATAAAAAAAAAAAATTATATAGATTTGAAAAAACGAAAAGAATTTGACATTAGTTTATAAATCTTCATTATGAATATCGACGATATTCAATACAAATGCCGTTTGTGCTTAATAAAATCGGAGGATTACGAGGATGCTCTATTCAATGACCGACTCAAGGAAAATCTCAAGTTAATCTTTAAAATTGATGTACATACATAAATACTATGTATTTCTTTAAATTGTTTTGCTTAAAATTTATGATTTATTTTAGATTAAATATGACCAAAAATATTCCAGCCTAATTTGCAAATGTTGCTTACAAACGTTACAAACCATTTGTGAATTTTATCATAAAGTGCTTGCGAATCAGAAAGTGTTCGAACATCATGCAAAATTGCTCGAAATAAAAATTGAGGTTCTTAATGTGGAGATGAGCGATGATTTTTGTGAGCCTCCAAATAGTTTCCACAGAGATATGGACGAAATGACTAGTGAGGATGTTGAAATGGAACCTACCAAAAAAACCAGTGAAGAAAATTCTGATTCTGATTACGAACCTGAAAATAAATTAAATTTTAGATCGAAAAAACTTCGCCAAAGCAATACTAACTATGATGAACAGATTCGAAAATTTATGTCACTCGTGTGCGATCAATGCGAAACGTCAGAAAATTTCGATACATTTAAAGAGCTGGCCGAACACCATAAAATGCTACATAAACGTCGCGGTTATGTAACATGCTGCGATAAAAGGTTCTACTGTAAAGAAGTTCTTGCCGCTCATATTACAAATCATACTGATCCGGAGATGTACAGGTGCCCCGAATGCGGTAAAATTAGTAAAAGTAAAACCATCCTGCAAATCCACATGAAACTTCATTTACCAGTTGAGGAACGAGAATTCCAGTGTTGTATTTGTAACCAACGTTTCACCACCAAAGCGCGTTTGGCCGTTCATAAAAAATCTCATCTTCCCGATTCCGAGAAAAAATTCCCATGTGACGAATGTGGCAAAGCATTCGCTGTTAAACAAGCCCTCATTCAACACAAACAAATTATTCACTCGTTCAAAAGACGTTTTGTGTGCGAAGACTGTGGCCAATCATTTGCAGTGAAAACCAACCTGCAGTATCACATCGACAATATCCATAGTAATGAAGCAAAGCCGAAATTACAATGCCATTTATGCCAAGCTTGGTTTAAAAATAAAGACACTCTCCGCAAACATATTCGCCGACATAATGACCAAACGGAATATAAATGTGAACGCTGCGACAAAGTGTACTCGTCACGTGAAGGGCTTTATAGTCATGTTTGGTTTGTACATAAAGCCATTCGTAAATATGAGTGTAACGTGTGTGAAAGTAAATTCCGACGCAAGAGCGAGCTAACCGATCACACCGCAAAACATACCGGCCAGCCATTATACACATGCCAAAATTGTTTACGACCGTTTATATATAATCGAAATTTAACACAGCACCGTAAAAAATGTCGAAATATAACAACCAACGGCCACGGATAATGTAGCAATCCAAATGTTTGGCGAATTTTAAATTGCGGAAAAAACCGTTTGCAAGGAAATCGTGTTGAAATGTTGAGAAGAATTCTTCAAGGCAAAATAGCCACAATAAAAAAATTAAGTCTTATTTATTTGCTTCTAAATTATTTAACAAAACTTCTACTTCACCTGTGGCTTTATTCTGGATCACAATATACTTATTAATAACTTGTTCCTCTAATGCTTCTATAGTTGGTTTGGTAACCGGTTTCGTCATCTGTGACGTCACTATCTTAGTCTGTTGGGACACTGTTTGAGCCTTCGAATTTTCCTGAGAGTGACGTTTTTTCCTATGAGTAAAATAACTAGAACTCGATGTAAATGTTGTCGAACAAATTTTACATTGATACAACGGTTTGCCCGAGTGTCGTGCCATATGCTCGGTCAATTCTAACTTTCGTCGAAATTTCCGATCACAAATGGTACACTCGAATTCATGTAAATTAAGATGAACATATCGTATATGAGCGGCTAGTGCGCTTCTGGTTGCACACAATTTTTGGCAAACTTCACATCGATGCTCACGTTTATCACGATGGTGATGCATATGCGTGCGCAAGGTGTCACGATTTTTGTACCAAGATTGACAAATTTTGCACTGAACTCGAATTTTTGCTGTGTCCGGAGCATTGTGTTTCGCAATATGACATTGTAAGTTTGCCTTTGATACAAATGTTCTGGCACAAATGTCACATACATAATTTCGTTCCGTCGAATGGCGTTCTTTATGTTTGAGCATCACAAATTGATGGGCAAACGATTTACCACATTCGTCGCATACGTATTTTTTTTGGGATTCAGTAAAATGCGTTGCTTCATGATTTGTTAACTGGGATTTGAGGGCAAATCGCGCGGAACACTGATTACATCGAAATTTCCACTCGTCCAATGGTAAATGTTGTTTCATATGACTTTTCAGCAGGATTTTATTTTTACACTTCTGGCCGCACTGCGGACACTTGAAAGCGCTCGGATCCGTGTGAATTATAATATGATCCATGAGTCGATCTTTACGATAGAATCGCCTGTCACAGCACTCTACGAATCCTCGGCATTTATGTACGGTGGCGTAGTGTTCTTGAACAGATTTGAAATCACCAAATTCTGTGACATGATCGTCGCTTTCTTGAGCACTACACAGGGTGCAGTTTAACTTGATGAATTCTTTGATTTTTGCATCGCAAGTTCCTCTTGTTTTGCGTACTTTTAAATGATCGGGAAGTTGATCATTAATTTTGTCTGGTTTCCTTTTTTTAACAGGTTTAGCCTTTTTCCTTATAGTATCTTGAACTTCTATCTGTGGATGTTCTGAAGGCTTTGATGTTTCTAAGATTACTTGATTGCTAACAACAATTTGGTAAAAATCCCAAAATTGATTAACCAAGAATGAACAATCACTACAAACTATCTGAGTGAAGTTATTCTTTTCAACCTAAAATTTAAAAAAAAATTAAAATTGAAATATAAGCTAAATTTATGATGGCTTAATACATTCAACTTGAACAAGGTATCGATCTTATTGTGTAGCCCATCACTATTTATACTTTCAAAAGAATCTGCGGATTTTAAACATAATCTACAAATTTTAGTTGAATCATTTTCACTTTTCATTGTAAATAAACAAATTTCATTAACGTGTTTTATGACAAACGTCAAGCGTGGAAAAATCTGTGGGAAAAGGAGAACCCTCCCGGCGCAAAAATGTATACAGCAAAAATGTACAGCGTACGAACAGTTTACGAACGCTTTTTTTCATAATCCCTGCCGGCCACGCGTAACGCAAACGTTCATTTTACGAATAGTATCTTCTACTAAAGTGTTCGTAAACGTTACGCTAAAAATGAGTAGATATGTTACATAAATGATACTCTTGTCACATGAGAAGTGAAACAAATTGGCGAAGACTTATTTATGTATTGCCCTCCAGACCAGGTGTATCATAAACGTACGGTTTACGAAGACTTTGCTATACTAAGGTGTTCGTAAACGTTACACTAAAACAGTACGAATATAGTACGTAATGTGTACTTTTGTCACATGAGAAGTGAAACAAATTTGCGAAGACTTGTGTATGTACCCAGCAAACGTGTCTTGCAAGACACTGATCAGACCACCAAGTAACACGTAATAGTAACTAGCATAAGACAGTTAAAAGACAACTACGTGTATTGTGAGACAACTCGTCTTTGAAGACTTGTTATGTGGTGGTCTTTGGTAAATTGTCTTATGGTTGTCTCTAGTAAAGTGTTTGGTGGTGGTCCTTAGTAACATTTAAGTACTTTTCATACCAGGCGCCTCGGCTTTGAGCTTCGTAAATAAAAAATGTTTATTTCGTTTTTTAACCATGTAAATTAGTTTTATTCGATTGATACCGTTTAGTTTTATAGTAATAAATTCAATTTGTTGAAAAATAATTTATTTTTAAGTGATAATTTAAAAAAAAATAAAATAGATTACAATGAAGTTATCTACAAAGCCAAGGCAATGCGTTCCACACTCGACTGCGAAATTTCATAGTAGTGCAAAGCGAGGTGCTTTGTCAACATAACCTACAAATCATATTTTATGCACAATTGTTTCATACTTACCAAAAAATCTAGCTCATATGTACGTTACAAATTTAGTATATCTCAGTTCTTGCTATAATTCACGTGTAAAATAGACCTAAATAAAATATTTAATAGCAACGGAATGTTCAAAGCCAACGCCACCGGTATGAAAGGGTCTCAGCTTCGCATTTGTGGTAACTAAATATTTCGAGGCGAGGCGCCTGGTATGAAAAGTACTTTATATTAGTCGATATTAGCAACATGTCTTATGGTTTTTGTTAGTAATGCGTCTTGAGGTTGTCACTGGTAACATATATGGTGTTCGTCTTTGATAACAAATATGGCAATCGTCTTTGGTAACAATAATGGGAGTCGTCTTTGGTAACAATAATGGGAGTCGTTTTTGGTAACAACTGTAGTGTTTGTCTTTGGTAACAAATATGGCAATCGTCTTTGGTAATAATAATCTGAGTCGTCTTTGGTAACACTAAGGAAATCGTCTTTGATAACAAATATGTTGGTCTTCTTTGGTAAATTATATGATGATGGTGTTAATCAAATGTAAGATGGTTAAAAAAAATCAATCCAATCTGTTTTAATTTAATCCATTTATTTAGGACATTGCACACTTTAAGAAATACATATACTCCAATAAATCAAAAATAAAAAAAATTCAATATTTAAAAAAAAAACTATCACAATTAATAAAATTCATTATTAAAAAATCAAAAATAAAAAAATTCAATATTTAAAAAATATTTTTAAAAAACTAAACTAATTCTCGTACTCTGCTTTTACGTCTATTTTCCCTGTTGTGGGAATCAAATATTTGTTTTTTTATGTTTTTTTCGTATTCGGCAAAAGTATTGAAATTAATTCTCCAGGCATCTATAATTAAATATGACATTTACTTAATTAAATTATAATACGTAATTAAATTCCGAATTACCAAAGAGAATTTTGTTGAAAAGTGTCATGCCTTTTAGCGGTTCCTTTGAACTCATTCCGTCCCAATTATATTTCTTAAGCAACCCGTCGGTGATTATTTTGCTTAGCCCGGTTGAGTGGTGCTTTCCCTCTACTGGTATAAACGGTGTTAAATATTTTGTCTGTAAATAAATCGTAAAACTATTATATAATTTCTAATTATATGTGTAAATAGTTATTGCAAATACTTACTAAATTTGCAGAAAACTCTTCGTCTTCTAACTGGGATACAATTTCATTAAGTTGTTGTTCTGATTGTATTGGTAGATTTATAGTAAATTTGTTGGCCGGTTTTATATGCTTCATGATTTGCGTAAGGTCCAGTTTTATGGATGCTAGCTGTCGACTAATGTATTTTAGCTCTGGGGTTACTAAAAGATAAATTGTTTTAGTTTACTTTATACGACGAGTTTACTACTCGTATGTACATATAAAGAGTTTATACACGTATATACTGTTTGTTTAAATTTTAAAACAAGAACAATTTTACAGATTCGAACTAAAATTAATAATTATAATACATAAGTATCGTCTTGAAAATGATCTAATTTGAAAACTAAACCAAAATTTCTGAAGATCAGAAGGAAATCGTTACTTCAATTAAACTGAAAATGAAATTAGGAAACTACCGACGAAATAAATTACCGGAATTACTGTTTTTCCTCTTATGACTCTATAGTCTTTATAATATATTCTACTACGAGTACGTGTCAGACACTTTGCGTTAAAAAACAAATAGCAAAACAAGTTTGTCCTAGATTTTCTGATCAAGTAACATTTTGTATTTTGAGCATCTATGATTATGGTTATAATTTGTTTATAACCTGTACTCCAAATTTATGTCAAAATATAAAATATTTTAAATTAATAAAATTAAAATTAAGTTATTATTTATATATCTTACATATTAATTTTGAGTTTTTGTTTTGTTGCTGTTGTTCCATTTCGGGTAGCTCCGTGTCTATAAAGGATTGGTCATTTGATATGTTTTGATATGATGGTTCTGGCGGGTGGGTAACATGCAATAAAAAAAAATTGTAGTTTCTTATAAATACATTATAAATAAGTAAAATAGCTTACGCCAAATACGCTCTACATGCCCTGGAATGGCTTTCTTCTGGTTTTTTGAAAATATATTTTCCGATGTGCCAGGACTATGTCCAAGCTGTGATAACATTTCAGCTGTGTTAAGAGTATCGTCATTAACAGTTATAGGTGGAGATGGTGGTTGCGTAAACATCACTATTTCAGTATCTGAATAAATCGTATACATATTAATCAAACAAATATACATTTTTAGAACTAGATCAATTTATTTATACCGTCTTCATTAGAAGATAGACTGCGATGAACTTTTACTAATTTCATTTTTTTAATATGGTTGGTTTTGATAAAATCCACTCTCTTCCTATTTTTATTTAGGTTGATATTGATAATAGATGCGTCTATAATAAGTATGACGATTTGTAATCAAAATCATATTTATTGATCAATTAATATTTAATTCTTACCATTTTCATCGCAAGTCGTCATCGTAATTTAAATCGGTTTGATTACCTATGTGTTTAGAATGTAGTTTTATTATTTGATTTATTGCTATTAATTTCTTTGGATACAAATAAAAGATTTAAAATGATCGATAACATTTAATCTAACCGACAAGAACTATTTTCATGGAGCATTGGTATTAAGAGATATTTATTTTGTGGAATGTTTAATGGTAAACGACAGTACTTAAATTTAATTCGTGAAACAGGGAAAACTTCATTGAATTCTGCGATATCTGCAACTACCAGTATGCCAAGACCTGTTTTAGAATCTAATGGTTTTTCAAAATATGAAGAATAATTTTGAAACCTTCGACCTTTTACTACTTGGTTATTATTTTCTGTCTCGAAGAATTCAATAAAAAATGGTATTTCTTCCACCTGATCAAAAATAGAACAAAAACAATCTTTAAAGTTAATTTTAAACGTATACAAATCAAATTTATAAGATTTATACCTATTACAGTCTTCGAATGTTTCAACGTATTCTAGCTTATTTTCTAAGATAAAATTATTTAAACTTTCCCGTTCGGAAATTCTATTAGCTAATTGTTTCAAAATGTTTTGAGGTTTTTTAATAGATCTTTTTATTTCTTGCAAATAATTTTCGTAAATATATCCAGAAAACGAATCTAATGGGCCATATAATTTAACGTAACCTGGCAAATGTAAGATACTATGTACATTGTAATTTACGTGTTTTAATCCATAAATTTGCGGATACAGTATTACAAATTCATTCAAGAGTATTTGAGCATTATCGATATTTTCTTTAAAAGATTCTTTATCTGATAAAAGACGGAGACTGGAGACTAAAAGCAAAATATGATAATAAATGTTGGAATCGACAAAATCTTTTAAAAGCGGAATTACCCCATATAATATAAAAAATCTAAATTCCGTTGCTTTCCACCTCGGAATTTCTTTAAAATCCCTTGGTTTCCGAGAAAATTCTAAAGGTGCATATCTAGAATAAGACGCGTACAAATTGGAAATTAATATTTGAGTATCCGGTTTTATTTTATCTAACAAAAGAGTTAAAATTTTTTTTGCAATTCCTAAATCGACTAAATGCATTGGGTCTAGCGGAAATTGGGCAACCATGTCAATCCCAGCTTTTTCTAATATATTTGGCTCGACTTTATGATGATGTTTAGCATCTAATCGATTTCTGAAAGAAAAATCAGTTCGTAAATTTCCGGATATGATATTATAAACGGGAGTATTAGAGACACGAAACCCGGTTTGATCACATTCGTGACATCCTTTTATCGCATTGTGGTTTAAAACTGATTTACAAAAAGATTTTGCAGGAGCATCACAAGTAAATGCCCTTAAAATAAAAGGCTTATTAAATTTGTTTGCAATAAAAATACCTTCAGTCTTTAATTTCAACAATTCTTCAACAAAATCTTTAAACATGATATCTACAGATATAGGGTGCCCTTCGCCAACCCAAGCTCCTACAATAAAAGGTGAACGATTACGAAAATTAACGAACGAACCAAGAATGGGCCACAACGTTTTTCGAGAACTTTTATATAGGGGTAATCCATCGAAGTTGAAATCACATACAATTTCTTGTAAGTTACATAAAAAACTTAAGTCATACCTGTTAATAGATTTCTCGATTCCAAAATGGACATATTCTCCAGGTGGGACCTCACGTGGCACAAAACTATCGGAGGAATGGTTAGTGCATCGAAATAATGCGCCTTTCGTTTTTGGAAGATTAATACCAAATTCTCTTAAGATTTTTAACAATTGTCTAATAGGATTTACGGATATATTATGTAAAATAATCCATTTAATTAATTTTGTTTTTAAAATATTAATATTATTGGAAGGATCTAAATACTCAGAACTGTGTAATGACTCATCATCGGATGAATCAGAAATTAATGCATCTTCAAACAAAAAATCATCATATAATGGATCACCAACAGATTCAAAATGTTCGCGATCAATTTCAATTGGTTGTCGTTGAGCCGTGTGTACCGATTTATTTAAATTTAATTCTAAATTGAAACTATTTTCTGCCATTTCGGAAACAATTCTATAACGTTTAGCCCTAGATATGTTATCCATCACTTTTACAAAATAAAATAAAATTAAATTGAATTTAAACGTTAAAAAGAAAATCTCGTAGTATGGGGAAATATCATAAAATGAAACAGATCTATTTAATAGCAATACAAAATACAAAATACAGTACTAAACACTTACGGTTTCCAATTTATAAATATATAATTGTCTTATTGGTTATAGTGTCTTATTAATAATTGATTTTTTTAAAATATTTATTCACTTTTAACACTACTATCATAACACTATAGTTGATTTGATAATGGCAAAAAAAAAAAAATATGACGAATATAAAAATGACGTACAAAATGGCGATTTTTAGATTAAAGCGCCCTTTATGTAAAGTGGGCCATGCACGAACTACATTGTTGCATTTGAAGGTAATACCGCCTGAAGCGCTCAAATCGCAAACAATAATCATTTTGAATTTGAATTTTTCAATTAATTTTCCTTTATGTAATTATTCAGTAAATTACCACTCGATATTGCCAAAATTTTAAATGATTAATTTTGGCCGTGAGTGAAACAGTTAAAAAAATTATTAAGAATTAAAAGACGGAAAAACTAATTTAATTTTTGTTTGTTCAAAAGAAAAATTTGAGTTTTCCGTCAAAAATTTAATTTTTAACAATATTTTAAACTATTTCACTCACGGCCTAAAGAAATTTGTCGTTTACTAAGAACCTGGATTTCTCAGTCACAGCGATACAGAAATTCTATTTGACGTTTTGATCTGACAATTGTTAAACCGATAGTAAATTTATATTATGTCTTGTACGTGTTATTAGTAACATATAGAAGACCACCACAAGACAAGTTAAATTTATTTTAAAATAGCACCGATACGAACGCTGTATGTCATGCTGAGACATGTTGGTAGAATGTTACCAAAGACAACTTAAAGACATGTTGCCTTCATGTTACCAATGTCTTTTGTCCCTTTTCCAATTTCGATAAGTCGTATATTTTTCTTTTTCTCAGACAAAGGCAAGACATGTTACTAAAGACAAAAAATTTGCTGGGTATTAGCATGTATAAAAGTGTTCATAATGTGTACGCTTAAACGTAATGTTTACGAACTGCTTAAGCGTAACATTGACGAACGGTTTAGTGCGAATTGCCCCATTTAATTAGAATAAAACAATTTTTTTAAATCAATCTTATCTTTTATTTGTATTTTCCTTCAAATAAGCCGCAACACAAGACACAACGTGCCAAATTTGTTAATTAATCTTTTTCTGAAATGAAATAAAATGTTTCAATCATAGATGAAGTACTTCGAGTATTATTTAAATACCTTTCAAAATATTCATTATAATGATTTTTATATGATATTATGGATATAGTGCTGCTCTTGAATGCCACGAAAAACTAACAATAATTATCAGAAGTTTTTATATTTTCACAATACGACAACTTTAATTTAATTTGTACAAAAAAAAATTGAAACTAAAACAAAGCCGCAAGATAAAATTGACAGCACTGTGTATAGAGAATGTAAATGTAGCAGTGTATTATAAAAAAAAGCGTTCGTAAACTGTTCGTACGCTGTACATTTTTGCTGTATACATTTTTGCGCCGGGAGGGTGGTTTATAAAAAAGTATTCGTAATGTGTACATCTTTTACGTAACATTTATGAACTCATGTTAACGTAACGTTTATGAGCCTTCTAAAATGAACATTACGTACGGTTTGAGTATTATTCCGCAATTAATTTTGAATTAATAATGAAAACAACGTATTTTGTTTTATTTTTAGCAAATATATGATTTTATTTATTTGATTATATCAATTAATTATTAATTATACCTATACTAAATGTTAACACATTTATTTTTCTTATACTCAATTTTAGTTATACTTCAAGTTCAACAAATTCATTTAGATATTATAATAAAATAACATAATACGAAAATAGAAATAGCTAATAATGTATTTTATTTATTATAAATGTCGTCGTCACTATCATTCACTAAATTGTATTTACAAACAACAAAAATTAATATCAAATTAAAAATTTACTATATATTAAAATGGCGCACCACGCTTTACTTTATCAAAAATCACATTCTGTTTAGAGATGGTATGAAGAAAACTACACTGTTTTGTAAATTCATATATGAAATCTGAAATTGTGAAGTAGTAGTAGTGCCGCATATAAGAAACCGTTCGTAAACTGTTCATAAGTGGTTCATTTTTTATGTATACTTCTTTGCGCCGGCAGGGAATACACTACTACATTTACATTCTCTATATATAGTGGTTGTGTTCAATCGGGCAAAAATGATAAAAAATATCATGATATTTTATCCCACCCTAACTTCATTCCGTAATACTGTACGTCAAACCCGATTGAACAACCAAAATGGATAAAAAATGTTAAATTGATTTTAGGCCCTTTCCGAAAGTTATACTTATTTATTTAGACATACTTATTTGCCGCCATCTTAAATAAGTAATGTAAAATCATCCGAAATGATTTCACATACTTATTTAACACTAGAACTACCGACCGGTCAAAATGACCGATTTACATTTATTGAATTCATTTTTTTAATTATTATGTTAGAATTGTTTTGGAAATTTTTGATGATTTTTAATTTAATTACTTTATTGTCATATTAAAACTCAACAAAAATTTCTAACGTAATCATATAAAAAAAAATTAATTCAATAAATGTAAATCCGTAATTTTGACGGGTTGGTAGTTCTAGTGTTAATATTTTGACAGAAACGCCAAAACCATAACAAATAAATTTGTGTTAGAAAAATGAATGAAGCTAAGAAATTCTTGCTTCTTACCTATTTAATAAATAAAAATTTGTGTTAGAAAAATGGATGAAGCTAAGAAATTCTTGCTTCTTACCTATTTAATAAATAAAAATATCAAATTATGTGTGAAATTGATCGATAGATCGAAATACGAAATTGTATCAAAAATATTTTTAAGTTGAGGTTATGTGTAAATGATTATATGAATATTTAATGTTTCAACTTAAAAATATTAAAAATAAATTTAAAAAAAAATATATATTACATCGCAAGTTATATAATTTTCGTTTCATTTTATGTTTATTTTATAAATTTTAATTAAATTGTTTTATAAACAGGTTATTATTAATGGTTATCAAAATGTAAACAATGAAAAGTTTGACAGAATTTTATTTTTCATTTTTTATTTTGTAAGAAAGAGATAGCAACATACTTATTTAAATAAGTTACCTCGCCAACATACTTATTTAAGATGGCGGCAAATAAGTATGTCTAAATAAATAAGTATAACTTTCGGAAAGGGTCTTAAATGTTACATTTGGTTTAAAATCGCTTCGTAAAATTCAATAAACTCGTTTTGTCGTCAGGTTTTTAATTAAATGTTATATTTTCTAATTATTTTTTTTTTATAAATTATTTTGATATTGAAACTATTTGGTTTTTATCCAAATATTAGAGACACAAATAATTTTAGTTTGTTTTATTGTGTTTTTATTCTCAGACAAAACTACGAAACATAAATGACTATTTATGTTTAAATAAATAGGTGGATGTGTAAATACTATATGAATATCTTAAAAAAGCAAATTTAATTTAATTTAATTACCGAAAATATCATAAAGAAAATTAATTCAAAATTTACAGCAGGAACCCAAAAAACCAAGAAAAAGTTGGTTTTTTTGTGTGATAAATGAGTGCGTTTAATGCCAAAAATGATAAAAAATATTGGTCGTGTTCAGTCGGGCAAAAGTGATAAAAAATATCATGATATTTTTTATTACCCTAACTTCATTTCGTTGTATTTTATGTCATGCCCCACAGAACAACCAAAATGAAAAAAGTGATTTTACACGTCAAACTTCTGTAGATCATCTTTATTTGGGCAACATCAAAACCAATTCATCGCGATTTTATATAAAATAATAAACAATAACCTTCCTGAATATTATTAAAAACATCACACCACAATCAAAAGCCAAATATTTTGTTTTCAAATATGTATTTATTTTGACAGCTAAAACCAAAAAAAAACTTGGTTTTTTTTGGTGATAAATGAGTGCGTTTTATGGCAAAACGTGATAAAAAATATCATGATAAATTTTATCACTTTTGCCCGACTGAACACTAGGATTATGATATTTTTTATCATTTTGCCCGATTTTTTTTTTTTTTTTTTTTTTATTTATTTATAGTATTTATAAATAATTTAGTATTAAGAGGAAAAGCACACATGGAAACAAAGCAATCGAAACAAAAAAAGAAAAAAGAAGTTGCTTCCATTAGGCATACAAACCTCTTAAATTTTTTCAAACAATTTCCACCTCGTGCTTACACATTCTATTTTGAGCAGTAGCTCATTTACAATAAAATGTACAGCACGAGGTGAAATAATATAAAAATTAAAAATTAAAAATTAACAAAATAACATGGTTATTAAAAATAAATTAAAAAACTACGTATTGCCCATCAATCACGCCACTCCAAAAATTTTGACCTAAATAATTTTGCCGATCCTAATCTCTTAATTTCCAATGGAATTGAATTCCAGAGGGAAACTCCCCTAACACAAAATGACGCGTTTAACGACCTACAACAATTTTTAGCCGGAATTAGGCGGAAGTTAGAGGAATGAAACCTACTAAACATTAATTTCCTATATATATAACAAGGCTCCTTAGCTTTAAGAAGTTTAAAAATAAAAAGACAAACGCGAAATTCGTAAAAAATAGATAAACTACATTCTAAAACAAGGCTAGAGTAGGCAGAAATATGATCGAACTTCCTAATACCAAAAATAAACCTGGTACAAGCATTGAAACATCTTTGGAGAACATTCATATTTTCCTGAAGCATACCGAATAAAACTATGTCACCGTAAATAAAATGAGGAAGAAGATAAGACAAAAACAATTTTTTCCTAAACTGACTATCAGAAAATCCAACCACTTTATACAAACAACTAAGCATGCCAAAGACCCTCTTACTAATAGTAACTAAATGGTCACCCCAAGTAAGAGTTTTATTAATAACTAAGCCTAAATCCCTAACAGTATTTGAATATACAATTAGCGAACCTTGCAGAAAAATACCAGGAAAGGACGAGGTATCTAACGGTTTTTTATAAATTATAATCGACTGAGATTTATTCGCGTTTAAAACAAGCCTGTTAGAGACCGACCAGCGAACGATATTACTTAAATCTTCATTTATCAGACAAATATTCCTAACAATAGAATCCTGATCTAAACGACTATTTCTATAAATTTGAACGTCATCAGCGAAAATATGAAATGAACAATGTTGAATGGAGGATTCTATGTCATTTATGTACATAGAAAATAATAGAGGACCCAGCACTGAACCCTGAGGCACGCCGGAAATTACAGGAAGGAAATCAGACAAGGAATTGTCGAAAAAAACTGCCTGAGAACGATTAGAAAGATAGTTAAAAATCAATTTGGCAGCAGAAAGCGAAAATCTAAACTGAGATAAGAGTTTATTGAAAAGAATTCTGTGATTAATAGAATCAAAGGCCTTAGAAAAATCTAACAAAGTTAAAGAAGTTAATTCCCTATTATTCATATTACGCCTAATATCATCACATACATTTAATAACGCAGTAGAAGTACTATGAAATTTTCTAAACCCAGATTGGAAGCAACTAATTAAACTATTGCTATGTAAATGCGATTGAATTTGATTTTTAACAACTATCTCGAAAGCCTTAGAGAGAGAACTTAAAATGCTAATTGGCCGAAAATGGGATAGCTCTAAAGGATTACTGATCTTTGGAATCGGGATTATTTTACTTAGCTTCCACTGATCTGGATAGGAAGAGGACGTGAGAATAAAATTGAAGATATGTAACAAGTATTTTGAGACGAAAGGGAAAACTACCTTAACGAATTTTAAATTGACGTTATCCAGACCAGAAGATTCCGATTTAACCTTCCAAATAGCAGATTGTAAATCCTCGAGAGAAATATTTGAAAACGAAAACGAATTAGAGGACGCGTTAGAGAACAAATCGACGGAACTACTGCCTGAGTTCAGACTAGAGCAAAAATAACTATTAATTTCATTGGGTTTGAAATCCCCACTTGAACTAATCTTGCATTTACCTAGGCCTAAATTACGAACATTACGCCAGAAAACCTTGGGAGGAAGAGAGGAGTCTAACTTGTCCTTGAAAAAATTACGTTTAGCAATTCGAATTAACCCTACAACTCTGTTACGAGCCTGCTTGTAATCTAAATGAGACTGACTATTAGGACACCTTTTCCATACACGATATTTACTAACTCTAATATTTATGGCATTCGAAATTTCCTGAGCCAACCAAGGCGGAGATTTTGCTTTGCAAGTAACCTTTTTAAGCGGAACGCAACTATTAAACACCAAACTAATATACGAGTTGAAAAATTCTATTTGGCTAGTTGCCGAACTAAGGCAAAAAATATCCTCCCAAGGAACTGAGTTACAAACTAAGTAAAGGCGGGAATTGTCTATACTAGAAAAATCTCTAAAGCTAAAACTCTTAGGTTTAGGTGGAGAGTAAGAGTTTACAGAAAAAACTAAAAGATCATGATGGGATCCCATACCGAGAGACAACTGATTGAAAAAACAAATAGAGTTATTAGTAAAAGATATGATATGATCAATAAGGGAATAAGATGCCCCGCTAGCGGTTGGACAAGAAAACGTTGGTGCCACAGTGTTGTGTACGGATAAATTAAGACTATTTAAAAGATTCAAATAATCCCGAGGGAAGCCGGTCTTTTGGAGTATATCGAAATTAAAGTCACCTGATATATACATTTCATCGAATCTACA
The DNA here is from genome assembly GCA_958295665.1 of Tipula vernalis. NCBI lineage: Eukaryota > Metazoa > Arthropoda > Insecta > Diptera > Tipulidae > Tipula > Tipula vernalis. The sequence goes on along the minus strand of OY282560.1, from coordinate 62,643,918 downwards.
AGAGAAATAACTAAATAAACTTTCTAAGTGTACAAGTGATTTTTTAAATTTGGCATACGATCTCTTACTAGTTTTTGGTGGGTTATAGATGGTACCGACTAAGATTTTACGACCATTAATAAAAATATTGACAAATAAAAACTCTAAATCCGATACTAACAATTCTGAAATGGAAGAAGGTATAGTAACTAATCTAGCCTTAATGTGATCTCCTACAAACATACATAAACCACCATAATTAAGGGGAGGTACCGCTCTATCTTTCCTAAATATATTATAACCTTTGATGGCCAAAGCTAAATTAGGGATATTCGGATTTAAAAATGTCTCAGAGAAACAAAGAATGTCCACGGAAGCACCATTAAAAATGTGACGAATCTCGTCAATATTTGGGACTAAACTTTGCACGTTAAAACTAGCTATATTTAACATAGACCTATCGACTAACATAGATTTTAAAACTACATTGGGGTTATTAAACGACATTACAATCAAAAATAAACACGACGTGACGTGATTGAAGCGCAATACTTACAAATAAATAAAAGGAACGCTTCATCCAAACCGAACCGGATTACTGGAAATCTAAAACGAAAAGAAACAAAAAACCAACCAAAGTAATAAATGACAAATTAACGTAAACAAAGGAACAATACTTAACCGTTGAGCCCCTTTTTATGTCCTAATTTATTTTAATTTTTTTTCCCCTATTGTGGAAAAAAAAACACAAAAAAAAGACACTACCGACTAAGGCTACTGATTTTACCAACACACTACACTATGAGTGCTGTCAATTATATCTTGCGGCTTTGTTTTATTTTCAATTTTTTTTTGTACAAATTAAATTAAAGTTGTCGTTTTGTGAAAATATAAAAACTTTTGATAATTATTGTTAGTTTTTCGTGGCATTCAAGAGCAGAACTATATCCATAATATCATATAAAAATCATTATAATGAATATTTTGAAAGGTATTTAAATAATACTCGAAGTACTTAATCTATGATTGAAACATTTTATTTCATTTCAGAAAAAGATTAATTAACAAATTTGGTACGTTGTATCTTGTGTTGCGGCTTATTTGAAGAAAAATACAAATAAAAGATAAGATTGATTTAAAAAAATTGTTTTATTCTAATTAAATGGGGCAATTCGCAATAAACCGTTCGTCAATGTTACGCTTAAGCAGTTCGTAAACATTACGTTTAAGCGTACACGTTATGAACACTTTTATACATCCTAACACATACACAAGTCTTCGCAAATTTGTTTCACTTCTCATGTGACAAAAGTACACATTACGTACTATATTCGTACTGTTTTAGTGTAACGTTTACGAACACCTTAGTATAGCAAAGTCTTCGTAAACCGTACGTTTATGATACACCTGGGTGGTCATTTTGTGGTGCTATATCACATTTGGTGATAAAACTGTGATAAACTGACATTTGTCGTGGCTTACTGCGGTCCCAACTTGGATGAACAACGTCACGTCGTATAATGATTTGAATGAAAATGACCACAATATCTTCCTTCTTACTTCTACAAGTGGAAAAAATTGTTTATTTTGTTGTTTAATTTTTTTTTATATGGAGTTTGGTTAAAAACACCTCTAATCAAAATTTCAAAAAATGAATGAAATTTACATTGACGCTAATGATAAATAAATGATATTTATTAACAAAATAATCATGTATATATTATTGAAATAAAATTAATGGATTATTGTTAAATTTACAGGAAAACGGAGTATAAAAATCAACAATTATTTTAGTTTTGTGTATTAAATTGTATCTTAAAAGAACCATTCTAGTAGCCTTGAATAACAAATTTCACAAAAACAATCATCCTTCTAACAGAAATGGACAAAAAATAAGCAATTCTTAATCGAAAATCAACATAAACCATCTGACATAACCTCACAAAATGCAAATAATGGTCGGTGTTTAAACATGAAAGTCTAATAAATCAAAGGGTTTTCTAGTTAGGTTAACTTAAAAATATAATAATTAGTCTTTTGATAACAAACAATTTTGTTTTGCAGTTGATATCATGATAATTTTCATTCATTTTTTTAAAATTTTAATTTAATTGTTTTATATCAAACTATATGGAGTTTGATCGAAAGCAACTAAATTAAAGTTTAAAAAAATGAATGAAAGTTACTGTGATACGAACTGCAAAACAAAATTGTTGATTAACAAAAGACTAATTATTATATTTTTAAGTTAACATAACTAGAAAACTCTTTGGTTTATTAGAATTTCATGTTTAAACACCGACCATTATTTGCATTTTGTGAGGTTATGTCAGATGGTTTATGTTGATTTTCGTTTAAGAATTGCTTATTTTTTGTCCATTTCTGTTAGAAGGATGATTGTTTTTGTGAAATTTGTTATTCAAGGCTACTAGAATGGTTCTTTTAACATACAATTTAATCCATAAAACTAAAATAATTGTTGATTTTTATATTAGATAGCAATATAAAAATCAACAATTGAGGTTACGTGTCAAATCATCACTTTGATTCATTGCTTTCCCCTTAAAATTCATTTTGCAGTGTTGTCATTTTGTGGTAATATATCACATTTGGCGATACTCTGCAAAAAATTAATTGTCGTAGCTAACTACGGTGTTGTCATGGATGAATATCGTCACATCGCATAATGATTTAAATGAAAAAGACCACAACTTCTTCCGTCTTTCTTTTACAAGTGGAAAAAAAATTATTTTGTTGTTTACATATGTTTTATATGGAGTTTAGTTAAAAAAAGCTCTAATAAAAATATCAAAAAATGAATGAAATTTACATTGACGCGAAATATAAATGAATGATATGTATTAACAAAATGATCATTTATATATTTTTGAAATAAAATTAATGGGTTATTGTTAAATTTACAAGAAAAACGAAATACAAAAATCAACAATTATTTTAATTTTGTGTAGTAAATTATTTGTTAAAAATCAAGGTATACAGAAAAAATAGGTAGTATATTCCCGTATCTCATTTTTGTCTTTCTTTGCGCATCACGTCACGTGTAGTCAAAAAAACACATTTGTATATGAAGTTTGGCGGTTTTTTGATTAATTTTTTAAATAAATCAAGAATAATCGTAATTTTTTTTTACAAACCGTATTTATAATCGATAATGATAGTTTACCGAGACCCTTTTTATGCTTTATATTTTTTTTATGGCCCAAATATTTGAGAAATAATTCCTTCGAGTATATAATGTCTAAGATAAATGGAAAAAAGGGTAGACAAAATTATGAGTACATAACATAAAACAATTAAATTATTAAATGTTTTTGGTCATTTAAACATATGTACGTACCAATTATTAAAATTTTTATTTCTTTACGTTATGTACTCAAATTTTTGCCATCTATTTTCGTTTGGCTTCAAATTATTGGTATCCACGTACCTATTCAAATATTATGTTCATATTCATCGTTAAATATATGTAAATGTAAAAATATATTAAATAAAAATTCAGTTCACAAATGATTGTTTTCAGTTCACAAAAAATTGTTTTTTAGGTGTAAAATGTTTTTTAAAATTCAGTTATTAAACGCCCAGTTAATAGAAAACATAAATTTGAAAAAACGGAAATTAAATAAAACTATAAATTAAAATTAAATCTCTGGCTTATTTCATTTATTGTCTTATGGTTTTCGCTACAACTACATCAAAACACCCATTCACTGTTTACTGTTCTATATGTGTTCTTATCAGAAGTACAACTGATAGTTTTGTTGCAATAGGAATTATTCAAATTTAGTATATTTAAAATCGAATACTCCAAAATTTTTGAATTAAATAATTAAAATCTAAACGTTCTCTGCATTTAACAAAAAAAATTTACTCATAAATTCCGAAACTTGTTATGCAATGTGCTCAAACAGTCTGCTCTAGACACGAATATTAAAACATGCCTATTTTCGCGATTTAATTCCAAAAGTATTGCAGTATATAACTAAAATAAAAATTGAAATGTTTAATTTTAACATAAAGTCGAAAAACAATAAATGGCAAGAATAAAAAAAAAATCATTTATTTTCCATTTATTTAAAAAATTAATAAAAATATCACGAAACTCCATATAAATATCAGCATTTTTGACAACACGTGACACGTGACGTCAAATTGCGAAAAAAGTATGGCAACAGCATGCGCAATATTGTACCTTTATTTTCTGTATATCTTGGTTAAAAATACCATTCTAGTTGCCTAGAATAACAAATTTCTTCGGGAGCTCACAAAGGACAAAAAAATATTCTTAAACAAAAATCAACATAAACCATCTGACATAACCCCACAAAATGCAAATATTGGTCAATGTTTAAACATTAAATTCTAGCAAATCAAAGGCTTTTCTAGTTATGTTATGTTAAAAATATATTAATTGGTCTTTTTTCAATCGACAATTTTGTTTTGCACTTCGTATCATGATAATTTTCATTAATTTTTTTGAAACTTTAATTTGGTTGTTTTTGATCAAACTCCAAATAGTTTGATGGAAAACCACTAAATTGGGATATTAAAAAAATGAATGAAAATTATCATGAAACTAAGTGCAAAATAAAATTGTTGATTGACAAAGGACTGATTATTATATTTTTAACATTTTATTTAAATAATAAGCATCTTTGCATTCAAGTATTACTTTATCATCACACAAATAGCACTTCGTATAAAATTTTCATATAATGTCATTTGAGGTTATGTGGAAACGTCAACTTATCACTTTTATTCATCATTTTCCCCTTAAAATTCATTTTGCAGGGGTGTGTTTGTAGACTTTCTCCATTTTTTTATATCACACAAAAAAAGTCTCCACTAGTGATATATACTAAAGATACATGTTAAACCGAAAGTGATCTGACTGAGTTTTATCTGAACGTGATCTGACTGAAAATTTGGGTTTGTGTTTACATGGGACTGTTTTATTTGATCTGAGCTGACAGTTCAAATGTCACTTTGTTCTAAAATTACATTTAAATTATTTAAAATAATTTAAAAACTACTTGGAAAATGTATAAAAACATTTTGCCCTTTTAACAGTATGAAAAAATCTGTCAGTTCAACTAAACTAAAGTTTACATGTTTAACTCAATATACAAACTGACTCAACCAACCAAATTTAAGTTGACCGAACTCAGACTACTTTCAGATAACTTTCAGTCAAGTCACCGTTTACATGTTGAATTTATCTCGGACGTTTTCAGTCAGATCACTTTCGGTTTAACATGTATCTTTACTAATAAAGGTGTGATATAGCACCACAAAATGACCACCCTGGTCTGGGGGCCTATTCTCGAATTTCACATCCATTTTCCATATGTGGACATCTGTCAAAGCTGTCAAAAAATGGTTCGAAAATTGTAATTCGTATATAAAACACATGCGGCATTGACAATTTCCTATATGGGGAATTTTCCACATGCTTATACCCATTCGGAAATATTCCCTTAGTACCGAAAAAATTCAATTTTTATGAGTTTTGACAGATGTCCACATGTGGAAAATGGATGTAGAATTCGAGAATAGGCCCCCTGGAGGGAAACCATAGAGTAATGTCAAATTCTTTCGGGTACAAAAATTATTTTGTTTAGGTTATTACCCTAAACACATTGACGGAGCGAACAGCGGCGCTAAATTAAGATCGAGTTACAATAGCTGTGTTTCTTATTTCTGATCTAATCAATCTGATTGATCTGAGTACTAAAAAGTTGTTTCTTATTTCAGGTCAGATCGATCTGATCAATTTTTTTGCTGTTTCTTATTTTTTTTCAGATTGGTTAGATTGATTTTTTTGATTTGTAAAAATACTCCGATTTCTCAGATTAGTTTTAGTTTAGCTAACTTCATGTAATTCAAATACATACATTACCGCATAGAGAACTGTCTTCTCATCACTTATTTTTTTTTTGCAAACGTTATTAAAATGGAAATAGAAGGAAATTTGAATTATTATGTGAACGAAGGTAAATATAATTTCATAAAATTATGAAATAAATATTTTTTGATCTAAAAAATCTGAAACCTGTTTCTTATTTCAAATCGACCAAATCGATCTGATTTCAGATTTCAAAATCTGCTCGATCTACGGATTTAAATAAGAAACACAGCAAATGGCTCCATCCCATTCCGTTCCGCTTCTCCGTCCCAATTAGTTCTACACATTTTCTGTACATTTTGTATGGAGAAACGGAATGGTTAGTTATAATAAAATGGAAAGAGACGGGCGAGCTCATCCGTTTTTTCAAAAAGTTTAGAATTTACGGAAAGACGGAAAATCTTAACCAACAAAATCAACATAATTTTCTTTTGAAATAACGTGAGAAGTAGGCTGTAACTACAAAGGGATTTTGAATTGGGAAAATGAATTGGTTTACAATTCGACATTTTTGTCAAATCTTCTTTAACTAAATTTAATAATAAGTTATAGATATCCCTGGCCATTCTAGTTTGGATGACGAATTCTTCACTAACTAACTCTTTCATTTGGAGAAAGCTAGTCTTAAAATACCCGGATTCGTCCCAATCCAGATTTAATGGACGCATATACAAAACGTATAAGTCAAAGAGAATTTCTAAAGATTTTAGAGTCTCGTAGTCTCCCATTTTATTTTTTAATTGGTTTTCAAATGTCAGTTTAAACAGACGGAACGGAGATGAGACGGACCGAGACGGAGAACGACGGAACAAAACAAGACGGATTCATTGTAACTCGACCTTTAGAATATATGTATTTCCATAAGATCGAACACATATAGTAAAGATACATGTTAAACCGAAAGTGATCTGACTGAAAACGTCCGAAATAAATTCAACATGTAAACGGTGACTTGACTGAAAGTTATCTGAAAGTAGTCTGAGTTCGGTCAACTTAAATTTGGTTGGCTGAGTCAGTTTGTATATTGAGTTAAACATGTAAACTTTAGTTTAGTTGAACTGACAGATTTTTTCATACTGTTAAAATGGCAAAATGTTTTTATACATTTTCCAAGTGGTTTTTAAATTATTTTAAATAATTTTTTAATAATTTAAATGTAATTTTAGAACAAAGTGACATTTGAACTGTCAACTCAGATCAAATATAAAAGTCCCATGTAAACACCAACCCAATTTTTCAGTCAGATCACGTTCAGATAAAACTCAGTCAGATCACTTTCGGTTTAACATGTATCTTTAGTAATAGAGCGGCGTCAAACTAGCAAAGTTTGTATTTTTTGAGGCGATGAATGACATTTATATTTATTGTTGTTGTTTTTAAAGTAAATTCTTGGAAACCTTTAATTTTAGCTGACTTTTACATCCAAATGGGCATATGAGAAAGACAATTGTAAAAAAAAATCTAAATTTGAACTTAAATTCGTTCGTAATAAAGCCTATATTCCATGAGAAAAATTGACTGACAGTCAAAAAAACGAAAAGAGAAAAATAATCTGATGCACCATATAAGAGACAAAAAACAACGGTTTTTATTTTATAGAAAAATAATTTTGTTATAAAATAAAAAATAAAATAAAAAACGATGTCCTTGTCTCTTATTTGAGGCATCAGATTATTTTTCTCTTTTCGTTTTTGTTTACTGTCAGTCAATTTTTCTCACGGAGTACAGGTTTATGTCATTAAAAAAACAGTTTTTTATGAAAATGTTTTGTTGTAAAAACCCAAACAACATTTTTCATAGAAATAAATGTCAAATTTGCGGCGTCTGTGAGGTTGCAAAAAATCATACAGATGAAGAGAAGCGTAGTCACGCGTAGAGCGCCGCTTAAGTGTTTGGAGTATATTTCATACATAATTTTAGTACATACATAAGCAAAATTAGAACAAAATAAAAATGTCAATTTACATGTAAATATTTGGCGATGTGATCGGTGACGTTTCAAGCCAAACAAATAAATATTGACGATTGGAGCATCACAGATTCCACCTAGTGGAACATTTTTAAACTGAGGTAGCTGCTAATTTGACGTTCGAAATTGTTGTAAACAATTCCAATTTTGAACTGTAAACACAATTTTTACCTACCAGATTGATAATAATTGTAAATAATTCCAATTTTTGTTTTTAAAAACAATTTTTAATTACCGGATTGCAAAAATTTCTTGCGTCGCATTTATAAGAAATGTCATTTTAGCAGTTGCCTCAATTTAACTTTTTTCCTCGAGAGGCGCTTTCTCTACTTTTACAATCGTCAATAAAACAAAACAAAAAATTTTGGCCAGACCGAACACGTCCAATATATATGATTATCCGGGGGTATAATTTAATTCCGCTGTCCGCGCCATCAATCTGTTTGGGGTATTACAGCAATTATTTGGATTGTGAATGCGCGGTAAACTTTTATAAAATTTTCATTTGTTTATAATTTCTCCTTCATATTACTATATTACTCTATAATATATGATATTACTTGATAGAAATAAACATGAATATCGATGAAATACCATCGTATAAATGTCGTTTGTGCTTAATGAAACCGAACGATTACGAGGACGCTCTGTTCGATAACCGACTCAAGGAAAACCTCAAGTTAATCTTCAAAATTGATGTATATACATAAATATATTTCTTTAAATTCTATAGTTCTTAAAATTTATGATTTATTTTAGATTAAATATAACCAAAACTATTCCAGCTTAATTTGCAAGTGTTGCTTACAAACGTTACAAACCGTTTGTGAGTTTTATCATAAAGTCCTTGCGAACCAGAAAGTGCTCGAGGGTCAAGCAAAATTGCTCGAAATCAAAAATAAAGTTCTTATTGAGGAGACGAGCGTAGGTGAAGAGATGAATGATAATTTTGGTGAGTCTCCAAATAGATTCCATGGTGATAATTGCGAAATAACTAGTGAGGACGACGAAATGGAATCTACCAAAGAACCTAGCGAAGAGAGTTCTGATTCTGACTACGAACCTGAAAAGAAATTAAATCCTTTATCGAAAAACCTTCGCAAGAAATTAAACACTAGATCAAAAAAACTACGCAAAACCAACACTAATTACGAAGAACAGATACGAAAATTTATGTCACTAGTGTGCGACCAATGCGTCCCATCAGAAATTTTCGATACATTTAAAGAGCTGACCGAACATTATAAAATGATACATAAGTGTCGCGGTTATGTAACATGTTGCGAGAAAAGGTTCTACCGTAAAGACCGTCTCGCCATTCATATCACTAATCATACTGATCCAGAGGCATACAAGTGCTCCGAATGCGGCAAAACCAGTAAAAATAGAACTTGCTTGCAAATCCACATGAAAGTTCATTTGCCTGTTGAGGAACGAGAATTCCCGTGTTGCATTTGTACCAAACGTTTCACAACCAAATCGCGGCTGGCCATCCATGAAAAATCGCACCTTTCCGATTCCGAAAAAAAATTCTCGTGTGACGAATGTGGGAAAGTGTTCGCTGTTAAACAAGCCCTCACTCGACACAAACAAATTATCCACTCGTTCGAAAGGCATTTCGTATGCGAAGACTGTGGTCAATCTTTTACAATGAAAACCAACCTACAATATCACATCGACAATATTCATAGTAATGAAGCAAATCCGAAATTACAGTGCCATTTATGCCAAGCTTGGCTTAAAAATAAACACTCTCCGCAAACATATCCACCGGCATAAAGACCAAATGGAATATATATGTGAACACTGCGATAAAGTGTGCTCTTCACGTGGTAGCCTTTATAGTCATGTCCGGTTTGTACATAAAGATGTTCGTAAACATGAGTGTAACGTGTGCGAACGTAAATTTCGGCGCAAATTCGAGTTAGCCGATCATATGGCGAAGCATACGGGTCAACCGTTACATACGTGCCAAAATTGTTTACGACCGTTTATTTATACTCAGCATTTCGCTATGCACCGTAAAAAATGTCAATGACGTTAGCAACGGATAATGTGCCCGGTGCCGACCCAGATGTTTGGCGAATTTTAAATTACCGCTTAAAAGAACTGTTTGTAAGCAAATTTTCATAATTTATAAGAAGAATAAAAGTGTACATATACCGTTTACAATAAAATTAAAATATAATTTATTTAAAATTAAATCTTATTAATTCGGTTTGTTCCTCCTACTGCTACCTAGTCTAATTGCTTATTTCGTCGCCCTTTATCAACGTCACTTTCGTAGCCGTACGGGACACTGATAGCCCCTTCGAATTTTTCTCAGAATGTCGCTATTTGCGACACGTAATATAACCCAAACGGTCGGAGTTTGAGTTATTTTACGCATCATATGGCTTTATGTTAGAGAAGCAATTAATTAGCGATAATCTATTCTCAAAATGCTTCTTGCACAAATGATTTTACTCATGACTTGCCAATTGAAATTGCGTTCAACAAGGGAATGTCGGTTTATAATCGCGAAATGAAGTTACACCGGGCCGTATGTCTTCGGTCGGAGTTTTTAATAAACGAAATATTCGAAAAATCGATTAATTTCAGGATCTCCCTGAAATGGCAAAATAATATTCCATTTGTGATTTGGTATGGAAAACTTTTGACTAATTCGGATTGCAACATTTTATCGGTCGGCAACGAATCCATATATTTCAAATCCATTGATAAACATTCAAATATTAAATATAACCGATTCTTTCGTGAGCACAGCTTTGAGTGACACAATATTTAGATGTTTTAATTCCTTTAAGATCGAAATTTCACTACAAATAAACAAATTGAGAAATTAATCACTCAGCGCTAAACAAAATGTGCTTTTCTTCGTTTTGGATTGCCATTGCGGGATGCACTCATCCTTGGATTCCAAACAAAATTTTTTCATTGCTACTCTTTGTCCGGTAAGTTTATTCCGCCTTTATATACTACAACTCCACAAGTACCTTCACCAATTTTGTCTATTAAAAAATCAACCAGAAATAGAATATTTAAAGTTATGTATTGAGTTCCTTTGACGTTGATTTTGGATTTTTAAACCCTAAGATTTTACATCCACTCGTTTTAAGCCAATCAACTCATTCAAATGACAAAAAGAACCGCCCCATTTGCTGTATAATGAGAAATATTTTTAACTTTTAAAAATCATAGGATTTAAATCCTAGCTGTTGCTTAACGCAGGATGTGATTTTTGTAATTTCACTTAAGCGAATCTATTTTATAATTTGAATATAATATACGTACTTTAATAATTAGTTATATGTACATATACATATGTAGTATGTACAAATTGACCGTTTTTTGTAGGTGCGTTTTTTTATTCGGTGTTGTTCAAGTCCGCGATTTATCGAATTTAAATTCTTTCGGGGGAAAAAATTAATCAGAGGGTAAAAAAAACTAATGTGATTGATCTGTACTACGGAGAGTTCCGTTTTGGGTAAGGTAGATCTACATACAAGGCTTAATGCCTTCTGTTTAGTTACATCTCAAGCACTTTTGTACTGAGATTTTTTTTTACTAAAATTGCGCTTAACTACTACTATCCAGATTGCAGCAGTCTTAATTTTATGGTTACAAATTCTCCAAAATGTTTGTAGACCTGTTAAATATGTACCAATGTTTTCCTTTTTTTTCATTAGTTTTTCAGTTTTAATTTGTATTTTATTTTCGCTATTGGAAAATATTTAAACAAACGACAATTTATATAAACCACCGATTCATAACTCGATTTATAAGTTATAAATCGTTGATATAAACATACAAAGAAGTTCCTTTATGGCGGCACTTTATTGTAAAAGAACACCAAAATCGTTGGTATTAAGACTATTTTGTAAGACCAATGATAGTTAAAGTTACTTATAGATTTTGAAATGGGTCTTAACTAAGACAAAAGTCTTAACTAACGGAAAAGCCTTCAATAACAGAAAAAAACTTACCTAAGACGGTTTTTTAGTCGGTGACTGTATATAAGAATCGAGGCCTTACCTTATACAGTTTTTAGTGATTACTTACACTTGGTTATTCAATTTTGAGATTTTTACCAAATTGTTAGCAATCAAGTGATCATAGAAGCGCCTTGGCCTCCAGAACCTCCGCAAATCGGTTACCAAACCAATTATACATAGAAGCAGTACAAGAACAAGTGATTATACAGTACTTTATTTACAGCGGTACAGGAACAACATCACTCAGTTGACGTAGAGGTTTTTTTAACTAATTTAAAGAGCCGAAAATAAATAAGACTTAATTTTAAATAAATTATATTTTAATTTTATTGTATAAACGATTGGCTTGAAGAAACATTTTCATCCTTTTTATAAATTATGTATCACGATTTGCTTACAAACGGTTTCTTCTCGTCATTTAAAATTCGCCAAATATCTGGATCGGCACATTATCCGTGACCGTTGTCATATTCTGACATTTTTTACGGTGCTGAGAGAAATGCGAACTATACATAAAAGGTCGCAAACAATTTTGGCATTTATATAACGGTTGACCTGTATGCTTCGCCATGTGATCGGTTAGTTCGTATTTGCGGCGAAATTTACGATCACATACGCTACACTCATGTTTACGAATTTTTTTATGTACAAACCGGATATGACACCAAAGGACGTTACGCGACGAGCATACTTTATCGCAGTGTTCACATTTATATTCCGTTTGGTCATTGTGCTGGCGAATATGTTTGCGGAGAGTATCATTATTTTTAAACCAAGCTTGACATAAATGGCACTGTAATTTCGGTTTTGGTTCATTACTATGGATATTGTTGATGTGATACTGTAGGTTGGCTTTCATTGCAAATGATCGGCCACAGTCTTCACACACGAAATTTCGTTCGGACGAGTGAATAAGTTTGTGTTTAGTGAGGGCATTTTTAACACCAAACGCTTTGCCACATTCGTCACACGAGAATTTTTTTTCGGAATCGGGAAGGTGCGATATTTCATGGTTGGCAAGATGCGATTTTGTGGCGAAACGTTGGGTACAAATGCAACACTGGAACTCCCGTTCCTCGACAGGCAAATGAATTTTCATATGAATTTGCAGGAGGGTTTTACTTTTACTTATTTTACCACATTCTGGGCATTTGTACGCCTCCGGATCAATATGATTCGTGATATGACTGACGAGAACGTCTTTACGGTAGATCTTTTTATCACAGCATGTTGTATAACCTCGACATTTATGTACCGTTTCAAAATGTTCCGTCAGTTCTTTAAATGTATCGAACATTTCTGATTTGTCGCACTGGTCGCAGACGAGTGGCATAAATTCTCGAATTTGTTCATCATAGTTAGTCTTGGTTTGGCGGGTTTTTTTCGATTTATCATTTAATTTCTTTTCCTTTTCGCCATCGGAATCAGAACTATCTTCACTGGGTTCTTCTTTTAAATTGTATTCTTCGGTAGATTCCATTTCGACTTCCTCACTATTTATCTCGTCATTATCACTGTGGAAACTTTTTGGAGACACACCAAAATCATCGTTCAATACTTCACCTACGCTCATCTCTGCGTTAAGAACTTCATTTTTTATTTCGAGCAATTTTATATGGTGCTCACTCAACAATTTCTGATTCGCCAATACTTTATCATAAAATTCACAAACGGCTTTTAACGTTTGCAAGCAACACTTACATATTAAGCTAGAATATTTCTGGTCGTATTCAATCTAAAATAAGCCATACATTTTATGATCTACAGAATTTATCGAAACACACAATATATTTACATCAATTTTGAAGAATAACTTCAGGTTTTCCTTGAGTCGGTCATCGAATAGAGCGTCTTCGTAATCCTCCGGTTTTATTAAGCACAAGCGGCATATATACTGAATGTCATCTATATTCATGTTTATTTATATTAATATTGTGACCGAAATTTATAATTTATTTACTTAAAAAAACGAAAATTCCATAAAAATGCAATTTTTCGCAGCCGAAATGAAAACAAAGTTCAATGACCTGCCTGTCAGTTGGACAACGCTGCCAACGCGTGTAACAAAAATTTTATTCGAATAAATACAAAGCTTCATGGAGGACAGTTTTACAAAAAAATTATCGAAGATTTAAACCGCTAAAACATAAAGAGACAAAAGCTGTATTTTGTTGAAAAAAAAATTAATTCCAATTATTTTTTTCTCAACAGATCAAGCCGCGAAATAATTTTTCGATTTAATTTTTATATTCTATAGCTGTATTTTGTTGAGAAATTTACAACAACAATTGCACGTGGCAGGAATTAAATAATTCGAACGATAATTCGATTTAATTATTATATTCTATGTTGGTATTTCTTCTGTTTTTCATTCAAGCAGTTACGTATTTTATTTGTTCGAGCAAGAATTAAATAACTCAAATTTTTTGTTCGAATTATTTAATTCCTGTCACGTGCAATTGTTGTTGTAAATTTCTCAACAAAATATAGCTAAAGTTGATTAACGACAAAACACTAAATCAATGGCACAGAAGAAAGATTGTATTATGTGTCAATGGTGACCAAATAAACACTGCAATGGAATCAATTTGACCGCAATAGCACCTTGATCAAAAAGTTCCCGGAATAACCATCGTCCCGATTTGAGTTCTGTTTTTTTTGTTAAGTTGGTACATCTGTTGTTGATATTCCCTCTAGCGTCATAGCTTGACATTTGCAAAAGTTACGTAGTCAAGAGTACATCTTACTCTGTGTGTGTTGGCGATTATTTACAATTTTAGAAATGGATTTAAATTTGCAACAACGAACTTGTATTAAATTTTGCGTAAAAAACGGATTTAATGATGCGCGAACGTTGGAAATGTTGGAAAGTGTTTCGGCAACGATTCTCTAAAGAAAACGGTCGTTTACCGGTGGCACGAGCGGTTTAAAAGTGGTCGTGAGTCATTCGAAGATGATGAACGCAGTGGCAGACCATCGACATCGAAAACCGACGAAAACATTGATAAAGTAAAAGAAATGTTGGTCAATAACCCCAAATTAACCATCAGAGAGATAGCGGAGGACTTGAACATTGCCTATGGATCCATCCAAAACATTTTGGTTAATGATTTGGGTTTCCGTCGTGTAGCAGCAAAGTTGGTGCCAAAAGACCTCAATTTCATGCAAAAAAGAGACCGCGTTGACGTCGCAAAAGACATGATTTGCGAGGCTGAATCCGATCCCACATTCATCAAAAGGATCATTACTGGAGACGAGACGTGGGTTTATGAGTACGACACGCAATCCAAACATCAGGCAAGTGAATGGCGTTCACCAAATGAACCGAGACCAAAAAAACCACGTCTTTTTCAGTAAAAAAAGAAAGCAATGCTCACGGTTTTCATGGATTACAACGGTGTAGTGCATCATGAATTTTTGCCAGAAGGCCAGACCGTAAACAAAGAGTATTATTTGGGCGTTATGATACGTTTGCGTGAAGCAATTCGCCGAAAGAGACCAGAATTGTGGGCAGAAAACTCATGGATTTTGCACCATGATAACGCACCGTCGCACGGTGCCATCATTATTCGTAATTTTTTGACGAAAAATGCAACAAATACCATCCAACAGCCACCGAATTCACCTGATTTGGCTCCCTGTGACTTCTTTCTGTTCAATCGAGTTAAAAAAACATTACGGGGAACGCGGTTCAGCAGCCGAGAGGAAATAATGGAAAAATCCCAGGAAGCACTGATGGACATACCGAAAACCGAATATAAAAAATGTTTCGAGGATTGGATCAAGCGCTGGCATAAGTGTGTTGTACTCGATGGGGATTACTTTGAAGGGGACAATATAGATTTAGATTAATAAACTTGTATTTTTAATTTTCTGAATAAATTCCGGGAACTTTTTGATCAAGGTGGTATTTTTATGCGCGCAGAATATATTACGAAAAAATTGTTCCAAGATTTCCTAGAAATCGGCAATGGTAAAGCTGAGGAGGATACATTTTATTATTGTATAGCGTTGTCTTTCTCGAACGGAAAAATATAAGCATTCTTTTTCTTGTTTTGAATCCAATTGAAGACGGTTGTATTTTATTTCTTGCCCGATTTTTCATAATTACTACATATGTATATATGATATATAATTGTTGCTCTATTAAACTATATTGATTGATAATTATTAATTTGTTCCCTGCACTTGTTGCTGTTTCGTTCCTATGTCAACAATCGGCATTTCTTGCGATGTTTTGAACAATGCGAACGACAAATAAATTCTCTACCACAATACTCGCATTTGCAAAGAGTTTGACCAGTATGTTTAGCCATGTGATTCGTCAACTCGCACCTCCGCCTAAATTTTCTTTCACATATGTTACACTCGTGACGAAAAATTTGTTTGTGAATGTAACGGACATGGCCTAACCAGCCGTCACGCGTCGCATAAATTTTATCGCAATGCTCGCATTTATATTCCTTTTGGTCCTTATGCTTTTTCATATGGCCACGTAACGTTTCTTTATTTTTATACCACGATTGGCATATGTGACACTGCACCTTCGGCTTCGGCTCCCCACTGTGTGCATAATTTATGTGATTTTTTAAATAAGATTTAACCGCAAATGATTGACCGCAATCTTCGCAAACGAAATTTCGTTCGGATGAATGTGTTAGTTTATGTTGAAATAGTGCATTTTTAAAACCAAATGCTTTGCCACACTCGTCACATGTGAATTTCTTTGCCGAATCGGGAAGATGAGAAAACATATGTTGGTTGAGATGAGATTTTGTCGGAAATCGTTGATTACAAGTGGAACATTCGTGCGCACGTTGGTCAACTGGTAAATGAACTTTCATGTGCACTTGTAACTGTGATTTGCTTTTACTGATTTTACCACACAGTTCACATTTGTATGCCTCTGGATTTAGATGGCATGTGATGTGATTCACCAGTAAGTATTTGCGGTAGAATTTTTTATCGCAGCAAGTTATGTAGCCACGAGTTTTGTGAACAAGTTTAAAATGAACAATTAGTTGCGTGAACGTGTTGTAAACCTGACGATCTTCACATTGGTCACATACTAGAAACAAAAATGTTCGAATTATATCGTCGTCGTCTCTTTCAGCTTGTCGCCTATTTGATTTTTTCGCCACCTTATCCAGTTTCGGTTCATAAGTGCTGTCGTTGTCGTCTGTGTCGGTATCCTGTTTTTCCACCAATTTTCGTTTTCTACTTGATCTGGGTCGGGCATCGACCTTTTTACGCAAAATCTCTTGTTTCAATTCGGCAAAATCTTCCTCCTTTACATCATCTTCGTCTGCACTGCTGGGAAATGACTCGGCCAATCGGTCGACATCATCTTCGTCTGCACTGCTGAGAAATGACTCGGCCAATCGGTCGACATCATCTTCATTAAGATCGTCAGTTGGCGTTGGGCTTAGACTTTCATTTTTAACTATCGTTGTTATTTTTTGTAGTAAGATACCTTGATTTTCTGTTACTTTATCACAAAATTTGGCAAAATGTTCGATAATTTGAGAGCAAGAACTACATATTAAACTCGGCAATTGGTTTTCAGTATTTATATCGATTTTGAAAAATGTTCGGAATTTCTCTTTGAGGTTTTCATTGCTTGTTACGTCCACAGGATGTTCAGGTTTTATTAAACATAGCCGACATAAGTGTTTTACAACGAAATCCATTGCTTAATATTATCGGCTGGTTGTTTGTTATTGTTAATTTTATGTTTTGTATGACTATTTATGTCATTACCTCACATTGGCAAAACTGTGATATAAATTAATTGATTAGTTTTTATCTTAATCTTCATAAATAATAATTTAATTCATTTTTGTCGTGAACCGCGTTTATTCCTTTTTATTTTGTCCAAGCGAATAGCGAAACGTTATTTTTGACAGATCTGAAAACTAACCCACTAAACGAAGCGATTCGTCTACGATACGAAAATAATATTTGACCGTTTACGAATCGTTAATGATTCGAAAACTGTTACGTTTACGAATTCTTCATGATAGGATAATTAGAATATTTCACGAGGTGTTGGTGATTTAATTATAGAAGATGACAATAAATTATGGAGACTGGATAAATTCGAAATATTTCCAAATAAGAATTTGAACCAGTTTGAAGCATTTCTAGAGGCAGTAAATCCCAAACCTTGACAATCACTGCTTTCCATTGGAAACAATTTGCTACTGCCAAGTACTTGTGAGTAAAGTACTTTTCATACCAGGCGCCTCGGCTTTGAGCTTCGTAAATAAAATTTTTTTATTTCGTTTTTAGGGTTCGGTTCGAAACCCTGCGTTTTTTAATTATGTAAATTAGTTTCATTCGATTGATACCGTTTAATTTTATAGTAATAAATTCAATTTGTTGAAAAATGATTTATTTTTAAGTGATAATTAAAAAAAAAAAAAATAGATATTACAATGAAGTTATCTACAAAGCCAAGGCAATGCGTTCCACACTCGACTGCGACATTTTAAAGTATGTAGTACAAAGCGAAGTGCTTTGTCAGCATAACCAACAAATCACATGTTTTTCACAAATATTTCATACTTACCAAAAAATCTAGCTCATATGTACGTTACAAATTTAGAATATCTTAGTTCTTGCTATAATTCACGTGTAAAATAGGCCTAAATAAAATATTTGATAGCAAACGAATGTTCAAAGCCAACGCCACCGGTATGAAAGGGTCTCAGCTTCGCGTTTGTGGTAACTAAATATTTCGAGGCGAGGCGCCTGGTATGAAAAGTACTTAAATGTTCAATGGAACCCAAATTTTTGTGACAGTAGTAAAACATAACCTCAATTTAAATAAAACTGCTAGATTTTAATAAAAAATACGTTGATCTATTAATAATAATAAGTAATAAAATATTAAACAACAAAATAGTTAAAATAATAATAATTAAAATTGCGCGTCGTATCACAAACATTTTTTGTTTTTAACTCTAATCGAACCAACATATTTTTGATATGTCAGTAAATTTAAATTCTAATCAAATAATTTACGAACATTTTTTCAGAGAATGATTAGGCCCTTTCCGAAAGTTATACTTATTTATTTAGACCTACTTATTTAAATAAGTATGTTGGCGAGGTAACTTAAAATAAGTATGTTCTTACAAAAAAAAAATCTTAAACGAAAACCAAAATTCTGTTAATTTCATTGCATACATATTGTGATATTATGTAGTAATTAAGTTTAATAAAAAATTTAATAAAAAAAATTATTTTATAGTTACAAAACAGTCAAAATAAAAAATAAGTATGTGAAATCAATTCGGATGATTTTACATACTTATTTAAGGTGGCGGCAAAGAAGTATGTCTAAATAAATAAGTATAACTTTCGGAAAGGGCATTAGATGTCAAATACGTTGTATGGAAATGTTTCAAAATAAAACACATTCAAGTTTATAACTAATACCCCAAACACATTGACGGAGCGAACAGCGGCGCTAAATTATGGCCGGTCTCCACTCGTCACGACGAAGAAAAATTGGCGCGAGCTTGTGCCAATTATTGTTTATTGGGTAAAATTTGTATGAATACATAAACAAAGCTGATTGTGCTCATGCGCATTACTCGTGATGAAGAGAACCAAAACATCATAATATCCATCTTTTTTGAAATTTTGTCACGACGAAGTGAGAGCAATTTTTATTTTACTCTCAATTATTTGCGCCATGCTAAAAAAATTGTTGTTTCTTCAAAATCATTAGAGAATTAATAATAATTGTAACAATAACAATAAACATAATTTATTGATAATAAAATGTTACTTTTGAATTATTTTAATTTAATAATGATTTTTGTAACAAAGCTTGACTTGTACATAATTTTTAATTGTAATTTTCGTTGGAAAATTTTATTTGATTGCTATCGGTGGCAAAACGAGCGACATTCATATTATTAAAGGCTTAATACATTTCTTTCAGCTTAACATATTTGTCAGCAGCTTGAATTTAATTTATTTATACAAATAAAATCAAAAATCCTAAAGTAAAAACCACAAATATAAACGGGGGGACAAGTCTATATTTGGTTTGAATGAATATTTTATTAATCCAAAATGACACATGTAAATAGATTTCCATTTTATAAACAAAAACAGAGAAAATATAATTATTTGTTATGTTAGTAGTTGTAAGTATAATATACCAATTTTGTCATGACGTCATGCCATTTTTTTTTCGTCGCGACGAGTGGAGACTGGCCATTAGAAGACATGTATTTCATAAGAGCGAACACATAGAGCGGCGTCAAACTAGCAAAGTTTGTATTTTTTGAGGCGATGAATGATATTTATATTTATTGTTGTTGTTTTTAAAGTAAATGCTTGGAAACCTCTAATTTTAGCTGAATTTTACATCCAAATGGGCATATGAGAAAGACAATTGTAAAAAATCTAAATTTAAACTTAAATTTGTTCGTAATAAGTCAATAAACAAATAGTTTTTTATGAAAATGTTTTTGTTGTAAAAACCCAAACAACATTTTTCATATATGTAAATAAATGTAAAAAAATGCAAAAAATCTTACAGACGAAGAGAAGCGAAGCCAGGCGTAGAGCGCCGCTTATGTGTTTGCTTTGAGGTAAAAGAAATCTCCAAAAATGTTCGAAATATAGTGACATCTATTGACCATTGGAGACCATGGATTCCACCTAGAGAAAAAATTATTTGATTTGATTGTAGATAATTTGACATTTAAGACATTTTCGTTTGTTCCTCGAAATGCATTTAACTTGCTTTTACAATCGATAATAAAAAAAAAAAACGATTTATGAAATATCATAACCTCGAAACATGAGCAAATTAGTGAATATTGCAAAACAAATTTTCATCCAAAATAAAAGTTCCTCAAGAATCGCAAGGTTTATACGATGTATTCATGAAGATTCCTCTACACCGGAATCGGTTACTTGTCAACAGAAACAGCCGCTTGGTAATGTTATAACCAAATATGCTATATTTCGTGAAACTGATTCACCAGTGATTCTGGACATCGACGAGGAGCGTCAAAAAATCTACGAAGAAATTGATCAGAATAAAATGAAGTATGATGAATACCAAAATATTAATTTGGAAAGTAGGTTCGGATTCTAAATTTGGAACACTTTACCTTTTTACAGCCATTGGATAGTTCCGTTTTCTTTCACAAAAATGGCAAAAAAAATTAAATCTATAAGCTGTGTGCATATTTATTTGAAAAATGGAGATTTAATTTTAAAATTAGAATGGACGATACAAATTATATAAGAAAAATAGCAGAAACTTCAAAAGAAAATGGGGCTGCCGTCTAATGGCTTTATAAAGGTAAAGATTAGCCCTAAATTTTTCTAAGATAACTTTTAAATTAAATTTCCTATACATTTTAGGAGGCAAAGCAGGAGTGTTTGATTTATTCGATCTAATCGATGTTCTTCAGAAAGAGACCGCCGAAGATATATTTGTGTGTACCGTCCCCAAATCAATAAAATACGTTGACTACATGTGTATTGTGACTGGCCGAAGTCGTCGACATATCGTCGCTATAGCGGAATTCGTTCGAAAAGTCTATAAGCAAAAACGAAAATCTACCGATACCTTACCAAGAATTGAGGGCGAAAAGAGCAACGACTGGGTTGCTCTAGACTTGGGTAACATAGCTTTGCATATATTCTCGGCAGAAAAAAGAAGTGTTTATGACTTGGAATCTCTATGGAGTATCGGTCCGGAATACGATAGAGAGTGCAATAAACCCGAACAACCTTTAGTTGATTTATATGTAAAGCATTCTATATATCTAAGTGATTTACCACCGAAAAGTAAAATAAAATAGAGCTTTAATAAATTATTGTAGTCTGAAATTTATCATTGGTATTTTAGTTTATCTCTGGTTCTGAATCTTGTTCGCTACTTTGTAGTGGTGACAAAATAATCTTTGTTTTGGTAAATCGAAAAATTTAAGATATGTTGTACAACAAAAATTGCATTGTATAAATCCAAAAAAGAATTAGCTAAATTCAATTGGAGGTTATATTTTAAATTCGGAATAAAATATTGCATTTTGATTTTTTTTTTAATTTTGGCTGCCACGTTCATATCCCAGACAGATTGACGGCGCGAACAGCGGTTGTGTTTAATTTACACATGTCACATGTTGCACGTCGCATATGTAAATTAAGCTTGAATCTATGATTTGAATTCATATAGGTAAATTAGTTTCGACCTCAATGGTGACCGCTGCTACATCTCCGTTACTGAAATTTGATAACAGAAAACCACTTATGTTATTTTTAATGAGAATGCACGACCGAACCTTATCTTCTTTTTTCGCGTGCATTAATCTATAATAAGGGGTCTTGAGCCCAAGTACCCGGTCTTCAGTGACCCAAGGTTCCTGGATCAAGACGACATCGGTCGCTTGTTTCCCAATTTTTAAAATTAGAGCAGGTGATACAGCCTTAGAGTGGTGAAGGTTGACTTGAAGAAATGTCAGTGTCATCTCTACAGCCTCTTCTCCACCACAGTAACATCAGAGTCATCCCCTGATGAGAAGTCCTCTGAGAGCCTCTTTAAAGATTCCATGGACGTTAACATCTCCCTGTCCGTGGAGAGAGTTTTTGCTTGGCTGGCTACCTCCGCGCACGCAGATGAGCTATCAAGCACCGCGGTATTTTCTGAAGATGACTTCGGAGCCTCCGGCTTGTCCGCGTTCTTCTTATACACCTTGAGTGTGACTGCAATGAAACCATATAGTTGATTAAACCGTTGGTTTTTTTCAGTGCAGTCAATGACTCCCTGTTTAAGATGATAACAGCTTACCTACAGTTAGCCTTTGTCTCCTCGAGCTTAGCAACTTTTCAGTTGTGCGTTGGCAACTCCGGGTTGCCAACCTGCAACAACTGGAGTATCACCTTCGGATCACTAGACTCCGAAGGGATGTATACCCTCGCTCTTGGTCTGCAGGGGATCTCCTCCCTATCAATCATAGCAAGGCTGGCTTCGGGCCATTATTATTATTATTATTATTGGAGGGCCATGCGGGCGATCAGCCACTTCGCACTGCGACCTAAAAGATCTATTGTGCTGGACCCTGCTTAATTATCCGTCCAATCAATATTCAGGTTCTTAATGAAGGAATTGCAAATCGCCTGTAGGTCACCCAGCCTTAGTAAAGGAAGACTAAACAAAACTGGAGGGTGCCTGGTATCTAGAGTCCGCATATTTTAGACTGATTAACCTATCAGCCATTCATCCATCGGCATATGCTGTTCCACCTTAGATTAGGGGTTTTTGTCAAGGTTTTCTCCTTTAGCGCCGTACTTTAGCCTGTGCCAAATGGCCTTAGTTATCAGTGCGGTGCCACGAAGAGGCAGCACGTACACTTGCGAATTGTGAACAGGTTACCCCTTACACAATTGTACGCATCACGCAGCTGCCTAATGACAAGACCAGAACAGCTCACGTGATGCGCACCGTACTGGAAGGTTACGGAGCTGGTAGATTAATCTACTCAACTTTGGTCCCCCCCTCCAATAGACTCCAAACCACCGGTCCATAACTCGCCAAGTCCCCCACTGCCTTCTTATAAAGCAGCAGGGACCTCTGACCTGCACAGGCAGTCAGTTTCACCTGATTCCTGTGCCAGCCCGCGTCTCGACAAGTCGGAGCAGGTCCTTTTGGGATTTGTCAATTACTGCCACAACCAGCTGATCCTTGAGGACCTCGTTAAAAGGCCTCATAGCGGAAGCATGGAGTTTTTTCGCTTTGCGATCTTAGGACTTTCCTCCTGAGATCTATTTCTTTTAAACTGTAAGCCAGCTGAAGGGCCTTACGACTATTTCTCGGTGACTTTTTTTGCCCACGCAAGCGTGGCTTTGTCCTTATCCGTTCTGTCTTCTGGCGAGATGTTATTTATCTTATCCAGGGCCCTCCAGGCCTTTCTCCTAATATTATAGGTTGGTTTTGAGGAACCAGCTTCATTCGTGCTTTGGTTCCGCTTTGTATTTGTATACTCAGATTTGGTGACCCGAGTGGATGGACCAGCCTCGCTTGATCTTATGTCCCGTTCTTTATTTGTAGACTTAGAGTCAGGCCTACAGACCCGAATCTCGTTGTCCACATTTTCCGGATTTTTTAGAGAACCGGACTGTTTTTGTTGTTTTTTGTTCTTATCAAGATCCATAATTGTTCCCACGAGTAGCGGAGAAAGAAGTGTCCATCTGTGCAAAGATCCACAGTACACAGATAAGGCTACGCAATCCGGAGGGCGCCAAGTATCCGGATCCACCGTTAGCGACTGAGCTAGTTTTAAAGCTGGGCCCCAGTCTGGTCGATTATCGGCACGGTACGATTAAAACTTAACCCAGCCCAGCGATTTGTTTAAGGTTGACTCCTTTAGCGCCGTGTTTTAGCCTAGAAGCCAAAGAATCAGCAATCTAGTTACCAGCGGTCACCACGTGGAGGTAACACAAGTACTTGTGGAAGTTGCAAGTTACGGAGCTGACCGCAAGTGCCAACTTGAATCCCCCGAGCAACTTCACGCCTGACCACCTTGTCTGTATTATACTTACACTAGATATTTATTTTCTGATTTGTATCATTTGTTCTGATATATTGTACAAGAAGGATGAATAATTTTCGGTCCCATCAAAGAAGCAGCCACATCTAGAATGCGAATAAATCACGAGATCCGAAACAATCTCATCGAATTCAAAAATTCGTCTAGGTTATGGTAGCTAGGAAACGTTTATCGTCCTCACAAGCGGGCCACAGAAAGGGAGCTAATCACACTCGGTCAACGTGTCTGGCATTCTCTTGTCGCGGATCGGACTATTTGCATCCCCATTCCCTTAATCGTGCCACAAGCACCGACAATCAAAGTTTGGTATTATCTTTATCTAATCTTAAATCCTGAAGGGCATCAGAGGCAACATGTACCTATACATATTGTTATTAGATGAATGTTAGTACCCAATATGCAATAAAATATCTAAATCAATTTAAAAATAAATTTTATTTTTTAACTACATAAATTATACATATCATTGAGCTTACTAATTGGAAAATTAACTGATTTATAATTAGTCACATCTAATGTATCGTGACAAACGGAAAAGATTTTTCCCAGTGGAATCAGCAAAACAATTTTAAGTACCACCTGTTGAATGTTTCCAATTATCCGACTCATTGTCATCTAGCAAAATTGAGCTTAACAGGCGAGGCCGTTTCCTCTCGTCCATTCCACATTCATCGTTTTGTTATTTTTATCAATAATTTACTACAATATGTATATGATCTCCGATTTAAGAGTAACAACAGAGACCAGTAATGTTAAAATTTAAGCTGATACTGACTTCAAATTTTCAGCATTTTAGTCTTTTATAGTACTGCTTGTAGTCTGTGGATATTATTTACAGATAACATTACATTATACATTGCGTAGATTATTTATGTGGAAATTAGCCCGGAAATTGTGTACAACATGTAAAAAGTGTGGTATTATCGCAGTTGTCACAGATTTATCAAATTTAACCGGAAATGAATTAATCTTATACGTACATATGCCATTTATTGTTCAGTTAGTTATTTACCCTATTTCAAAAATCTTTAATCTCTAATTTCAAAAATATTAAAATTTTTGTTAAAAGACGATTTATACGTAAATCTTAAATTACGACTTCCGTACACCGCCAGCACCATAAAACAAAACTGCTAGTCGTTTCCAATGGAATCCGGACAACATGATTCAAATAAAATGGACACATCGGTTTTAGCTTCTCTGAAATTCCAACAACAATTAAGAACGTTATAAAGGGTAAATTCAAGCTTGGTTATTTCTTAATGGGTGATTTTCCAAAACTAGCTTCTAAGTTTTGCCCATAATGACGTCACTAGTATGCAGGGACAAAATTAGAAGAAAAACGTCTTCATATTCAATAAAAGAATTAGTGGTTGTTACCATAATTAAGCGTTGAAGTATGCAAGTACACGGATATTTGTTAGAAATTTGATAAAGGAGTAACATCCGAAACGATCGTAATTTCAATTTCAAATAAAAATAAACATCACATTAAGAAAGCGACAAAACCAAAATATTGTGTTTTATTATGTCAAAGAGACCAGGATACAAAGATCTCGCTTCCGCTGATCTCAATTTTGGCTTACTCGGGTAGATACTCTTGTGAGCCCATAATTAAATTGATGGCAATCAGAAATCTAAATAAGGCAACGAGGCAGCCATGTTTATTCATATTATGTCAAGGATTAGAACTTTCCTACGATTCTCTTAAATTAAGCATGGTTTCCACGATGGCGAGGCGAAAAAATTAGTCAAATTAAAAAGAGGAAGGAATAAAAAAAAATAACATAAGAGTGAATGAAACTGCAACAAGTCGTTACTCCGAATTTTTATTTATTTATTTTTGACGTTTCAATTATTAAAATTAAATTTTGTTAAAAATGGATACTATTGAGTAACTAATGGCAATATATGCCGTTATGTTTTCAATTAGCACTGAGAGTGATTCTGGCGATGAAAAATGTGTTCCCCAAATCAAAAAAAAAAAAATATATATATTTAATAATAAAATAAAAATAAAATTTTCTTTAAATTGACAATATGAATTCCGAAAATCAACGGCTAATCCGAAAAAAGATGATGCATCTAATCTTTTTTTCGGATTAGACGTCCTATTTCGGAGTGCTGAATTAAAATTTTTAAAATTGGACGTCCCAATTTTTCTGTCAAAATGGTATTTTCTCTCTATCGTACTATTGGTGAATTTTTGCTTTCTCTTTTTAGTTTGACTAATTTTTTCGCCTCGCCATCGTGGAAACCATGCTTTAAGCTGTGTATAAAAAAGTGGTCTAAAGTCTAAATATACTGTTGGATGAAAACTTAAATTTATATTCTGGCAGCACTATTTGTTTTGTATTGTCAATTGTAAAATGAAAGTAGTTTTGTTGTTTAACAAACTTCCGGTTTGATCATTAATAAAACTAAACGTGTTTCATTCTTGGTGTATATAAAATCTTTTATTTTCTGCGCAACCCAACAGGTTATGGGCCCAGAAAAGACGTAATTATTTTGGAAAATATATACATTGAGAGTTGAGAGAAATATTTTATTTAATTGTTGATAAGAAAAGGAAAATGTCTTTGAAGAACTTGGCATTGGTCGATCGTCTTAAAGGTCGGGAAAATTTCGATGAGTGGAAGTTTGCTGTCGAGAATTTGTTAGTGTTGGATGGTTTATGGAAGAGTGTAGAGGGTACTGAAACCGAGGTGGATAAAGTTGCTCAAGCGAAAGCAAAACTAGTTTTGTTGATTGATCCCAATTTGTATATGTACATATCAAAGAGGCCAAAACTGCAAAAGATGTTTGGCAAAAGTTGATATCAACGTTTGATGATTCTGGACTCACAAGAAGAGTTGGACTTTTGAGGGAATTGACGCTACAAAGCTTGTTCGTTGTTCATCGGTCGGTGAATATGTGAACAAAATTATTGGTACCGCTCATAAACTTAATTCGATTGGAATGAAGGTGGATGACGAATGGGTGGGTAGTTTATTGTTAAGTGGATTACCTTAAAAGTTTCAACGCATGATTATGGCAATTGAAAGTAGCGGAATAAAAATATCAGCTGATGCGATTAAAATGAAACTATTGCAGGATATCGATTCGTACAGTAATTCTAATTGTACAGTAGATACGTCAAACCAAGCAATGCCTGCGTTTAAAACAAAAATGATGCACAAGTCCAAAATGTTATGAATGTGGGGAATTTGGCCATATAAAGAAATTTTGTCAAAAAAATATATCGAAAAAAGGTAACACATTCGCAGCAAAAGGTGGCGAAAAAACTAAATTTGTTTTACATGCAACTTATGCCATTCAAGAAAATTTTAAGAAGAACCATTGGTATGTCGTAGTGGTAGGTGCAACGTTGCATATGACGAAAGACTTTGATTTGTTTATTAATTATGTTGAGTTTAAAGAGGAAGATTCTGTAACTGTGGCAGATAACAGTAAATTAAACATACTTGGTAAAGGCGATGTTGTTCTTAAAGTTAGTGTGAATAATGAAGTTTTTGAAGTTTGTGTGCGCGATGTTTTGCATGTACCAAATTTATGTGCAAATTTGTTATCAGTTGGACAAATGAAAGAAAATGGGAATCAAGTGCATTTTGTAAAAGACAAATGTTTTATTTATAATAGAAACAATCAGTTGTTTGCGGTAGCAATTAAAATTGAAAAAATGTACAGTTTGTGTGTTCCTTCTTCAAGTAATAGTTGTTGTTTAACCGTGAATAAAAATTTGTGGCATCGTAGACTAGGTCATACAAATTCCAAAAATTTAGAGAATCTCAAATCTCAGTCCACAGTGGAATTTGACAATAAAACAAGTGATTCGTGCATTTCGTATTTGGAAGGTAAACAGTCAAGAAAGCATTTTAAGGCATCAACGAGCGCCACAACTGATATTTTGCAGTTGATTCATGCTGATGTGTGTGGACCTATGGAAAAACAATCATTGGGAGGTGCAAGGTACTATGTATCATTTTTGGATGATTTTTCAAGAAAAATATTTGTGTATCCAATCAAAGCAAAAAGCGATGTCTTCGAGAAATTTTTAATATTTAAAAAAATGGTTGAAAATCAAACTGACTAGAAGATTAAGGTGTTTAGAACGGATTGTGGTACAGAATTTTGCAATACAAAAATGAAAAGATGTTTTCAAGATAGCGGTATAGTATACATCAGACTACAGCACCTTATAGTCACAACAGAATGATAAATCGGAACGGATGAATAGAACCATAATCGAAAAGGCTCGGTGTCTTCTTTTGGATGCTGGACTTGAGAAATGTTTTTGGGCTGAAGCTGTTAACACGGCAGCATACCTTATCAATCGTACACCATGTGGGATAGATCAAAAGACCCCTGAAGAAGTTTGGATAAATGTTAAACCAGATTTGTCACATTTGAGAGTGTTTGGATGTTTGGCAATGGTATATTTGTGCCCAAACCTAAACGATTTAAGTGGGATGTTAAATCTATTAGATGTATCATGGTGGGCTATTGTGATAATAGTAAAGCGTATCGATTGTATAATCCTAAATCACAAGATATAATCATCAGTAGAGATGTAATATTCCTGGAAGATAAAAAATATTCAGAGGTAAATAGGTCAACAAAATTTACTAACGATATTAGTTCTTTCTCAGAGGATCAAGATGTATAGCGGGGAATTTATTTGGAAATCCCGATCATAATGGGAACGGTTCAGATCAAATGCTGGTTGTTGATGAATTTGATCATGTGATGCCAGAGTTAACGAATGATATTAATGAACCTAATGTATCTACATCGGAAAATGTATCTGACGATGCAAGGTTTGAAACAACAGTTGTTGATTCTGATTCAGATTATATGAATGAAAGTGAGGTTGTTATTAATGAAGCAGATAGTTTACGTCAAACGACGAGAATCTGAAAACGTCCTGAGTTCAATGATTTTGTTTCGTATTTGGTGATTAAAGATGATTATAATGATCCAGAAACGTATGATGAAGCTATGAGTAGAAATGATCATTCAAATTGGAAAGCTGCATTAGATGAAGAATTTACTTCATTAAAAGTCAATGATACATTGGAGATTGTGGCTCTTCCTAGTGGTAAAAAAACGTTGAATTCAATGTGGGTTTTTAAAACGAAGCGAGATGCAGATGGTAAAATCTCACGGTATAAAGCAAGACTTGTAGCTAAGGGCTGCAGTCAACGAAAAGGAGTTGGTTTTGAAGATACTTACTCTCCTGTTATAAGATACAATTCTCTACGGTATTTGCTGTCATTGGCTGTAAAGTTTGACCTATACATCGAACAATTGGATGCGGTAACGGCCTTTCTTCAGGGTGAACTATCTGAAGAGATATTTATAGTCCCGCCTGAGGGAATGAACATATCACATAACAAAGTACTTCGGTTAAAAAAATCTATATATGGTTTGAAGCAATCTTCGAGAACATGGAATATGAAGTTGAGTGAGACTTTAAAGAAATTCGGTTTAAAGCAATCTGATTATGATCCATGTGTATATTACAATAATGAATCAAGTGGAAAATTTTTGATAATTGCAGTATATGTGGATGATATTTTAATTTTCTCCAATAAAAAAAATGTATCTGGTGAATTGAAATGTTTTTTAAAAACACATTTCGATATGAAGGAGCTTGGAGAAGCGAAGTCGTTTTTAGGATTGAATCTAAATTATGATAAAGAAATTGGAACGTTAAGTATAGATCAACAATGGTATATTTCCGCAATTTTGGATCGTTTTGGAATGGCGGAATGTAATCCTGTTAAAACCCCAATGGATATGAATATTAAACTTAATAAAGAACAGTGTCCAAAATCAAAAGAAGAAACAAATGAATTGATGAATGCGCCGTATCAAGAATTAATTGGAAGTTTATTATAAGCAGCACAAATAAGTAGGCCTGATATATGTTATGCCGTAAATTTCTTAAGTCGATTCAATAACAATCCCGGTATGCAGCATTGGTTAGCTGCAAAAAGAGTATTGAGATATTTGAAAGGTACGATTAATGTAAAACTTACTTACAAAAAAAAACGGAAATTCTGATATAATTGGTTATTGTGATGCCGATTATGCAAATGATTTAGATGAACGAAAATCAGTAAGTGGTTACATTTTTGTTTCGCAAAATGGAGCAATTTCTTGGGCTTCAAGGAAACAAGCAACAGTTGCATTGTCGACAACAGAATCGGAATATGTATCAGTCGGGGTTGCAGTTCAAGAAGCAATATGGCTTAGGGGATTTCAAAGAGAGATAATGAATGAATCGCCAACTACATTGTTGCTATGTGATAATCAACGTGCGATTCATCTTGCATCAAATGAGTGTTATCATCCCAAAACCAAGCATATTGATGTTCGTCATCATTTTATTAGGAAAGTTATCCAAGACGGTTCTATAAAGCTAAAGCATGTAACAACAGATTATATGATTGCAGATATTATGACCAAGCCGCTTCCTTCTGTCAAATATTTTGATTTTTCAAAATTAATGGGTTTAATTGAAATTTAGTTCTAGTGGGGATGTTGGAATGAAAACTTAAATTTATATTCTGGCAACACTATTTGTTTTGTATTGTCAATTGTAAAATGAAAGTAGTTTTTTTGTTTAACAAACTTCCGGTTTGGTCATTAATAAAACTAAACGTGTTTCATTCTTGGTGTATATAAAATCTTTTATTTTCTGCGCAACCCAACATATACATCAGGCAGACAGACTCAGCATAAAAATGATCTTACGGTAAGTGGTGAGAATATCGCTGATTGTCTCATGCACCTCGACGTAAAAAGAAAAAAAGCTAGGACGTTTATTCAGATACCGACAAACTTCCCTGATTCCTAAGTATTCGATTTTCTTGGTATTGTCATCTCAGTCAGTTATCTGTCTCTCTCTCTAGTGGAATTATCATAGGGTATTGTTCTAGGATTCCAGAGAGAACAACATTGTATTAACGTAGCAAGTACAGAAATATGTAATAAAGTTTGATTTATTAATAAAATATATTGTATGTTGTTAATCAAAGACACAACATATATGTGGCGACGAGGATAAAGATTTTTTTTTTTCGTGAACAACATTTTAAAGTGCGAAATAAATAAATAAAAAAAGAAAAACGCATTTTTTTTTTTTGCTCAACGTGGCGGCAAAGAAAAAATCTATTGTGACACCAAAAAGAAACGAAAAAAAGAATCAGCGATGGATCCAAAGTATTTGGAAGCATGAAACAAGATTTTGCAAAACCAGAGTGCTGCTATCAATCATTTGACACAGTTAATTGGTGATGAAAATACAGCAGCCAACATAACCTCAAATTCGGCATTCAACCTTTCATCACAAATCACAGAGTTTTGTTACGATGCTGATTCGCGTGTTTTCTTCGAGGCGTGGTACAGTAGATTCGCAGAATTATTCAAAGAAGATGCCAAGAATCTCGACGACTCAGCGAAAGTGAGACTTCTTCTCATGAAACTGCACACGTCGAACTATGAAAAATATTCGAATCTGATTCTGCCCAAGACACCAAAAGATTTTTCATTTGCCGAGACGGTTCAAAAACTTACAGAGCTGTTCGGGCCACAGAAATCTCTATTTCACCGACGATATGAGTGTCTACAGTTCGAAAAAAACGACGGTGAGGATTTTGTGTCATACGGGAGTAAAGTCAACAAGTTATGTGAAAGTTTCGAATTGTCCAATCTTTAAAGTGATCAGTTCAAAAGCTTGATATTCATCATTGGTCTTCGCTCGAGTCGCGATAAGGAAGTGCGTACACGGCTCCTATCAAAAATGAACACAAAAGACGAACAAATCAATGGTATCGACAAAATGATTGCAGAATGTCAGACTCTCATTAATCTCAGGTCTGATGTTAGGTTGGTTGAGAAACACCAGCAAGAGAAGTCACCAGCCGTCAATTTGGTCAAGCACACAGAAAAAGTGAAGAAAACGTACAACAAAACGCAGTACGCAGGAGACAACAAACTATCCAACAATAATCCAGCAAAAACTCCAAGAACACCTTGTTGGTCATGCGGAGGCATGCATTTTTCGGCAGACTGCTCATTCAAAAGTCACAAATGTCAAAATTGTAGGAGAACTGGACACAAGGAGGGTTACTGCGGGTGCTTTCCTGAAAAAGCACAACAAAAACAGATAAGTTCCAAAACAAAATACATTCCAAAAGATAATCCAAGTGTTAAAGAAATTTCAATTGTTAACAGCATGGGTGGATTTGCCAATAAGCGCAAATTTATCGCGGTACTCATTAACGGCGTCGAAATTAACCTTCAAATGGACAGTGGATCAGACATCACAATCATTTCCGAGTCGATGTGGGAACGCATCGGGAAGCCCCGTTTGTCAAAACCAAATTTCGGAACACGGACCGCAGACAAAAGCAAACTCAAGATCACAGCACAATTTGAAGGCGACATCAGCTTCAAAAATGTCGTAAAATCAGGACTAATTTACGTCGCGTCAGACATCAACATCTTCGGGATTTATTTCATGGACAAATTCAATCTGTGGGACGTGCCACTTAGCGTGGTATGCAATCACATTACCGTCGAAGACGCACCAAGTTTAGATGTAAAATCATTGTTCCCTGATTTGTTTTCGGGTAAGCTGGGTCTCTGTACAAAGACGAAAGTCACATTACATCTAAAGCCTGATGTGAAACCAGTTTTTCGTGCAAAACGACCAGTGGCTTTTGCGGCACTGCCACTCATTGATGAGGAACTCACACGTCTTCAGAATTTGAGCATCATTACTCCAGTCGAATACTCTGATTGGGCCGCGCCGATAGTCGTTGTGAAGAAAAAAGAAGGAAACGTCAGGATATGTGCAGATTATTCAACCGGTCTAAACAACAGTTTGGAACCAAATCAATATCCATTACCAATTCCTCAAGAGATCTTCGCAAAAATCGCGAACGGAACAGTCTTCAGTCACATAGACCTCTCCGACGCGTTTCTTCAAGTGGAGATCGAAGAAGAATCTCGAAAGTTACTCACAATCACAACTCATCGAGGACTTTTTCGATTTAACCGCTTGCCCCCCGGCGTGAAGTCGGCACCGGGTGCATTTCAACAAATTATGGCAAATATGGTTGATGATTTGGAGGGAGTTGCTGCCTACATGGACGACATTATCGTCTCCGGCACAGACAAGTTGAATCACAATCAGAATCTGACACGCGCACTCAAGCGAATACAATATTTCGGATTCAGCCTAAAACTCGAAAAATGCAAATTCGCAATGAGATCGATTCGCTACCTGGGTCACGTCATTGACAAGGATGGTCTGCGCCCAGATCCAGGTAAAGTGGAAGCAGTTACGAACATGCCACCACCGACAGATGTAGCAACCCTACGTTCATATTTGGGTGCTATAAATTATTACGGTAAATTCGTGAGAGAAATGCATCAACTGCGTCGGCCA
Organism: Tipula vernalis; assembly: GCA_958295665.1. Lineage (NCBI taxonomy): Eukaryota > Metazoa > Arthropoda > Insecta > Diptera > Tipulidae > Tipula > Tipula vernalis. Next base: position 62,610,008 of record OY282560.1, on the reverse strand, counting down.
CTCGACATGCTGCTGGAACAAAATGTTTCATGGAATTGGACACCAGATTGTCAGAGGGCATTTGATAGTTTCAAAAACATTTTAAAGTCCGATCTGCTGCTTACTCATTTTGATCCAAGCCTTGAGATCATAGTAGCAGCTGACGCATCCAGCACTGGTATCGGAGGTTGTATTTATCATCGGTTTCCTGACAAATCCGTCAAAGCAGTTTACCACGTTTCAAAGACCTTGAACAAAGCCGAACAAAATTATAGTCAGATCGAAAAAGAAGCCTATGCTTTGGTTTTTGCTGTGACTAAATTTCACAAATTCGTATTTGGTCGGAAGTTCTTACTTCAAACGGATCACAAACCATTGTTGTCAATTTTCGGATCGAAGAAAGGTATCCCGGTATACACAGCGAATAGACTTCAGAGATGGGCACTCACACTACTCATGTACGATTTCAACATCGAGTACGTGTCCACAAACAGTTTCGGATACGCAGATGTTCTTTCACGACTGATCAACTCTCACGTCAAACCAGACGAAGAATTTGTGATAGCGTCAATTCAAGCGGACGATGATTTTCAATCAGTACAACACGAAATTTTTCATCATTTGCCCGTAACACACAACATGATACAGCAATCAACGGAAAAGTCAGCAGTTCTCCAAACAGTTATTCAACACGTCAACAATGGCTGGCCTGCTTCATTCAAGCAAATTCAAGATACTGAGGTGAAACAATTTTATCATCGTCGAGAAGCACTTTCAATAGCGAATGGTTGTCTCATGTACGGTGATCGCCTTGTTATCCCAGAAAATTTTCAGCGACGTATTCTTCAACAACTTCACAAAGGACATCAGGGAATGCAGCGGATGAAGTCGATCTCTCGAAGCTATGCATACTGGCATGGTCTTGATCAGCAGATCGAAGAGATGGTTCGCGCCTGTAATCAATGCGCGAGTGCAGCTAAATCACCACCGAAAACCTTTCTCGAATCATGGGAAGTGCCTGATGGTCCTTGGCAGCGAATTCACATGGACTGCGCCGGACCCATTAACGGGTATTTCTTCCTCGTAATAATCGATGCATATTCAAAGTGGCCGGAAGTTTTTCTGTCGCAAACAACAACTTCAACAAAAACTATAAAAATGTTGGAGGAAACATTTTCTCGTTTTGGTATTCCAAAAACCATCGTGTCGGACAACGGGACTCAGTTTGTTTCACGACAATTTAAAGAGTTTTGTGAGTCAAACGGCATTGGACACATGCGTACCGCACCATTCCACCCACAATCAAATGGACAGGCGGAACGTTTCGTCGATACACTCAAGAGATCGCTAAAAAAAATCAAAGGGAAGGAGGTATCGAAGAAGCTCTACAAATATTCTTGGTTACATATCGCTCAACGTTGAATCCTAACACACCATTACAAAAATCACCAGCCGAGATCATGCTCGGACGGCCAATGCGAACAACGTTCGATCTGTTAAAACCATCTGAACATCCAAGGATTAATCACGATGATCGTAAGCAGAAACAAAATGAACAATTCAACAAGCAACATAGCGCTAAGAATCGACAGTTCAATGTTGATGACTCAGTCGATGTCAAAGTGTACTACAACAACAAGTATCGCTGGCAATCCGCAATTATCAAGGAACGATTGGGAAACGTGATGTATCGCGTCCAGTTAAAAAACTCTAACAGAATTGTTCGTTCACACGCAAATCAAATGCGATATCGACCGGTTCAAAAACCGTCAGCCTCATCTGAGTCAGGATATGAATTACCACTTGACACGCTTCTAGCTGAGTTTCCAGCGGATACAGTTCCAGATTTTCAGAGTGAACATTTACATTAAGGCGCGGTTGACGTGCAACAAGACAATGAGCAACATTCAGCTACTCCAGTTCGCCGACCATTCAGAGAACGAAGAATTCCTCGACGACTGGAAGGATTTGAATTAAATTAGAGGGAGATGTTGGCAAACCCTGCAACTATTGTCATCTCAGTCAGTTATCTGTCTCTCTCTCTCTAGTGGAATTATCATAGGGTATTGTTCTAGGATTCCAGAGAGAACAACATTGTATTAACGTAGCAAGTACAGAAATATGTAATAAAGTTTGATTTATTAATAAAATATATTGTATGTTGTTAATCAAAGACACAACACTTGGCCATCTTCATTTCAATCTAGATCGTTGAGTCAACAGAGATCTCGCCAATAATTTGGATAGTTTTCGAAATGCTCACGTTGAACCAATGCGAGGAACAAGCAATTCAGGCAAAGGGCGACTGACTTCGCACGAGCTATTAAAGATCAGAGAGAGCAACTTCGGGGCAATACCTAAGATTACTGTTAAATAGAAAGACGAAACGATAGAAAACAACGTCGTTCTGAAGCCTAACAAGTAGACACTACCTAAACCAGCTGACTTGCCGGCGCCAACATGCCTCTCAATGATATAATCGAATTTCTAGACAACTTCACCTCTCAGACTGCGAATCACCAGCTCGGATTAGATGAAATATTTACGAAACCGGCGTGTGGCTAAATTGTCTATTATTTTTTTCTTAAAAATATTTATTTACATATAATATGGAAAAGAGAAACAGAAAAATTAATTTATTTTAAATTTTCCCGTGTGGAGTTGCTAGCCTTCCATCGGGCGCGGCACCAAGAAGCAGAATCTTCTCCAGAAAGTGTAGCTACAAACCGAACTTCAAAATCAGATGTGTTAAATCAAAATCAGCAAAATATACCCGATCAGGAAAACCCACCTGAATATGGTACTATTTAATCATTAATGAAATCGGTGACTACAAAAGAATACAGAGTTGTAGCACTGAACAATAACATATGGAAAATCAATACAACAGATATTGAAGCTTATAGAGCCTTTTGGCTGCAAAGCTGATAGATGAACGGAAGGAATGGTATACATTCGAGTACAAAAATGATCGCCCGATCAAAGTGATGGCCAGAGTTCTTCACCCAACCTAAGGCAGGATATAACGGAGGACATTAAAACATGGGTTCAAAATAGAGGATGCAAAATGAATAAAGAAGAGGTTTCCAAGTTGAAATTTTTTTCAATATTAAAACTACCCTTAACATCAGATTTAGAATAGAGGCGTTAATATAATTCACTGGTTTAATACCTCAGTGTAAGAAATGCCAACGATTTAATCACACGCAGAAATATTACAAACGAGAGCCTACATGTGTGAAAAGTTCGGGGAAACTGTAACGGATCTATAGCGTGCTGCACATCCTGGTAGCGGGATAGCGATCAGGGAAATATGGGGTTCAATTTTAGCCGCCATAATTTAACAATCCGTCCAAAAAAAAAATTGATATGCTCAAAAAAAACAATTTAAATCCCAGGTTACATAACGAAATCACAACTCTAGGTCTGTACTGAAAAACTCCAAGTCATACCTCCACGAAGTATGGCACCTCACCATAACGGAAAATTTACCACATCATTTTAAATGAAATAACTACCTGAACTCATTTTATGTTGCTAATAACACATTTAAACATATTTTATTAGATAACTTTTGCTTGAATATGTATGTATATAAAAAAAAATATAAGAAAACTAAAAATTAAGAAAATTTGCATATATACAAAAAAAAAGTTAATTTCGTCTAAATCATTTATCTCCCGACCCCGGTATTTATAACGAGATTTCGTTTCATTATTAACTTTTTAACGATTATTTGAAAATTTGTTTGGTTCACTTACCCGTTTGATGCGGCAGAGCTCTTCCGTTGCAAACTGTGGAATAATAAATTAATAAAATTTGCACTTAATTCACGACACGATACCAAATTTTCTTTTAATCCTTAATTTGGGCTATTCGTACTAACACAGTAACCACTATTTCTATATAAATCTATTTTTTATTATTAGACCTAAGTTACACTATGCAAACAAAGAAAAAAAAATATCAAAGATAAATTTAAGTTTTAGAAATTTTAACTGTTACTTAATATTTTCACTATAAGGACTAGTTTACACTTTGCAAGATGTTGAATTAAAACACTATATTGAACACTATATTGAGGTAAAGTTGAATAGTAATGCTAATCCAAGTTCTAGTCGAACACAATCAAATATAACAATTATAAAATTTCTCGGACCAGCTGATTTGTAGAAAATATCCACATTTAGTTGACAGGTGTATTGTGTAGTATATTTTCGTAATATTGTACACACAAAATAGAAAGAAAGTAAAGATGAATAAGTAATCTTGTGACCAATGCCGTTTGCGGATCACCGTTAGGCCACTCAAACGGTGTCGCAGAAAATCCTGTTTTTTTCTTATTAATTTTTTTGTTTTATTAAAAAAAACTATTTTCCCGATTAGTTTTTACTGAATCTATAACACAAGAGAAACATTATATTTAGCGTCACGTCATATAACACTCCACCAAATTAAAAAAAAACAAACCGATATGATCTTACCTTTCCCTTTAAACTTTACAATTACGGATTTTTACGGAATGGTAACAATCGGCTAATAATAATGCTTCTTCAAGCTTCCTATAGTGGAAAATTCGAGGATTAATTAGCATACAGCCAACTATTTAGATTTTTTTTTAATAAGCACAATATTTACCGGACGATTTTTTAAGCTTAAACAATTTATTATTCCAATGTGTACTGCTTCAGGTTTATTTTGTTGTTTTTTTTTCTGCTCTCAACTTATTAGCACTGGCCACCAAATTACGAATGATTCAATAAAAATAAAAAACTTTATTTTATTCCCACTCGGTCACAAATGTTTGGAAAAGTCCGTTAATTACGTTTAAAAATGTTTGAAAAAGTACCGTTAATAAAACCTATTACTAAACATAAATATCATTTCATAAGTCAGGGGTATGAAACACTATTTTATAAATTGCGATATGTAGTGAAATAATTAAAGTTGAATAAGGCAAAACATTTCGCCCAAGCTTGTAATTTAAAAAAATACGCCTCCAAAATGAGTTAACTGTAGCGAACCGCATCCCACTAACTATATATAGAGGATGTGAAGTAGCCAGGGAACTGCAAAATCTGATAAACGAAAAACGATAGGGCCCAGTAATAGGACAATGTTCAAAAACCCAGTGCTAGAACTACCAAGTGCAATAGTACGCCGAAACAAGTGCAGATAGTAGGCCGAAAAACATACTCACAGATTGTAAAACAACGAGAAATAGTAAATAACAAGACGGCCAAAGACCAATTCTAAAGAATATATTATATAGGCCTTAAACTTAAGGCTACTTAAAACAAGAAAGAAGCCTTAAACTCTTGCGCCTCCTAAATCTGTTCGTCACTTGAAAGGGTGTTCTTGGTACAGAAAATGTGTACCCAATTTTTCAAACATAGCTAAAAAGCTTGCCCATTAAACGACTTAACAAAAAAATTAGCGAAATGGCAATCGAATGATGAGCATAAGAAGGCTTTTGTTTTTAGACCTTAAAAATAATACGCAGAACCTTGATCATTAAATTTATTTGATAAATAACTTTAATCATCGTCCAAATATTGCAATATTTTCATTGATGTCATAAATGAAAATTTTTAAATTTTATTACAGATATAAAATCAAAGAAAAAAGTATTTTTCTAAATGATCTTAACAAAAACAAAACGTACTTAGAACTTTTGAAGAAACCATTTATTACAGCAATTACGTGTGTAGAGTTTAGCGTCTAATAGCATAACAATGTTTTTACTTTTGTTCACATCTTTCTACTAAACCCCAAAAATATTATGTTGAGAAACATTCATGTTGTTTATTATTATTTTCTTCTTGACTTACAAAATGTTTTATTTAAAATTAAAAAAAAAAAAAAAATTACTAATTAGTAATAATAATAATAAAATGGAATTTTATATAAATTAACATAAACCGTAAAGATGTTACTGTTGTTTTCTGTAGATGTTTAATACTTTCCAATTTACAGCATTATTTTCTGGATTTTTTCGAACTCTTATGTCTGCCACTGTCCCGACTCTCTTCCCGTGAACGCTTGCGATCATTCGATGATTTATCTTTACGATCACGATCTCGATGATCACTTTTTTTACGATCATCACTACTGCGATGACGATCTTTATTGTCTTTGCCACGATCACGGTCTCTGTGTTTATCTTTGCTACCACTCTTGGAAGGGCTAGTTTTACTGCTTTTTTGCTTATCAAAACCGCCGCCTCTATTTTCTCGAGCGCGATCGCGTTCACTTCCTTTTTTACGGTTTTTCGAATTTTCAAATTCATCACCTTGATAGGTGTATGATTTATCAGCTTCGGCTGCCTCCTTTTCTAAATCAGACCAATCTTTACCAGATTCTTCCTCAGATCCTAATTCTGTAACAATGGAAAGATAATATTTTAGGATTAGCTTTCCATATTAATCATCCATTAACCCAGTTTCAAAACTTACCATCACTCTCTTCTGAACCATCTTCGGACGCTTCAGAAAATTCAGAATCTTCTTCCGAATCCTCTTCACTTTCAATGTCCGTCGGTTCGTATGCCTCGTCCTCTTCCGATTCCTCAGATTCTTGTGCGCCTTGACCTTCGCCATCAGATTCCGGATCCAAGAAAGTCCAGCCACCACTTTCGAAGAAACCTTCAGGATCATCAGTAATAGTTTTCATAATTTTGGTCCAGTTAAGCGATTGAATACCCTCTGAATACCGGATATCACAAGAACTATAACATACCAGGGTAAAGTAAAAATTATAATACAAAGAAAAATATCTAAATTATAATAAACTACTCACTTAAGCCATTCTTTAACGTGATCCAATAAATTCATCGGTATAGCATTTACCATAGCCACCTTCTTATTATAGTCCTTGAATACAAACACGCAATCAAAATTTTTCAAATGGAATTGAATACGTTCAAAATGAACGAGTTCAACATCCTCGAGAGTGATAACAAATGGTGGCCATTCGGTTAAATTAACCAAACTTCCTGAAGTTGGCTGCAATAATACTGTGCTTCGGAACGGTACACCAGGGAACCCTAATTCTCTGAATGGTGTATCAAATTCAACTTGTTGCTTTGTCATCGTTTCCACTTTCTCGCAAAAACTTTTGAACGCCGTCTTCAATTTATGCCTGAGCTCACGTTCAGCCTGTTCGGCAGCTAAATCATCACGATCATGCATATGTTGATGTTTACCCAAATCTGTGGTAATTTCACCCACTTCCGTAAAGAATTGTACATCAATATGCTTCTTTTTCCCAAACATGATAGCATGCTTCAAATGAAAGTGGAGCAGAATAATCATTTCACCATCACACGGTTGAAAGAATGCGCTCTTAATGTTGTTATAGAGGATATCGACTTTATCGCCTCGCACTGATGTATAACGAAAACCATTTGTATGCGCTTCTAAAGAACCAGTCATACGTTTTGTTACAATGTTCGGCCGAATATATAAATCTTTTAGTTTTGGGTTGCCTTTATTCGCTGACAATATTAGAGTATCCTGCTTTACTAAATCTTCTTTTTCTTTTTCCTCAGCTTCACGAGTTTTGAATTTTTTTTGCACTTCCTTAATCAATCGGAATGCGTTATTTAAGTTTGAGGATGGTGGCGTTACTTCACCATGCTCTTTTGTATTGGTGCTACGATAAGTTACCTCCTTAACGAATGTAGCGTCCGGATTTGGATACATGCCACCTTCGTTGCGACCCATTGTTGCACCGGGATGGAAAAAATTGATACGCAAATATGTGTAATCACCTTCGACCGATTGAGATATATTTTTGATTGTGGAAATATGAAAAGGTACCGGAATACCAAAGATGGGCATTATTACTGTTTCATATTTCCGATCTACGTATAATTTCATTTCTTTGACTTCAGTCTCGCGTGGCATTTGGTTAATATTCTTATAGGAAACTGTTGATTTTCGAACTTTTTCTATTTCTTTACCGCCCGATTGTTTAGCCAAACGTTCTTTAGCCTTTTCATTCAATTGTACTGCCAATTCCTTTTGATGTTGTTTCCGTTTCTCTTCAGTACTGTGTTCGGAACGTAGCTTATTTTCCAAGACAGTGGATCGTTTGCCACGGCCCAATATCTCTTGAGTTTTTTCCGATTTATCATCCTCCTCCTCCTCGTCCTCTTCCTCATCATCATCTTTCAAGAATATACCAATATTTTTAATCTTCTTCTTTGACTGCGTAACCAAAGTGGCAGGGGCACCTTCATTAACAATAACTGTATCGCCTAAGGCAAGGGCATAAATTTTACCTTCCTTTTCGGTGGACTCTTTATTGGTTAAATTTGATAATCCGATATGTATATTGAATACCATGTTTTTCTGTGCTATCGCATTACATTTTGGCCCAATCACTAACGATGCCTCTCTAAATTCAATACCCATTGCAAAACCAAATATTTTCGTAAGATTGTCAACCAAACTTGGATTTTCTTTTTTCGTATAAGTAATACCTGATTCGTATACAGTAGAAAGTTTAACACCGTGGATCAATACTTTCATAATCTCTTCTTGCAAATTAAGTAGAAAATTATAATTTTCTTGAATTTTTTCATTCGGATTGACAAGCAAAGTACGTGAAATATTGGAACAGTATGATTTGTATCGGGCACCTAATGAACACACGATCGATCCAAAATGCAAATGATTTTTATCGCTTAGGGCACTAAATTTTAAACTATAATTGCCACCCGATTGTATAATGGGTGGATAACACATATCCAATTGTTGTATATCAACTCCGGTTACGTATTTTTTGTCGACCAGGGCTTGCTCAACTCCCTCAGCTAATTTTGCATGTTTCACTTTCTGGAATCAAAATGGATTCAATAATTGCAAAAGCAAGTTAATATGAAGCAGAAAATTTCCTTACCTTATCGGAATCAATAATTTCCATTATATTATCCTTTAAATACTTCGTGAACACGTCTACAGAGACCATAGACGCTTTTTTCATTGTCATAATTTCAGATTCTTCTTTTACGGCCATCACATAAGCGACACTGATACTGACATCAACTTCTTCAAATTTTTGCGCTTTAATCGCTGCCTTCCAACTAACGCAAAACTCATCTTGATAATCATCTTTGGCAAATACACCAAGAGTTTTACCAGATTTAGATTTTTTAATTGCTTCTATTAACTTATTGAAATTTTCCTTGTCTTTATCATTCTGAAAGAAACATGTTAATAATCAACAGTTCAAAATAATTACAAATAAAATAAAAGCAAACTCATATTATTAGAGCTGCATAATCAAGATATTGTAAATGACTTGACTTTGTACTCACCCTGTCTCGTATAAGCAATTTAATTGTGGGTATTCCATCATCTTTAAGATTTTCGATTGGTTTTAAAAATTCTATCTTTTTTCGGCTGGATAAAAAGTATATTGCTTCGTCGCAGAACAGGCTGACTGTATCTGAGAGCTCATAACTTAAAAGCCAACTCTGAAAAAAGTTTCCAATATTACATAGCGAAAATACTCTTTGCAGCAAAACTAACCTGTAACGAAGTTGATTTACTATAAATTGTATCCTCGTCAGCTCCTACAGCAGCCACGATACAATCAACTTTGGTAAGCGCATCATCATGCTTAAAACTAGGATCCTGTGTGTATGAACATGAAAATAGAAGATCACCACTTGATGTAATTTTATTTGTATAAAACTAGCGTGAGAAAAAAAAAATCTACTCTACGGCATTTTTGTGTTACCTTCCACTCAGCATACAAACGTTTTATTCGACGCAAAAACATTTCCTTATCTAACGTTACATTAGCCATTTTTAGTTGTTTTACTTGCTACGCACTTATTAGAAATATTTCTGTACAACAAATTATTTTAATTAATAAACACCAATAATAATCTTTTTTTTTCACCCGATCACGACAAACTAAACTGTTTATAACCATAACATGGCGAACAACAGGCGGGAGAAAAAGAGAGAACAAAAGAATTTAGTCCAATTGCGTTTTATTAAATTGTAACTGTTGGTGGCCGTGATTTTACCCAATAAACCAAATTTTGTACTAAAATGAATAATAATGCAGTATCACCAACTGTGCAAAATTTCATATATTTTGCCGGTCTGTCAAAGTGAAAGAACTGCCAAAGCCAATGTGCTTATAAGACATATGTTTGTGTAAAATGTGTGATTTTCTAAATGAAACTGATGATGAAAGCTTGGATTTACAACAGGACATAGCCCGCGCCAATTTTGGTGATATGTTACACGATTGCGAACGTAACCGAAAATATTGGGAAGCTATTGTTTATGCTATTGAGGAGCGACATGCAAGAGGAGAGATGGCTTTGGTTCTTGATATTGGCACAGGTACAGGTCTATTATCTATGATAGCAGCAAAAAAAGGTGCAGACGAGGTGGTGGCTTGTGAGGGATTTAAACCAATGGCCAGTTGTGCTGCTAGAATATTTGAGAAGAATGGTTTCAATGGTGAAATACGGATAGTGCCTAAGAGATCGACCGAACTCACCGTTGGTGAGGGCAAAGATTTGCGTGAACGTGCTAATATCTTGGTTACAGAAATTTTCGATACCGATCTAATAGGTGAAGATGCTTTAATTACTTATCGCCACGCACATAAACATCTACTTACTGCTGACTGTTTCACAATTCCGCATAAGGCGAATATTTACGTACAAATCGTAGAAAGTCCACTTGTATGGGCATGGAACAAACCGAAAATTTTAGCTGATCTTGATGGCGAAATATTGTTAAAAACACCTCCTTCGGTAAATTATTTTAATCTAATAAAAATACTTTTTTTTTCTAATAACAAACCTAGATTTTAGATAGCAAAGGAACAACAGTTTCGCACGACATTCAACTAAGTCAATTACCTCGTTCCTCATTTAAAGCATTATCCGAACCAACGGCTGTACTAAGTTTCGATTTCTCAGGCAAAACGGAGCTCGCTGAAAGTAGGACCGTTCAAAAAATCATTAAATCACTGGCGTCCGGTTCAGCTCAAGCAATATTCGTTTGGTGGGACTTGCATATGGACTCAACGGGAAATGATATAGTATTGAGCTGCGCACCTTACTGGGCCCACCCAGATCTACTTTCAATTCCGGAAGAAGATAAGCAATCAAATTTTATTCCATGGCGTGATCATTGGATGCAAGCTATCTACTACATTCCTTCACCAATTGCGTTACAACAAAACGAGGAATTTCAATTAACGACCAGTCACAATGATTATATTTTGTGGTTTAATATATCCAAAAGCCTTGAGACTGTGTCTGGAATTTCCCCTGAACCGCCATTCTGTGATTCTGTATTCTATTTGATAAACAGCAGAACACGAATTGGCCAGCTGAACGACCATCAACGCAATAAACTTTATATAAAATACATGGAAAATAATCTAACGAAAGATGATACCATTCTAGCGATTAGTGATGGCTCCCTAATTACTTTGGCATCTGCACGTTTAGGCGCAAAGCATGTTTATATTCTGCAAGAGAATCATTACCATAAAACCATTATCGATATGTACGTAGAACATAATAATTTAAAGAATGTAACAATCCTAAATACTCTAGAAGGATTTGATAATTGGCCAGCTATTACACGGATTATATCCGAGCCTTATTTTACGCAAAGTATACTTCCGTGGGAAAATTTTAAAATTACGAACTATTTACAAAAAATACGACCTTTATTAAACGATTCGGTACGAATAAATCCCCAAAAAGCTAAAATTTTTGCCATGCCTGTAAAATTTAGAGATCTACAAAAAATTCGACAACCCGTTCGTACCTGTGAGGGTTTCTCGATGAGCATATTCGATGAATTGATTAAGGTACGCAAATATTTTTATCTAATCCAAAAAATATTAACAAAATAATTTTGTTATAGTATGCGCAGGATTCAGCAGATGACTCAATTGAAGCACAACCACTTTGGGAATATCCATGTACAGCAGTGGGTCATCCAGTCGAATTATTAGAAGTTGATTTATTAAATTATAGTACAAATATCAAGCAACATGGTCAATTGAAATTCGATCAGCCTGGAAGAACATGCAATGGCGTAGCGCTTTGGGTCAATTGGTATTTGGATGAAAATAAGGGTTCAAATAGTATCGTATGTGGCGGCGGCCCAATTGGTGAAATTCAATTTGGTCAGTACATAAAATGGGATATGTATACACGACAAGGTTTATATTTATTTGCAGAGGATTATTATGTTTTCGCTAATAATTATATTGATTGGAAACTGGAATTTAATCTTGAAAATTGTAAGCTAAAATGTAACTTTGAAATGATGAAATAAAAGCTGTGTTTCTTATTTCTGATCTAATCAATCTGATTGATCTGAGTACTAAAAAGTTGTTTCTTATTTCAAGTCAGATCGATCTGATCAATTTTTTTGCTGTTTCTTATTTTTTTTCAGATTGATTTTTTTGATTTGTAAAAATATTCCGATTTCTCAGATTAGTTTTCGTTTAGCTAACTTCATGTAATTCAAATACATACATTACCGCATACAGAACTGGGCTGACATGTTATAACCATCACTTTTCTCGCTTCGATGAATTTTCGACAGAGTAACGGTATCTTACAACTAAATTGTTTTAAAATTTTATATTTTTAATGAAGGAATACAGTTATTCTATCGAAAATGGATCGAAGCGAAAAAAGTGATGGTTATAACATGTCACCCCTGTCTTCTCACCACTTATTTTTTTTTTGCAAACGTTATTAAAATGGAAATAGAAGGAAATTTGAATTATTATGTGAACGAAGGTAAATCATTTTATTAAATTATGAAATAAATATTTTTTGATCTAAAAAATTTGAAACCTGTTTCTTATTTCAGATCGACCAAATCGATCTGATTTCAGATTTCAAAATCCGCTCGATCTACGGATTTAAATAAGAAACACAGCAAAAATAACGATTTATTTAAACGAGCGCGTCATGAATTTTACGTGTAGTGCCAACTGTCAGAAATCAAAAAGACCGACAAAAGAAGTTTACTCCGTAGATAGTATAATAGCAAAATACTATTTTGCTATCCGGTACCGATGTTTAACGGGTATATGCTCGTACGTATCGCAAGTTAACAAATTACGATGGTTAAAGATGGCGGCTTTGCTACCCCTGTTTGAGTTAACTACGAATGACATTCTCAATACATTAGCAAATCCGCCGTATTACTTCATATTCAGCACATTGCTGAATTATTTATTGACATTTAAATAAAAACATAACCACAAAATTGAGTACGCTTATGCTTAGGGTTCAACCACAGAATACAACGTTAATCTTTCTTCTGTGGTTCAACCTGGGGTGACATGTTATAACTATCACTTTTTTCGATTCGATGCATTTTCGATAGAGTAACGATATCTTACAACTAAATGGTTTTAAAATTTTATATTTTTAACAAAGGAATACAGTTATTCTATCGAAAATGCATCGAAGCGAAAAAAGTAATGGTTATAACATGTCACCCCTGGTTTGAACCTTAGGTTATCTTTTACTACATATAAACGGAGCCGAGTCATCTTGTAGTTAACTCAACTCGACCTAAAAAATTTCTAGGGTCGAGTCGAGTTAACTCTAAAAACATCCACTATAAATGGAGTCGAGTCGAAAAATAAAAACAACAAAAAATAATAATAAAAAGACACCATTCTGATTTCTTAATTCGTGTGCGTATCTCCGATTTTTGTGTGGCAACAAAACTTTGTTATTTTGTTTTTATAAAATTCAGAAAATAATACAAGAAAAACTTATGAACATAAGATAGTCCTAGTGTTCAATCGGGCCAAAATGATAAAAAATATCATGATATTTTTTATCACTTTTGGCATTAAACGCACTCATTTATCACACAAAAAACCAACTTTTTTCTTGGTTTTTTGGGTTCCTGCTGTCAATTTTTAATTTATTTTCTTTATGATATTTTCGGTAATTAAATTAAATTAAATTTGCTTTTTTAAGATATTTATATGGTATTTACACCGTCACCTATTTATTTAAACATAAATAATCATTTATGTTTCGTAGTTTTGTCTGAGAACACAAACACAACGAAACTCAAACTAAAATTATTTGTGTCTCCAATTTTTGGATAAAAACCAAATAGTTTCAATATCAAAATAATTTATAGAAAAAAATAATTAAAAAATATATACATTTAATTAAAAATCTGGCGACAGAACGAGTTTGTTAAATTTTACAAAGCGATTTAAAATCATATGTAACATTTAAAATCAATTTATCAATTTTTATCAATTTTGGTTGTTCAATCGGGATTGACGTACAGTATTAAGGAATGAAGTTAGGGTGGGATAAAATATCATGATATTTTTTATCATTTTTGCCCGATTGAACACGACCAGTAAATGATTTTTTTTGACGTTTCTGACTCAGTTTCAACCTAGTTTCGACTCGACTATGATTTGACTCTGCAGTATAAACGCTAAAAAAGATAACTACAAGGTGATCCAAAGTTAACTAAAAGATGACTCGACGCTGAGCGTAAACGTACTCTTTATTATGTACATACATGTAATTCAGGACATATTTTACTTTTGCCTTTTCAGCTTCCAATTATTTTATAGAAATAAATTAAGCAAAAAATATGAGTAGGCTTCAATACTAATCAAAATCACGGATCTCGCACATAATAAACTAATGTGGTGGGAGCACAGTTATGCATTTTTGGTTATTTGCTTGTGTTTTTTGTTACTGGTAGTCTGTTTAAAAAATTCACCTATTTTTAAAACAAATTCTGTAATTTCCGTACAAAAAATAAAAACAAAAGTTAAAATTAAACGTCAAGCAATTTAATTTATTCTGTTTTTTTTATTAAAGATGATTAATTATAATTTTTTGTAGTATTTGAAACTATCAAATATTTCCAGTATGTATATATTATGGAAATTAAAATTAATCAAAATTATTAATTAAGTTTCTTTTGCATAAAAAAAAACAATATTTTATGACAGGTAAAATCAAAAAAAAATCTAGGATTTTTGGGTGATAAATGAGTGCATTTTATGGCGAAACGTGATAAAAACAAATAAATTATAATTCTATAAGGGAAGTTAGGTTTGAATTCGCGCACCAACATCTGAGATTTCGTGTTGTGTAACCCCAGAGGGCAGTACCAGCTACTTAACGAAAATTCGGATTTTTTGTTTTTATATTTAACGAATTGTTTATTTTATTTTAACGAAATATCTGTCACAAAATGTATACAATGTACTTATGGTTTTGTTAAATTTTATTATTATTGCTATACGTATTAGTATATATCTTATGTCGAATTCTTTTCGTTTTTTTCAATTCAATGTAAATTTTGTGGTGCGAAAAGTACACGAAACAAATTGATGTTGTTTTTTGACGTTACTAATAACAACAAAAATAGAAACTTCATTTTGTATTTGTCAAAGTTGTGAATATACGAGTTTTTTGTGTCTTGATTTTAAATCATTTTAATTGTTGTTTAATTATTTTAATCGTTTAAATAAAATTTTCAATATAAACAGTTTTTTTTCGTCTCGATTTTTATTATCCTTTTGTTGGTTTGTTGTGTTTAATTATTTTAATCGTATGAAATAAATTTTTCAATATAAACAGTTTTTTCCGTCTCAATTTCTTATCCTTTTAATTGTTCTGCTTAATTATTTTAATCGAATCAAGACACAAAAACTCTAATTGACAACTTTGACAACTAAATATTGACGTTTCTAATTTGTTGTTGTAGTTGATTTATGAAAAATATACATTTCGTAAAATTGATGTGCATCGAAAAAACATTGATGTTATTTGACGAAAAGTACATGATTTTCGATGTACATCAATTTTTTTTGATGTATTTGGTTATTATAATTTATTTGATTTTGACAGCTGTCAACATATGGAAAATGGATGTGGAATTCGAGAATAGAGCCCCTGATGCGGCTACTTTTATTGCTGTACATGTGTCACAGACTAGATTTTTTTTTTTCTAGTGCCATTGACAGACACAAAGATTATCGCGATAATCTCAGATCTTGATTTAAGCTTTATTTTACAAATGGCGTCAAAATAAAATAATTCAATTTCAATTACACTTTCTGTCTCTTTTTTCTCTTTCATGTTTATCGAGTTTGTACAACTAGATTACGATAATCAAGTTATAAAGCGCGATAAATCTGAAATTATTAAAATTGTGACAAACTGAAAAAAAGACCTTCATACATAATCCCAAATTCGCAAATAGCTAGTTTGTGTCTGTCGGGGGTATAAGGCTTGGTGGTACCTACTAGGTTTTATAACCAAACTTTTTCTCCGATATTTTCCCCTCGAAAAAAAAAAAGAAAATAGTGAAGTGAAAAATTCGCGGTGCGGCGCAGTAAAAAAACGCAAATGTGTTGGATGGTCGTCGACGGAAATACGAAGCACATTTTACATAAAATCGAAAATTAGTAATTTTTTTTTTATTTAGAAAAATATTATAAAAGTGTCAAATTATCAATCAATATATTATATTCAATTGTATAATAAATCTATATTTAAGTTATTTATTTAATTCATATAGTTTAATAGTAGAAAAGCGCATAGAAAAGAAATTTTTGTGGTTTATAGTTTTTTTTTTTTGATATTCGGTTATCACAATGGCGAACCAAACTTCTACCGGTGTTGGTAAGTTAAAAAAAATGTAATTGCTTAATGGACGTTTGTAAAGTTCAAAAAAATTGATTTATTTATCGTTTATTATGCAATATTACGATTTATAATTTAATTTTCCTCCAAGCAAAATTAAAAATAGAAAATTATGGTTTTTTTGTATTTTGGTTGACACCTAAAATGTTTGAATATTTTTTCTCCGTGCGCCAATAAAACTCCAAAATTTAAAATGAATAATTATACTCCATTTAAAATTGATAATTTTAAAATATTCATCATATTTTGCTTCTTTTTGTTTAATTAATCTGTTTTAGTGGTTCCAAGAAATTTTCGTTTACTAGAAGAATTGGAACAAGGACAAAAGGGCGTTGGTGATGGAACTATATCGTGGGGTTTAGAAAACGACGATGATATGACCTTAACGCACTGGACAGGAATGATAATTGGTCCACCTCGTGTAAGTTTTACTAATACAATTGATTATTTTATCTATAAACACCAAACTCTTAGATTTGAGATGTAGCTCTTTTCTGTAAAAATTCTATAAAATTGAAAACTATTCGATGTCTTAAGTTTTGCAAAATAGTTATTTGTTAGGTTTAAGACTTCTATGGTTTCATGATCCATATTTCATTTAGAACACATAAAATGTAATTTTCAATGCGATATGCTATGGCTTATTAATGGATAAATAAATTTTCATTGATTTACACAGAATTTACAATCAACAAACCAAAATTATATAACCCTTTGTTGCGGCTTTAATGCAGATTAATTTTTATTATTTTCTTTACAAATTTATTTTTCGGTTATAAAGTTGTAATCTTAACTTTTAATTTATCATTTATTTTATGTAATCAAATTTTCATGATTTCAGAGGAATAAAAATTACTACGAAAGTCTAGACCAGACACAGCACCACCTCCCTTGAAATGTAACTCGAATAAAAATGGGTTGTTTGGGGTCATGAACTATAAAATGATTGATTCAATTTTTAGGGAAGAGTTGAAATGTCGCTATTGAAAATTATCAGAGGTGATAGCGTCCCTTTAAAATATCAAAACATTAAGAGCAAAGTACGATTCTCGTCAGGAGTGTGTGGCAATTTAGCCAGGGAAATAAATACAATTAATAACTTGATTTTTTCTTAATTCTTCAAATTATTAGCAAAATAATAATTGAAATAGGACGAATTAAAATTAACTGGAAGTAGAATTTGCGTGAACTTGATTTAAATGTGTGATCTTTTATCTAATAACCCTAATTGAATTTAGTGTTTTTTTTTCAAATTGTGTGAAGAAATTAGATTTGGAAATTGTGTACTATATAATTCCTAAAAGTTAATTTTCTTCAGACGAAATACAATAAACTTAAATGAAGTGGGTGGAGCGAGATTTTCCTGAAAGAAGATTTATTTAATTAATTTCTAGAAATTGGCTTTTACATCTTATGGTACCCGTAATTGTTAAAAAACAACAATTGAATCCAGATTTCAAGACATGAAACAATTTTGGTATAAAAGTCTAATTCAGGGCGAGGCAGGAATTTCTAATTTTAACCAGAACGGCTTTATTGATTATTTATTATTCAATGTCTGCAAAAAAATTGAAATACAATTTTGAAAAGAGAAAAACTGGTTTTAGTCCTCCTATAAATCCCATCTCTTTCGCAGATTCCTTATAACGCCTTGCCTTACACTTTACACATCAGTTTTATTTGCTATTATTATCTGATAGTTTTTGCACGATGGAACTTTTTGCCTGTTCCTCTCAAATGATTTTTTGTTTATATCAACTGATTTGCTCAGCTCGATAAAAATTTCATCTTGTAATAAACAAATAGATGATATCCTAAAAACAATCCCCAAAGTCGACCTTTCAAGACGACGATTATTCTTTTTTTCCGTAAATTCAATAAATACAGCTAAATAAGATGTGGCTACAAATAAATGAAAAATTAAATAATTTTTATGTTTTATGACAGTTTTTGTTTAAATTTATTTGTTACGTGAATATAAAACGAAATTTTGATTTGAAAAATTATCATGAAATTAGTGGCTTTTCAACTTATAAGCACTTATGGTTCATGTCTTTGCTAGATTTACTATAGTGAAGTACTTTTCATATCAAGCGCCTCTGCATTGATTGATTGAGAGTGTACCGCCAAGCATTATAGCAGGACTTCCGGGCACACACCGTACCCCCTTATACATATAACAAAACCGAAGGATAGGATAGGATTGTTAGTTGGGATAGACTCGACCCGGTTACAGACACCAATGCGATCGATAGTTAGTAAATTATTAGTACAATATATAGTAAATAGGTTAGCACAAGACAGCACAATCTAACTACATTATTAGATGATTATTTCTCTGGAATCCAGGGCCGGATACTCAGGACTCTAAATCTAAATCAGGACTTAAAAGATTATTAATATTGTAATATCCCCCTGTCCGCCTTTCATTAATTTACCTGATTAAATATTTAAGGAAAATTTAAAATTACTAAGCTAAGATTACAAAAACAGCGCTTATTTCATTTTTCATAGTCCTTGTATATCTAATTAATTAATTATTACATACTGCAACAAGAATTAAAATAAACGTTCAAAACCATTTTAAACATAAAATTTTACTTAAAACTAATCATACATTTCCTACCGATCAAGAAAAAGAGAATAAATAATTAAAAATTCGATTATTTTATAAAATTTATAATAAATTTAAAAATGATAAAGTTACAGCACCACAACAGCCTAAAACCATCAATAATTCAGTTATGTACATCAAGAATCAAAAAATAAAATTAATATACAAATTCCCAGGCAACTCTGAAAACTAATTTTAAATAATAATTCACCATAATATCAAACTAAAATTTAATTCTGAAATTCAGGATCAATTTTAATCCCAATAATAATTGATTCTGGAACTATGTTATATACTGAAAATTGAATTATTTATTAGCAAATTAAGGAAGAGAAACCTTTAAATATTCTTTAAACTAAATTAATTAATATATATTAATGAGCAAAACACAATATATTACATACGAGTATTACAAAAATTAACATTATATGAAATTGCATATGTAAACTCTCCCACTTCTAAACTAAAAATTCGTTCTCCTGTAGAATAGTTAATTAATTGTTTACCTACTGCAACTAAATTTAAAAATAATATGTTGAAAATATATATTTAACCATACTATTAAATTTAAACTAATTGGCTCCTACAGATCTAGAAAAAAGGAAATTAATAATGTTGAAATTTATTATTTATTTATAAAAGTATATAATATAATTTAAACATTGATCATCATACTACGCAAAAAGTCTAGAATATCAATAATTTAGTTAAGTACTACATGTACCTATATATGATAGTTACTAATAAAACTCAAATAGAGTTTCCCAGGTATCTCTGAAAACTAAATTGCTTTACTACTTAATTAATAGAAATTAACTTATATAAATTAGTTAGTGATAAATAAAATAAAATAGATATCACAAGACAATACAATTTCTACACTACATAACTGCTGGATGCTTGGAGTTTCTGGATGTTGAGCGAGAATATACCAGTATTTCTGTAGCTTGGAGACTATCTAACAATTATAAATATAAAACAATTATATATAAATAAATTCCTACAATATGGAGTATCAAACGGTAGCATCAGTTTCATAAAAAAGAAATTAATTGAAACAGGATCAACAAAAATAAGCCTCGTTGTGGACGCCCACGACTTTTAACTAAGCCGACTGAGCGGAAATTTGCACGAGTAGCAAAATCAGCTACCCCAAAATCAGCTCCAGTGATTAATCACGGACGTCGTTCAAATATTTATGTCTGACAGTGTACATATTCGAATGATTTCCTTCACATTAGTCATTTTCGCAACTCAAAAATGAAACTTATAAAACAGTAGATTAGATCCATATATGTAATTATGACGATTGCGTGTGAAACCCGCCATCTAAATTTGAATAAATCCATTAAGTCAACAATTAAACTCAAAAACATTTAGCCTTCCAAAATATTTTAACATAATTCCACTTTGTTCACATAAAGGAACACATCATTTTGTTAAAAATCAAATCTTAACTCAACTTAAACCAACATTTCCAAATTCGCATATTTTTTATATATTTAGTCAATTTATAATATTAATTAAATTAAAATCAATTTAAAATCAATTTGATGCAGATTGTAATACCTGTAAAAATTATTAATCTTACCTAAATAAACCAATCCAAATGAAGTGTATAAGACAGCTCCCAATTCCAATTCGACTCAAACCCATTTGATTTTACAAAGTATAAGAATCCTGCTTGAGTCGAATACACAAAATCTCATTATCATACAAGTAACAAAATCTTATATACTAAAACTACCAACACACATTGACGGTAAATATTTTCTACCATCTTTCATGTGCGTTGCAGGAGACCTTATAGCATATACAAACATACCTGATCTATGTATAAAGATACAGGAAAATATTTGTGACGACTATATCAAAACCAATGAAAAAGATTCTCTATTTTGTTGTTGTTTGTACATTACAATATAAAAACCAACAAAACATAATACATTTCTTTCACAGAATCCGTGCGAAGAGCGAACGAGACAGCTACATAAACATATTGTTGGCCCTGTTATATACCATATTTTAAGTATGTATTAGTTTCGATTGTACCAAAACCAACAAAAATGTTTATACAAGCCAAACAGTACAAACACTTAAGGTACAAAAAAGTACATTAAGGCGTAGTATTAGTGATGCATACAAATAAATCAGAAAGTATATATACACAAAACAGATAAGTATAGGTGATACATTCATAATAAAAATAGTGTACATTTTTTTGATAGTATCTGTGTAAGGAGGGAACGAGACGGCTTGTATAAACATTTTTGTTGGTTTTGATTGTACCCAAAATCAAACATAAGAATACAAATTAGTGTGCGTAAAAATAAAATCGAATATAAAATTTACTACGCCGTATTTCTATTTAAGTTAAAATCTATTTCAATACTATCCAATTATTAGACTTTAGTAGGTAATTAAAAATTGAAATTTGATTTTATGTACAATCCCACAAATACCGAATCATGCACTTTTAATTTTTCTATCTAGAAAAATAAAAACATTGCCTGACAAATGCATCCCGGTGGATTGCATTTTCCAAAATTACACTTTAATTATTTTCACTACACTTTGATTATTATTACACTAAACTTGAATTTAATTAGAATTAAATTTAAAATTAAAATGTATATACATATGTATATAAAGTATATACATATCAGTACATAAGAAATAAAAAATAAAAAGAAAATTAAATTAAATTTTTGAAGAGGATAGAAAAAAACACGTCTATCCTCTTCGACGAACTTTCGCCCACCCCTCATATCAGGCGCCTCGGCATTGAGCTTCAAAATTAAAAATTCGTTATTTAATTTTTGAATTATGTAAATTAGTTTCATTTGATTGATTTGATTTTAATTTTTTAGAAATAAATTTAATTTGTTGAAAAATAATTTGTTTTTAAGTGATAATTTAAAAAAAATCAAAATATATTGCAATGAAGTTATCTATAAAGCCAAGGCAATGTGTTCCACACTCGACTGCAACAGTTTAAAGTAGTACAAAGCGAAGTGCTTTGTCAACATAACCTACAAATCACATTTTTGGCTCAATTATTTTATACTTACCAAAAAATCTAGCTCATATGTACGTTACAAATTTATAATATCTTAGTTCTTGCTAAAATTCGCGTGTAAAATAGACAAATGAAATATTTGATAGCTATCGAATGTTCAAAGCCGACACCACCGGTATGAAAGGCTCAGCTTCGCATTTGTGGTAACTAAATATTTTGAGGCGAAGCGCCTGGTTTGAAAAGTACCTTAATCTAGCAAACACATGAACTACAAGTGCTTATAAGTGCTTGCGGTGCTCGATTGGAAAGACACTTATCTTGAAAGCAGTAGAGTTACACTACCAAAAAATCAATATAGAGGAAAAGAGAAAAAACTGCATCTTGTAATAAACAAAATAAACAAAAATCTATCACGAAAACCCGAGAAACAAACCATAAAATTCACTTTTTCAAGATAATAGCGTCTTACTTGTGCTAACTATATGTAGATTCCGATTTAGTATGTAGATAGAATAAAATGGAATGACATTTTGGGCTTGTTCAATAGGGCAAAAATGATAAAAAATTTCATGTTATTGTATCCCCCCCATCAACTCCTGCCCCTCCCCCTCCTCCCCTTTCTTTACTCATTTTGTAATACTGGGGCCCTATTTTCGAATTCCACAACAATATTCCACATGCGAACACCTGTCAAAATTCATAAAAACTTTTTTCTGTACTACTTCGCTATGGAATATTTTTCGGTACTAAGGGAATATTTCCGATTGGGTTTAATCAGGTGAAAAACCTCCCTTATACGAAAACGTCAATAATTGTATAGATTTCCACATGTGGAAAATGGTTGTGGAATTCGAGAATAGGGCTCCTGGAGCCAATGGACGAAATGGACAGGGAAATGCATCATATCCGCAGATTATTGTCCACCGTTTATTCAATTAATAAAAGACATCAGAATGCAAATTACTTCAAAACTCTATGAAATAAGTTCCTTGCGGGACGTGACTACAACCCCAAACATATCTAGTGGGGCTCAACATATCTACTGGCCACCCAACTTATTGGCCAACTGAGAGACGAAAATTCCCGATTTACTGAATCTTTGTGTAACAAAAGGTATAGCCCTCTTGTAATGACTGTTAGAACATGCAAGTTTTAAAACTCACTACCTAAATTCCTGACGAATGAACTACAAGTCTACGTTAATCAAAGAATGTTCTTTAAACATTCCGCTAAACACAAAATATGAAATTGGTGTAGCAGTACAAATCCTAACGGATGTATTAAAACAAGCTGCAGCTGATGCGACACCCTGCAGCTCAGTTTACTTATTGGTAAAGCTGGACGTTTAATAAAGATGGACAAACCGTCTCAGATTATTCAGCAGCTGCTAATGATAAAACGTGCAATATGCAGGGAATGGCAACTTCACAGATCGCCTACACTTAAGTCAAATTTAAATAAAATAAAGCGATCAAAATCTGAAAATGGCTTTATTAAAAGAACTTGATGAAAGTGTTCAGCATTATCTCAGTGAACTCACAGCGACTGCAGTAACAGATTACTCTCTGTGGAAAGCCACTCGTAAGCTGAAACGACCAACACTTGCATGTTCTCCGATTCGTCTACCTGACGAAAACTGAGCAAGAAGTGATGCAGTTAAAGCAAACATATTTGCTTAATAAATATCTTAGTAAAGTATTTTTATACCCAACGAACAAAAGCCCCGAATTGAAACCTATTGATGCAGAAGCTGAGGAAATCCAGCCAATTAAATACAAGTGGCGCCATTTTAAAAAGAAAATCAAGGAAAACATTGATCAAAATGTGCGTAATTGTGTTGCGTAGAATTTATAAGTTGAGTGAATTTTGACCCAGAGTAGATTTTGCTGATCTCTTTATTATGATCCCTAAATCTTTCTTTAAAAGAACGTCCATTTTGTTCTATATCGAAATCTTGGCAATCCGAACATGTTAATTTGTAAACACTCACATCCAACTTCCCTTAATTAAATTTTCAAATTTATTATTTGTTTTCTTTTCATAGCGTTTTGTTTCTAGGGTTTCATCTGTCTGTTTATTACAACTATTTTCAAGATTACTTGATCTTCAAAATTCCTTTAAATATAAACCACGCTTTATTTAGACTAATATGATTCAAATCCATACCTAAATATTTTTTTGTTCATATACACATAAGCAATTTCATTTTACTTTTGTAACAATAGTTCATTCTCTATTATTGCTGTTTCTTAACCATTTTTGTAAGCAATTTATTTAATGTTGTCCAGCTTTATAGTTCTCTACAGTGGTATACAGCTCTTTTTGAGATCCTGCTTTGAACAGTCAATCTGGGCAACACTATGAATGACGATAGCCATTGCTATTCTCTACTTTCGAATTAATTTCTCGTCATACCTATTCTAAGGAACTTTCCAATTTTATTTCAAAGAACGTCTCCACCTGATTATCTAGCGGTTTCTTCAGTTTCTTCTTAGATATTTGTTCAATAGGAAATTTGTTCCTTTCGTTATTTTTTCGTCGTTTGTTAAATTTTTGTTAAATTTGTTTTGATATAATTTACCAAGGACCATTTTTTTTAAATTTTCAGACACCTTATGAGAATAAAATGTATTCATTAAAAATCGAATGTGGTGAAGGATATCCCGATGATCCACCCTTGTTAAAATTCTTATCCAGAATAAATATTAATTGTATTAATACGAATACGGGTGTGGTAAGTGTAAATATTTTTCTCAAATTTAGTTTTGGTGCCTTGTTTGGTCTAATGTTATGTTCAAAATTTTGTTTCAGGTTGATAATAGACTAGTACCAATGTTAGCAAGATGGAATCGTGAATACACTATTAAATCATTATTGCAAGAAGTTCGGAGGATTATGACTGCAAAAGAAAATTCAAAATTGGCACAACCACCAGAGGGTAGTAGTTTCTAGTGATTTTAATAATTTTTATTGTAAACTTATGTCACTCTATTATATATACATAATACATATATATTGAACAACAACTACTATATTGTCAACAAACAAATAAATAAATAAAAAACTAAAAAGAAGAAAATAATATTATTGGTAAGGTAGGTGTTTCCAAACAACAGAAAAACCACCACACAGAATATTTGCTTAATGTTCAACATATTTTTGTATTTTCTAAGAAGATAAAGAAAAACGAACGTTTTATTGTTTATAACCAACATTTTTTTTGATTATAACAAATTATTAATTATCAAATAAATAAATTATTTTTGTTCGATAGGTCACACAACACTATTTAATTTCGTTCTCAGTTTTCGTTGATTAGCTTAATAAAATTGTAAAACCTTACGTCTATTTATATATAAAAAACTTGTCGAATAAAACAAATAAATTAATTAATTAAGCATAAACAAATAACACCTAATGTAAAGTAAAAAAAAAAATAAATAAAAAAAAAAATCAGCTTTTATCTCATTATGCGTATGAATTAAATAATAAATTAATTTTAAATTAACATTTAATTATTTATGTTTGTATATCTATATAAAAATATCTATTAAACAAAAAATAATAATAGTTTACCAGGATCAAGTAAAATAAAGTTTATAAATTAATAAAAGAAGAAACAAATAATACGGTCGTCCGCGTTTCATAAATATATTGTGTGTTCGCTCTAGACTTTCCAAAATACCCGGGTATCGGAACCCGATTTTTTTCTTCTATAATATATTACTTAATCGACCCTTAATGCACCAGTTACAAGATTTTATGAGCCATTTCTATGTATTGTGTGCACTTTGTAGGTGGTCTTTGATAGGTTAGAGTGTACAATGACAAACAAGACTATCTAACATACTGTCGTTGATACATAATATGGTTAGATAATAATTTTTGGTGAACGACCGAGATTTGAACTGTATAAACTCAAATTGATTCAGAAAGAACTCAGTTTATTTCATCAGTATTTTAGGAACACCAGTTTCTTTAAACGACTGCGAAATTTTATTATTAAATTTCCGGCACCCGAGGACACCCGTTGGCATGCCTTTGAGGTAGGATTTATAATTGTAATCAGGGGGCCTATTCTCGAATTTCACATCCATTTTCCACATGTGGACATCTGTCAAAGTTGTCAAAAAATGGTTCGAAAATTGTAATTCGTATATAAAACACATGCGGCATTGACATTTTCCTATATGGGGAATTTTTCCACATGCTTATACCCATTCGGAAATATTCCCTTAGTACCGAAAAAATTCAATTTTTATGAGTTTTGACAGATGTCCACATGTGGAAAATGGATGTGGAATTCGAGAATAGGCCCCCAGGGCTTGATATATACATTTTCTAACATTCACTTTCTTCTATTTAGCTAATTTAAAATCTTTTTCAATATTTTTATTTGAACTTGTAATTTTGGGTAATTGAGTTACCGTAAATGTATTAAGATATTCTGCAACACATCGTAGCCGGGGTAATCTTTTTTTTTTTTTCACGCCGGGGTTTTTTCTCGATCCATATCATCTGAAGAGCTGCAGCTACTTGGCATTTCAGTGTGAAGCTGTGCCGATTATACAAAACAACCACGGTAATGCTCAAGATTATTGAATTTGAAGAGACAAGAAAAGACGAGTGTACAATTTGACCACAGAACTGCTAAATCATATTGAATTTATATTTTTTTAATACCGGCGAAGCAATTACCAGGTAATTCAGGAAGTAAAAGAATGAGATTGGGTGCCTCAAGGATTTCCTCCAAATACAGGTAACCCCCAAGGAACACGGCACTTGAAGAATACGGATACCTTCCCTCGAATTACACGGTTTCAAACTACACGATTTTCGAGTTATTCTTTTGAAAAAGAATAAAATACATTGTATGTACTCTCTTCCGGCTATACATCATAAGGCACTTTCGAATGGGATGAATTAACAGAGTTAGCTGAATTAACTGAATCAAGTGAAGTGAATTGAGTGTTCGATTCACAACTCTTCACTTCAGTTAAATATTAAGCAATTGAGATATCTGAATATGTATTTTGCTCGTGTAGTTAATTCAGTTATTTTGTTTTTGTTGTATATATTGTACATATATACATTTGGTATACAAATTATAAATTTACCATTAATGCTTTATCAACATCTGTAAAATTCGACATGATTATAGATAGATTGTATATATGTATTTTTAATATATTTAATTTTTATTTTTAACAAAAACTAAATTTAAAATTATTTTTTTGTTGACATTTATCTGAAGTGAATGGTACCAATCGAACACCCAATTCACTTCAGTAGCTCAATTATTTAAATAGCAACTGAATTGTCTAAATAGTAACTCAATTCTAATTCAGTTAATTCACATGAATCGAAAGTGCCTATTGACGATTGGACTGTCATGATTTTGCATGCAGAGCGTAGGGTTTAATTTAATTCCGGTAGTTTCACTCCCCATATGTTTTATATGGAGAGAAATGTCATTTCATGCAGAGCGTAGGGTTTACATTATTTCCGATAGGTATCGCATTTTGCAGTTTTCCAATCGCCAATAGTAATACAATAACATTCTATTGTTTTATGTTCTTTTATGTCTTGGATCAGTAACCTTTTCCTTTTGTATAAAACACATGAAAAACGCTTGTTAAAATAAAATAAAATAAAGAAAATATAATTCTAATTCATCCGAGTTACTCGGTGGGGGGGGGGGGGGGCAGGGATCTCTTGTGATTAAAAGTTAAATTGATCAAGTAGACGAAATGGTATTAAGGGAGAAAGACGTATGGATAGCAATCAATGATGAAGAACCATCTCCCGTTACCCCAATCTGAACGAAAACGGATGGAAAGGCATTCTCTACGATTGTTCTCACGATCGATGATAGCTAGTTGCAACATGTTTGTGCATTCAAAAATCCCAAATCGGCATGGAATGCACTGAAGGATTTTTTGGATACGTGCCATATTTGTTCTGATGCGAGGTTATTTTCCGAATTAGACTTAAATCATCACGAGAAAATTTCTGTGGCAAGTGCGGATCAGTGAATGTTCAGTTTGTTAAGGATACCGATGATGGCACAAATGTGACCCTTTGTGATGTCCTATATGTTTCATCGATTGATGGTCATTTTTCATTTCGGTGAAACATTTGGCGCAGAAAGGATTACATGTTAATTTTACCGGAAATAAGTGAAATTTTATTAGCAAAGGGTGATCAACTCGCATTCGGCAACGTGATTGATGGTTTATACAAATTGTGTGAGAAACAGTCAATTAATTTCGGATCGGGTTCTCGCCCATCGCGGCATGCATGAATAAGCTCGTCGACTGTATATACAAAAATGTAGTTCCACTTGTATTATTGATTGCGAAGGGGAAAATGCCCCGCATACCATTTCCAAAGGAGTCGACCAATAGAGGTACAAAAATTCTTGATCTCGTACATAGTAATTTTATGTGGGAGGCGGAAAGAAATATTTTCTAACAATACTTCAAAATAAGGCGAAAAGTCATTCCGCCGAAAAGATTGATTACTGAAATTGAAATGATAACACTATTTGGTTTCCTTGCTTTTAACGGCGAACCAGGGCCATTCAATGAAGCAATATCAAGTGTGAACAAAGATGAATGGATCGGAGCAATGATGAATGAAATAACCTCGCTTCATAAAAACGATACTTGGGAGCTATCGATGAAACTCGTCAAACTGCCAAGCAACCGCTCAGCTATTGGCGCTAAATGGGTTTATAAAAGTAAATCCGATAAGAAAGGCAATGTCTACAAAGCACGGCTTGTTGCCCAAGGCTTCAGTAAAAAAATCGGTACTGACTACGACGAGGTTTTTGCTCCGGTGGCTAGGTAAACCACACTAAAAATCTTGTTATCAATTGCAGGACACAAAATTTACCAATTTCTGGGTCATATTTTGAGTGAACAGAGACTACCGGCAGATCCAAATAAAACCGCAGCTATTAAGAGATTAAAGAGACCAGAAAATATCAAAGAATTACAGAGACTGTTAGGAATGGCTATATATGTATCCAAATATATATTAAATTTATCAAATCTAAGGGAACTGTTAAGAAATCTTCTAGTCAAGGATATTGAGTGGATTTGGACAAAAAACCACGAGAAGGCGTTTGTTAAATTAAAGGAGGCATTTTCTACAACATCGGTATTAAAATTTTATGAAACATCTCAACATCGATAGCGTATGCATCTAAAGCTTTAAACAAAGCATAAAGGAACTATCCACCAATTGAGTTGGAAGCAGCTGCTATACGTTGGGCATATACTAAATTCAAACAAAAAACCTATATAGTCAGCACCGTTATTAAACAATATGCCCAACTATTATTTACAAAAAAGGCACAACTCAGTACTTAGCTGATTTACTTAGTAGAGACTGCGAAAACGTTATACCGGAAGTGGAAGAAGAACTTCAATAAGGGAAATGATCGAAGCTACGAGAAACGACAAGGGATTACAAGAACTAATCAAAGTGGCAACGACAGGTTGGCCTGAAAGTCAATTAGAAGTTAGTGAATTAATGAAGCTGTAGGCTTCACTAATTAAAAGGAATTAAGGTTGTGGTACCCAAGGCACAAATTCAAACTGTTATATAATATACATAAAGGAAATTTTGGAATACAAAAATGTTTAAGTCGCGCGAGAGAAAAAACGTAGAAACACGTGCAATTTGTCAATCATTGCAAAAATCAAAGGCAAAAGAACCAATTATCACAAAAGAAATTCCAAATCTTCCATTCGAAGTTGTAGATGAATGATTATTGTTGACAGTTATTCCTGGATTTTTTAATTTAAAGAACTAAATCGAAGTACGTCAGGTGAAGTCATTAAACATTTAAAATCTTCCTAATACCTGTCTCGCAACATCATTTAAAACAAAAAATTGCAACAGAATAAACGGAGGATTTAACAAAACAAAAAAAAGCAAAAACAAGTTCTACGATGTGACAGCAGAAAAACACAGGTTCTGTTTAATGGGAGTCAATCTTGTGAAGAGTTGAGTGCTGGAAAATAAGGCTCTAGTGGAGGTGTTAAGTTATTAAGTGTGAGAGAGTCTTTGTTTTTAATGCTAGCCGCTTGTGACGTTCTCTTTCTTATGTACTTTTCTTTTGTTTTGCTTTTAATAAATACCTCGTGAATGGAGGCTTGTCATTTTTATTTGCGTTATACTTCTTTTTATTTAAGTCTATAATCACATCAAAGGTCCGTAGTTTGTTGAATATCCAACACATCGCTGAAAACAAACCATTGTTGATAGAAAGTTAAAAGCAAGCTTATTATTGCATAACGGATCATTTGAACATTGGTATTGGTGGAGTAATTTATTCAGATGCACCAGGAGGTACCGGAAAAACATTTTGATAAGTTTAATATTGGCTGAAATACGCGCCAAAAAAGAGATTCCGCTTATATTGCAAGGAGGACAAACTGCTTATTCTGCTTTGAAAATGCCATTGAATGTTGTAGAACAAGAATTTCCAGTTTGTAATAAGAGCATCTGAACGAAGTCAACTTTTAAAATAGTGTAAAGTAGTCATTTGGGGCGAATGTACAATGGCGCATAAAAAGTGATTCGAAGCATTTAGAAATACTATAAGATCTCCGAGGTAATTCAGAATTAATCGGAGGTGCATTAGTTAAACTTTCCGGAGATTTTCGGCAAACGCTTCCAGTTATTCCAAATTCAATTCCAGCAAATGAAATCAATGCTTGTTCGAAAGTGTTCATTTTCCCAATTATTTTGTTGAGAAATTTAGATTCACCAAGAATATGTAATGGAACAAGAATGATCGTGAAACAGTATAATTGAAGTAAAAATATAATGTCAGAGATAGTCAGAGATAAAGGAAACACAGTATTTATTCCGAGCAATTTCGAGTAGGATTAGCATTTAGTATCACTATAAATAAGGCACAAGAGCAAACGTTAAGATATTGTGGTATTAATTTAAACGAATCATGTTTTTCTCACGGTCAGTTATTATATGTAGCTCGCTTGCTCTAGCGTGGGAAACCCAAAGAATGTATGTATCGACTCAGCAAATAATAAGATGAAAAATGTAGTCCATAAGCAAGAATTTTAATAGAATTAGTTTCCTTTTACTAAATTAAACAACTGTAAATATTGAGAATATGATATCTTTATAATTTCTGTATTTAAAGGTTCATTATTTTAATTCACGGTTGGCAGGAGCTGGCTGTACTTGTAAAGTTGTTCCAAATTTGCAAATCTACAATTCTTCATATATCTCTTAATCGAAAATAGTTCGGATCCATCTAATAATTCATCGATAACTGGTGCGGGACCAATTTTTGTTGACAAAATTTTTGATTGTACTCAAATATAAACGAATTAAAGAAACCGCAAGGCCAAATCAGAGCCAAAATAAATTCTAAATGTAAAAACTCTAATAAAATTAAGTTGTAAATCATTTAAATTATGAAAACGGTTTAATTGTTAAAAATTACGTGCCACTTTACCAAATCCGTCGTTGTTGCCATAATTAGTTTTTGGGTGCTTGTAAAGAATAATAGAAATGCATATGATTACCTTTTAATCGCACCTATTATCTAAGTACTGTAATAAATATACTACATACAAATTATGCAAATAGTTTTTGTTGTTGTTAGTTTTATTTATTGAAAAGTGATGTGATTTGTTTAATCGATAAATCATATACCAACGATTTTTTTTTTTTTTTTTGCTTTATAAAATATGTGTTTTATTATTAACAATATACGATTGTTACTTATAGTAGAAATAGTTTTTTAAATCTAGTTATATGTAATACCTATACCTAATACTAATATACAATTTTCTAATTTTAAAAATAGTTTTTCCAATTTCTGTTCGATTTATTTTGTAAATAAAAAAAAAAAAATGTTACAATTTGAAGATTCAGATGAAGATGACTGTGAAAGTTTTTGTAAGTTTTTTTTTTTTTATTAAATACAAATTACAATAAAATTATTTATAATTTTGGCTTTTATTCGATACAGTTTTAAAGCCGACCAATGAATACAATATTGTTGAAAAAATAAAATTGGCAAATCAGGAATTGTTTGAGACACCCCATCCGCCGGAGAATATTACAATTACGAATACAACGCAGCGTGTTACGTTCAGTCAGTCGTTGGTTGATTATGAGCCGGAATATTCAGAGGAGGAATTATATTGTAATGAAATGAATAAATCAGATGTGAATGAATTAGACCAGCTAATAAGTCCGCTGAATGCTTACGATGAGGAATCATCAGACTGTAAAATGGACGATGAAATAAACGAGGTACTCAATGATGATGATGATGATGATGATGAACAATGTATTGGTAATGAAAATATTTGTGAAAACGCACCTACACCAAACGGTATTATTGAAACTCAAAGTATACCAAATGATCTATTGCCGGTGGCTAAAGAGCAACAGATATTAGGAATTAGTGAAATATGTGCTGAAATTGTGAAATTAAATGTAACCGAATTTAGTTCGTCGATTTCCATTGAAGAACAAAGTGATAGTGTTTGTGACGAAACCATAATTGATAATCCAGAATATGTTGAACACACCAATCATATATCGATAGATATTCCATTAGACGTAGATAGTCCAAGAGAGGATGATTATATGAGTAACAAAGACTTGAATGACGCCAAAAATATAGAATCGATTTTACACGATGATAATAGTAATAGTAGTTGTATAAATAATATTAGTAACAATAATAAGCATAAGAATAGCTCACGAAATATTATTAGCGGTAGTGTTAAAAGCCCAAAGCCGAGTCCAAGAAAAGAATCGCGTAAATGTTGTTCATTCAAGCGTACCAATTCGACTATGAATAATCTACCCAAATACAGTGGTTTCTATTCACAGTATGGCCTAAGTAAGCAACAAATTGAGAAGCGCAATAGTTATATCACGAAAATACAGCAAAAACAGACGGAAATTGAACGGCGCAATTATGAGGAGAATTTGAATAAGTCACAAGAAAATGAAAAGGCGTTCGCATTTTGGTTGAAAAATAAGCTAAAGTATCCGAAGAATCGAACCAAAAATATGTTCGACGTGATCGATAATCAGAAGAATCGCAAAAAACGGAATAGTTTAGCAGACAGTTTAACACCGGTACCAATAGATGGAATATAGGACTCGTAAAATATATATTGTATAGAAATCACTAAATTTTAGTTTTAATTTTTGATGCAACACAACAAAGTTATAAAATTTATTTTTAGTTTAATAAAAATAAAATTCGATCGGTTATTATGAGGAACTGATTTATAATTAATATTATTATTTTAATAATATAAATAAATAAAAGAAAAACATCACAAATTGTATTACATTTTTAGTATTTTATTGATAAATTGAACATCGTCGTGCATTAAATAAAATCTTTGATCTTGTTCTTCATTAAATTCTTTGTGAAAAATGGTTTAAATTCTATGGAAATATATAAAGAAATGGTAAATGAGTTGGGCTTCCGAATCTCAACGTGGTCGTGCGATCCTTGCGATGTGTATGCCTTTAGTATATTGTAATTTGAAGATGATCCTCGTTCTAAACTTCCAAAAACATTTTTACAATGAACAAAATATTAAGATAATAACGTGAAACGTGAAAAAATGGATGGGATTATGACCAAAATTTACCGTACCACGTTAACCAGAAGCGATTGCCACCATATCATACTGGATGCAAATCCTATCAAATGACAACATTGGAAAGTGTTCGTTTGTTGGAAATATTTTACTAGATCAAATCTCTGCACCATCTATAGGTACTGGGATCAATTAAAATAAAGGCATCGAGCAAAAATTTAATTAGTCAGAACAAACTATAAGGTGCCAATGAACCAAACTGGTCTTGCATACGGCACCAAAGTATAGGGCCCAATCAAACTCGGTCACCGTGTCGGTCGTTCTATTGCCGATGTCAAACTGTTTGAAAAATTGCTACTTATAAGAATTAAATGGTTAATAGAGGACAGAAATCATATTCCATTAGATCAATTTGGATTCCGAGAAAAGCACTCCATATTGAACAAGTGCACATTATCACCAACAAAATTGAAGTAGCATTGGAAAGTAAAACATATGTTCAAGTTTTTTTTTAGATGTGGCATAAACATTTGATAGAGTATGGCACAAAGAATTGAACGAAAAATTGCAGAGGGGCATCCCAAAGCAGTTTCACAACATCCTAGCCTTGTATGTAACGTATATAGACTTTTGAGTAAAGAACAATGAGGAATACTTCTCATCATAATGCCTTGAAAGAAATGGCAGGGGGAGTACCACAAGCCCACAAGGCAGTGTGCTGGGAATTTTGTTTCTATACTACATATATACAACAGACCTACCAACATAAAGAGTGCAAACAATTGCAACATTTGCTGATGATACAGCCATCATGGTAATTGGAGATAATGTTGAAGAGGCAACCAGAAAACTACAGAGAACCACTAATGTGATTTTAAACTGGGCAAAACCATTTCACTAATTGCTGGGTTCCATTTAACGTGGCAAAGTACACACAAGTACTTCTGACTGCACGCAGCTACTCTTGCTAAATTTTATGAGTAGTTTGCATTGTGAATTTATGGCGATTTCGTTACCAGAATATTTAGTACAACTAATTCATATTATTTTAATACAATAATAATGTTTAACAACCAAAATTTTAATGCAATAATAATGCTACGTAATTAATTAATTATTTAAAAAATCGAGTTTCAGACATTTTTACAAAAGTAAAACATACGCCCTCTTTTAAGCAAAACCAAATATTTCAGCACTTAGGAGAAACATTGTGTAGTAAATGTAGTACATATGCCCTAACAGAGATGTCACCATATTGACATATTAAAGACACATTTGTTTTGATTGCATAAAACAAACAAATGTATATTAACTTGTCTATAATGAGATAGCCGAGGTAGTAAGGTGATGGAGTGGAGTGAAGAATGAAGAAGGTCTGGAGTTCAAATCTAAGCAAACCCAACGATAAATTTGTTTTTAGATGAAAAATTTTAAATTGGGGATAATCCGAGAAGATTAATCGGGATTCGAGATCGCTACAAAAAAAAAATTTGGTATAAAATTCGTGGAAATAAAAAAAAATCAAATTTTTACTTAAAAAAAAAATAAATTCGGAAGTTCAAAGAATCGAACTCCAAACCTTTCGCACAACACTCCTTCATCTTACCACCCAACCACTCATCTATATATAATTAGCACCATAAAATAATGAAATATAAGAAATTTCAAGCGCATACAACAATGAAATTCAATCAGCGCACGAATAATGTGTACGGCCGAAAATAAAACTAACATTAGGTGTCCACCGAGGGAAACAAAGTTTTTTATAAACGTAATGAAATTCTTTATTTGAAATGGAATATTTATTTCCTTCACTGAATCTGCTCTTTAAACAACAAAAAAAAAAAAAATTTACCTCTCTCTTGCTTTTACGAACATTTTTGTTTCCTTTGTTTTTTTTTTTTTTTTTGGTATATTATGTAGATGTACGTCTGATCTTGTACGTACATAATTGAGTCGATTGTTGTCGATTAGGTTTAGTTTAGAAAAAAAACTTATGAACGTCGGTCGTGCGCATTTTTGTATCGCGAAATAAAAAAGATGAATTATGGGTTTTCTTAATTAAAATACCCATTTTTAGTAATTGATTTTGTTTCGTAATAATACGGCCCAAAACCTTCATAGGAATTCAAACATAATATTTTTTTTAAAATCGATTTCTCTATAAAGTTAGCAGTTGGTTGGACTAATAAAGCTTTATTTAAAATTGTTTGTGCAAATTAAAAATTAAGTCAAAAAAACACATTTAAAGGAACAAACAGTTACTCGCGACATGATGTGTTCTTTATAAATAGTAGATCTACAAATAAAGAAAAGTGAGTTTTCCAGCGAGTGTAAAATTTCTCAAGCATGCGGTAAATCACTTTTGTTACGCGTCGAATATGCCATTTTTCGTTGTATACTTGACGAAAAATACCTAAATTAAATAATTACAATCAATGGAAAACTTTTACTTGTAGAACAATGTACTATTATTTGTGTAAATTGTCCCTTTTAAAGTGGAGAAAAAAGGCAAAACTGATTTTTTTTGTTTTCTTCATATTTTTATTTATATTTCGATAATGGATGAACGGCCGTTAACGGGACAAAAACCTGTTCACGTGGTTCGACGACCTCTTTATAACAATTTTTATTTTTGAAAATCGCAGAAAATATTTCTCTCATTTAAGGTCGCCGGGCCGCGCGTTGTTTTATTATTTATAACTCGGTAAGGGTTGGACGGCCTTTAGTCGACCAACACCATTTAATTTGCATGAAACGATCAAACTATCCTAATTCATATACTACCAAACTATCCTATTCTATGTGACCTCTTACTTTATACTCTAGGCGTATGTAGTTCTACATTTAAAGGTCGTGTCTCACAATCTTCTGCTTTTTTGTCTTAAGTTTTAATATGCACAAACAATTTTGAAGACATATTTTAAGCAGTTTTGAATTAAGCTTCATTATTAGTTCAACCAACTTCTGTAATTTTACAATGAAATCGATTTTAAAGGAAATATTTTTTGAATTCCTATATGTATAAATATAGTATATATGTACATATATATTCTTTATAGCAGTTATATTCTGGAGCTTGCATCATCAACTAAATCAAAGCCGAATAACTTTTCGCATTTTGTTAATTACAAAAAGAAATCTAATGGACAACTAATTTGTTGGACATTATACTCGTATATAATTCAAA
Organism: Tipula vernalis; assembly: GCA_958295665.1. Lineage (NCBI taxonomy): Eukaryota > Metazoa > Arthropoda > Insecta > Diptera > Tipulidae > Tipula > Tipula vernalis. Next base: position 62,572,865 of record OY282560.1, on the reverse strand, counting down.
ATCTATGTATTTTGAATAATGTTGTAAGGGAGTCAAAATATTCTATGTTTCGTCTCGAAGTAGATACTATTTTATCCGAATGGTCAATTCTTGATATTAATGAAAGTTCCGGATTCGATTGTATTCCACTCATTTTCTAAAATTAGCCGGTAGTGCAATTTCTGGCCATATTTCCCTAGTTGCCTCTCTCTTCTATGGGAACGCTTACTTATTAAGCCAATTTTTAAATCTGGATATTGAAGCGATGTCGAGAACTATAGAGGTATTTGCATTATTTCAGTTTTAAGAAAGCATTGTATGTAACTAGTTAAAGGGAAATTGTGGTTTCATGATAAGATATTCATTTCTCATGGATTTTTCATAGGATAGCTTGAATTTTTCCTTGATAGGTCAACTGTAACTGTTTTTATTACTATACTATATATATATATTCTGTAATAGAGTTTTCCAAAATTTGGCTCTTTCCAGCGCCCCTCCTCTCCCCCTCCACGAGTAATACTTTTTGGAAGTTAAGAAATTGAGCGATTTTAGGCTATTCTCGATAGGTAACCATTCTACTTAGGTTGCTTTATTTTAATGTTATAGGCATCACTCTCTTCGTTTTTTATTGAACTTTCATTTGAAGTCAGCTTCAGCCTCATATTTAATATTGGCTAAATGCGACACCAAAAGGTACAATCTTATTTTTTTATTAGAAAATGGCATGTTTTAAAATTTTCGCTAAATCAGTGAATTTTTACTAAAATACATAGACTCAGTTTTTTCATGTTTTCATGACCTTTGCAAATTTTTGAACCACATTTAATTTTGTCAAACACTTTTAAAGCTGGGTACAAGCGTTTGAATGCACCGAATTTTTCGGAAATCATAATATTCACACCTCTGTAACTTTTCTCGTTTTACTCCGAACGACACTAGCTTTTGGAAGGAAGCTCATCGTTTTATCCTCACAACACCTCATGAAATACTTATTTGGATATTGAGATCCTAACTGCGTTATAATATTTTAAAACTCCTAATAACTCGTTAAAAAAAATCAGGGGTAGTAACGCACGTTTTAATTCTGTATTTCACAAATATCTCAGCTTCTGTTTATCATGTTAAAAAAAAAGTATGTACTACTTTATTTATTTTGAGTTTGCCTTTAAATCGAACATTTTTAACTTAATATTACAGTAAACAAATTGAAATCTCTCAGATCAATTTTGATTTTATATAGATCATAACAAAACTCAGAAGCATAATTACAAGCTCAATAGTAAGTTCAACACTGTTAAAAATTCACAGTTGTGATCCCCTTGATGAAAAAAGGTTCAAATTAACTTGTATCTACTATTAAACTTACCCCTACTTATAATTTAAAAAATGTTAGATTTAAAGGCAAACTCATAATAAATAAAGTTTTATATACTTTTTTTTAATATGATAAACAGAAGCTGAGGTACAGGGTGGCTGATGAATTTTGCTACATTAAGAAACTCAAATAATTTTTTTTTCAGTGTATGGAATTCATTTTTCTTTTATTCATGTTAAAGCTCATTCAATTTTATTAAATATAGCTTAATTAGTTTTAAAAATAATGGAATTTAAATACCCCCCCTGCTCGTTGATGCATGTGCGGCATCTTACCAAAAAGTTGTTCATTACTGCTTGGAGAGTTGAGACAGGAATAGCCGCAATTGTTTCTCGAATGGATTGCCTTAGTTCATTCAAATTTGTTGGTTTTGCTTTGTAGACTTCCTGTTTGCAATAACCCCACAAGAAAAAGTCAGGTGCAGTAAGGTCAGGCGACCTGGGTGGCCAACGGAATGTGGAGTTTCTGCTTATCAGTTTATTGGGAAATTTTCGTCGCAATTCTGTCATAACAGGTTGGGCTATGTGAGGAGCTGCACCATCTTGCTGAAACCACACAGAGTTGAAAGAAATTCTCCTTCGGCGTAATTCTGGATAGAAAAACTCTCTCAACATGCTCAAGTAACGGTCTCCAGTAACCGTAACGGTGTGACCGTTTTCTTCGAAGAAGTAGGGCCCGACAATGCAGCGTGATGAAACTGCACACCACACTGTGACACGAAGTGGATGCAATTCCGTCTCATGGAGTAACTGTGGGTTGGAAGCACTCCATATTCGACAATTTTGTTTGTTTATGTTGCCGTTTAAATCGAAATGGGCCTCGTCAGACATGAAAAGACAGTTCAACATGTTTCCATCCTCTTCCACCATTTGAAGCATCTTCTGGCAAAATTCCAAGCGAATCGGCAAGTCTGCAGCGTTCAGTTTGTTGGCCAATTGAATTTTATATGGGAATAAGTCCAAATCTTTGTGCATAATTGACTGTAATGACTGTCTGCTTATACCCATTTGAGCAGATAAGCTTCTTGTCGAAACACGTGGATTGTTTTGTATGGCAGCAGCTACAGCAGCGATTGTTTCCTCCGTTCGAACTGAAGGGTTTCGATGGTAAGGTCTTCTGTTGACTGTCCCATGCTCGGCAAAATTGTTTACAAGTCTCATTATGGTCCATCTGCTCGGAGGATTGCCGCCAAACGTGCGCCTGTACTCTCTTTGAACCGAAACTACGGACTCCAGAGCGTGATAGCGGCGGACAATCCAAATTCTTGTTTCAGTGTCCCAGTTATCCATTTTTGTTAAATTTAAAAGTCAATCTGCAAAATAAAAAAAAAATTAACTAGATTCATTGAATAGAAAAAAAGTTATTCAATTTTTTTTTGGTAGCGGCTTTCATCAGCCACCCTGTATTTGTGAAATAATGAATTAAAACTTACGTTACTACTCCTGATTTTTTTTTAACGAGCTATAAGGTGTTTTAAAAAAATTATAACGTAGTGGGGCGAGAAAACGGAGAGAATGAGGCCTATACCTTTAAAATCAAAGCAACCTAAATAGAATGGTTACCTATCTATTAGCCTAAAATCACTCAATTTCTTAACTTCAAAAAATCATAGCTTGAGAAGTGTGGGCCAGGAAGGGGTCATATTTTGGGAAAATCCATTTTTCATCGACTAATTTTCTGGAAAAAAAGTTACAGATAAATCGGTGAATGCAGTAAAATGCATGCGCCCAGTTTTTTTAAAAAGTAATGGATAAGCCCATATATGTATATATACTTCTTACGCAATTAGAATGTAATTTATATTTTTTGTGAGCCTTGCCCCTTCTATTTTTAGATTTATCAAGTCATTATTATGCCACGGTTCCTTTTTTGTACTTGAAGCTGTTATCCTAGGGATGAATCTCTCCATACCTAAATTAATGTTTCAATTGAAAATCCGAAAATGCATTTAAGGAAATGTAATCGGCCATTACAAAATTTAAAATTCATGAGTTCACATTTTCTTCAACCAACTCGCAGCATTTAAAAATATAAAAATACATATTGTATATTAACGAAATTCGTAATTTCGTATGAGTTGAGTTAGAAAAATCTGTATGGTTTAGAAGTTCATACCGAGACCGTGCGAGGTCTTTTACGAGGTGCAAATTTCCATGGCAGAAACGCGAGATAAAAACAACTTATTCATAACAATAATATAAAAAACACGGTTAAGGTGTACTACTTCACTTCTTGTTCAATAATTATATTTGGCTAAAAAATTTAAACAAATAAAATAAGTAAATTAGCAAAAAAATCGTTTTTTTTCATGTTTAACCTGGAAAGCTCATTGTTTCCACCAGAAGGTGAACATTTCTTATGTGGATAAAAATGCTGTGTTGAAAAAGTTAACAATTTGTAAAATAATTAAAAAGTAGGTAGAAATGAAGAGTGTTTTCCCATTTTAAGGGTGTTCCGAACTACTCGATTTCTCATTTTTAACCTTTTTTACAGATTAACTGGACTATATCATCTGTACTTTTCTCTAGAATAAAAATTTAATACAAATTGTATTGATTATTTTCCAAAATGATTTTGAATTTCAAACCGTTTTTTAATTTAGGAATACCGTAAATCACACACAATTTAAATAGGAAAGTTTAAAAAACCACCAAACTTTGGTTTACAAAATATGTAAAAATATTTACATATTTTAAAAATTTATGCATAGTGCGTATCGTGAACAAAAATTCGCATCATCAGTTGCTTTTATTTACTTCTTATTGAGTAAATAAAAAGCAACTGATGATCTGAATTTTACTTCACAAAATGCATTTTACACAAATTTCTAAAATAAATGTTTTTATTTTTTATTCGTTTTGAAAATCAAAATTTTGTGATTTTTTAAACTTTCATTTTTAGATTGTATTGAAATAAAAAGCTTAGATTATTTATTTATTTAAAATAAAAACAATCTTAAAAAATTATTATTTGATCTATTTTTAATTTCATAGGATTGGTTTACGCTGTAATACAAGTTTAGCCTGCACAAACTATTTGAATATTTTGAATGCAAGGAAAAATAAATAAAATTTCGTAGAAGTAGCACAAAATTAGATAAAACCATGAATGAAATATTTTCTACGTTTTCAATTCCTTTATTCATAAATTAAATAGTTCGATGCAGAAAAAATCTATTTAAAAGTATATGTTGTGTTATATATTTGTGCATACTATTATATGTATGTATAAAAAATCAACATAAACAAAACTATGTAGATATGTTTTCTTTCTCTTCTCCATACCAAATGTGGCTAATGAAATGGCTAAGCTATATGTATTATGTATATATATATATATATATATATATATATATATATACTATGTTAAAGTTATGTACATAATTACGAAAATACAAAAACGAAGTCAAAACGAATGAAAAATACATGAGAAATTGAGAATATGCTTTACAGTGAAGGGAATAAATATTCCATTTAAAATACAAAATTTCATATCATATGTAAATGAATTTGTTTCCCTTACTAGACACCTAATGTTAGTACCAGAAAACAATATTTAAAGAGTGGCGCTAGGTTCGCACCGGCTTAATATTTTATTTCGGTATAATCTTTCTTATACTTTTGTGTTTTGTGTTAGCACTCAGTTTTTCGCTTAAATACTGATAAATTCGGACTTGGTGAAAAATCGCATACAAATTTTTATTATTTTACCAGGCGAACAGAATTTAAAAAACAACATAATTGTCAGCAACGTGACATTATTTTGTATCAAAGCGTGCCACTTCAAGTTATGTGACACTTGAACATACAAAATAAAGTCATATTGCTGACAATTCTACATTCTTGTAATTTCTGTTCGCCTGTTAAAATGACAAAAAATTTTTGCGATTTTTGATGAAAAAAAATAATTTTTTTTTTTAAATTTCTGCTCACCTGGTAAATAAAAATTAACTTTTTTTAATTAAAAAGGCAATCAATCAATGAGCCGAATTAGACGTGTTTTCTTGCATCAGTTTCTTTCCTCGTTTCTTTACCCCTCTCTCTCTACAAAAATTTGACCTTCGAAATCAATTTATAGAGAGAGGGGTAAAGAAACGAAAAGTCAGAAGTACTTGTGTGTGTACTTTGCCACGTCAAATGGAACCCAGCAATTTATCTGTATTATCCCAGAAACGAACGCACCTTTTTTAAAATCATTTATAACATTTTTTGATTCAGCTCGCCTGGTATAAATTGCTGGGTTCCATTTAACGTGGCAAAGTACACACACAAGTACTTCTGACTGCACGCAGCTACACTCTTGCTAAATTTTTTGAGTAGTTTGCTTTTTGAATTTATGGCGACTTCGTTACCAGAATATTTAGTACAACTAATCGGTCAGAAATGGCTGATCAGTTTTCAAATTAATAATTAATTTTCCAACTTTCCATGTTGCATGTACATTTTTTTTAATTAATTTCTGTTTTCGCAATTAATTTTCTGCGTTCCATTTACCATCTACTCCCAAGTACTTATTTGTACTTTGCCACGTCAAATGGAACGCAGCAAATCAAAGGTTAACTGGTTTCCAATAGAACTTAATTCAAAGCATGTTTCGTTTGTCAATACAGCCAAATATTTAGGTATGTCTCTTGACGCTAAATTAAAGTGGAAAGAACAAATGAAAAACAAAAAGGAAGAACTACATAAGATTCAGATAAATATATTGGCTTATTGGGCGAAACATTTATCTACATAAATGTCATCATTTATCTACAGTAAAATACTTCTTTATTCGAAAATTCTGAAACCTATATGGAAATACGGTATCCAGCTGTAGGGCTACATTAAGAAGACGAACGTCAAAATAATACAGACATTCCAAAACAACGTTCTATGTAGCATAGTTGATGCACTTTGGTATGTAACAAATGCGGATACCTCAAATGATAGGTCACGGGACCTGTAATTGCTATACCATACATTTCGTAGAAAATTCGATTCGAAGAAAATCACCTTACTATAGCTCAGCCGATTCAGAGCTGTAAAAATCCAAAATCTGCAATTGTGCTCAGATTGCGGTTCTTGATACCTCAAATGATAGGTCTCGGGACCTGTAATTGTTTTCCCATACAATTCGTAGAAAATTTGATTCGAAGAAAATGACCTTACTTTAGCACAGCCGATTCAGAGCTGTAAAAATCCAAAATCTGCAAGTGTGCTCCGATTGCGGTTCTTGATACCTCAAATGATAGGTTTCGGGACCTGTAATTGTTATGCCAAACCGCGTTTAAATTGGTTGATTATTTCTATACATTTCACAGAAAAATCGATTCGAAGAAATCACCTTACTATAGCTCAGCCGATTCAGAGCTGTAAAAATCCAAAATCTGCAATTGTGCTCCGATTGCGGTTCTTGATACCTCAAATGATAGGTCTCGGGACCTGTAATTGTTATGCCAAACCGCGTTTAAATTGGTTGATTATTTCCATACATTTCACAGAAAAATCGATTCGAAGAAATCACCTTACTATAGCTCAGCCGATTCAGAGCTGTAAAAATCCAAAATCTGCAAGTGTGCTCCGATTGCGGTTCTTGATACCTCAAATGATAGGTCTCGGGACCTGTAATTGTTATGCCAAACCGCGTTTAAATTGGTTCATTATTTCCATATATTTAACAGAAAAATCGATTCGAAGAAATCACCTTACTTTTTAGCAGGGATCGGAAAACCCTAAGATTTCGTTACGTTATTGGAAAAAATTCCTTTTTTTTTTGATTACGTTATAACGTTATTTAACCTTAAATTATGTGAAACGTTACGTTACTTAACGTTATCTAGCATTAGTTAATGTTTTTAACGTAATAGAACAAATAACATTATCTAAAGTTAAGTAAGGTTAGTAAGGTTTTAACACTAGAACTACCGACCAGTCAAAATGAGGATTCAAGAATGAGGGAAAAAAGTGAATTCAATAAATGTACAATCCGTCATTTTGACGGATCAATAGTTCTAGTGTTAAATAATGCTACCAGGAACAAAAACATTTTTTATAAGGTTATATCAAAATTTTACAGAGTTATCTGTTACGGTTACGTTATAACATAACCTAATAGGTTTGGTTACGTTTTCTTGAAAAACTTCGCAATTTTAGCGTTTTTTAGCGTTATTCGGGTAACGTTATGTAACGTTATCCGTCCTTGCTTTTTAGTTCAGCCGATTCAGAGCTGTAAAAATCCAAAATCTGCAATTGTGCTCAGATTGCGGTCCTTGATAACTCAAATGATAGGTCACGGGACCTGTAATTGCTATACCATACATTTCGTAGAAAATTCGATTCGAAGAAAATCACCTTACTATAGCTCAGCCGATTCAGAGCTGTAAAAATCCAAAATCTGTAATTGTGCTCCGATTGCGGTTCTTGATACCTCAAATGATAGGTCACGGGCCCTGTAATTGCTATACCATACATTTCGTAGAAAATTCGATTCGAAGAAAATCACCTTACTATAGCTCAGCCGATTCAGAGCTGTAAAAATCCAAAATCTGCAATTGTGCTCCGATTGCGGTTCTTGATACCTCAAATGATAGGTCACGGGCCCTGTAATTGCTATACCATACATTTCGTAGAAAATTCGATTCGAAGAAAATCACCTTACTATAGCTCAGCCGATTCAGAGCTGTAAAAATCCAAAATCTGTAATTGTGCTCCGATTGCGGTTCTTGATACCTCAAATGATAGGTCTCGGGACCTGTAATTGTTTTGCCAAACCGCGTTTAATTTGGTTGATTATTTCCATACATTTCACAGAAAAATCGATTCGAAGAAAATCACCTTGCTCAGCCGATTCAGAGCTGTAAAAATCCAAAATCTGCAATTGTGCTCAGATTGCGGTTCTTGATACCTCAAATGATAGGTCACGGGACCTGTAATTGCTATACCATACATTTCGTAGAAAATTCGATTCGAAGAAAATCACCTTACTATAGCTCAGCCGATTCAGAGCTGTAAAAATCCAAAATCTGTAATTGTGCTCCGATTGCGGTTCTTGATACCTCAAATGATAGGTCACGGGCCCTGTAATTGCTATACCATACATTTCGTAAAAAAATCGATTCGAAGAAATCACCTTACTATAGCTCATCCGTATCAGAGCTGTAAAAATCCAAAATCTGCAATTGTGCTCAGATTGCGGTTCTTGATACCTCAAATGATAGGTCACGGGACCTGTAATTGCTATACCATACATTTCGTAGAAAATTCGATTCGAAGAAAATCACCTTACTATAGCTCAGCCGATTCAGAGCTGTAAAAATCCAAAATCTGTAATTGTGCTCCGATTGCGGTTCTTGATACCTCAAATGATAGGTCACGGGACCTGTAATTGCTATACCATACATTTCGTAGAAAATTCGATTCGAAGAAAATCACCTTACTATAGCTCAGCCGATTCAGAGCTGTAAAAATCCAAAATCTGCAATTGTGCTCCGATTGCGGTCCTTGATAACTCAAATGATAGGTCACGGGACCTGTAGTTGTTATGCAAAACAGCGTTTAAATTGGTTGATTATTTCTATACATTTCACAGAAAAATCGATTCGAAGAAATCACCTTACTATAGCTCATCCGTATCAGAGCTGTAAAAATCCAAAATCTGCAATTGTGCTCAGATTGCGGTTCTTGATACCTCAAATGATAGGTCACGGGACCTGTAATTGCTATACCATACATTTCGTAGAAAATTCGATTCGAAGAAAATCACCTTACTATAGCTCAGCCGATTCAGAGCTGTAAAAATCCAAAATCTGTAATTGTGCTCCGATTGCGGTTCTTGATACCTCAAATGATAGGTCACGGGCCCTGTAATTGCTATACCATACATTTCGTAGAAAATTCGATTCGAAGAAAATCACCTTACTATAGCTCAGCCGATTCAGAGCTGTAAAAATCCAAAATCTGCAATTGTGCTCCGATTGCGGTTCTTGATACCTCAAATGATAGGTCACGGGCCCTGTAATTGCTATACCATACATTTCGTAGAAAATTCGATTCGAAGAAAATCACCTTACTATAGCTCAGCCGATTCAGAGCTGTAAAAATCCAAAATCTGTAATTGTGCTCCGATTGCGGTTCTTGATACCTCAAATGATAGGTCTCGGGACCTGTAATTGTTTTGCCAAACCGCGTTTAATTTGGTTGATTATTTCCATACATTTCACAGAAAAATCGATTCGAAGAAAATCACCTTGCTCAGCCGATTCAGAGCTGTAAAAATCCAAAATCTGCAATTGTGCTCAGATTGCGGTTCTTGATACCTCAAATGATAGGTCACGGGACCTGTAATTGCTATACCATACATTTCGTAGAAAATTCGATTCGAAGAAAATCACCTTACTATAGCTCAGCCGATTCAGAGCTGTAAAAATCCAAAATCTGTAATTGTGCTCCGATTGCGGTTCTTGATACCTCAAATGATAGGTCACGGGCCCTGTAATTGCTATACCATACATTTCGTAAAAAAATCGATTCGAAGAAATCACCTTACTATAGCTCATCCGTATCAGAGCTGTAAAAATCCAAAATCTGCAATTGTGCTCAGATTGCGGTTCTTGATACCTCAAATGATAGGTCACGGGACCTGTAATTGCTATACCATACATTTCGTAGAAAATTCGATTCGAAGAAAATCACCTTACTATAGCTCAGCCGATTCAGAGCTGTAAAAATCCAAAATCTGTAATTGTGCTCCGATTGCGGTTCTTGATACCTCAAATGATAGGTCACGGGACCTGTAATTGCTATACCATACATTTCGTAGAAAATTCGATTCGAAGAAAATCACCTTACTATAGCTCAGCCGATTCAGAGCTGTAAAAATCCAAAATCTGTAATTGTGCTCCGATTGCGGTTCTTGATACCTCAAATGATAGGTCTCGGGACCTGTAATTGTTATGCCAAACCGCGTATAAATTGGTTGATTATTTCCATACATTTCACAGAAAAATCGATTCGAAGAAAATCACCTTACTATAGCTCAGCCGATTCAGAGCTGTAAAAATCCAAAATCTGCAATTGTGCTCAGATTGCGGTTCTTGATACCTCAAATGATAGGTCACGGGACCTGTAATTGCTATACCATACATTTCGTAGAAAATTCGATTCGAAGAAAATCACCTTACTATAGCTCAGCCGATTCAGAGCTGTAAAAATCCAAAATCTGCAATTGTGCTCCGATTGCGGTTCTTGATACCTCAAATGATAGGTCACGGGCCCTGTAATTGCTATACCATACATTTCGTAGAAAATTCGATTCGAAGAAAATCACCTTACTATAGCTCAGCCGATTCAGAGCTGTAAAAATCCAAAATCTGTAATTGTGCTCCGATTGCGGTTCTTGATACCTCAAATGATAGGTCTCGGGACCTGTAATTGTTTTGCCAAACCGCGTTTAATTTGGTTGATTATTTCCATACATTTCACAGAAAAATCGATTCGAAGAAAATCACCTTGCTCAGCCGATTCAGAGCTGTAAAAATCCAAAATCTGCAATTGTGCTCAGATTGCGGTTCTTGATACCTCAAATGATAGGTCACGGGACCTGTAATTGCTATACCATACATTTCGTAGAAAATTCGATTCGAAGAAAATCACCTTACTATAGCTCAGCCGATTCAGAGCTGTAAAAATCCAAAATCTGTAATTGTGCTCCGATTGCGGTTCTTGATACCTCAAATGATAGGTCACGGGCCCTGTAATTGCTATACCATACATTTCGTAAAAAAATCGATTCGAAGAAATCACCTTACTATAGCTCATCCGTATCAGAGCTGTAAAAATCCAAAATCTGCAATTGTGCTCAGATTGCGGTTCTTGATACCTCAAATGATAGGTCACGGGACCTGTAATTGCTATACCATACATTTCGTAGAAAATTCGATTCGAAGAAAATCACCTTACTATAGCTCAGCCGATTCAGAGCTGTAAAAATCCAAAATCTGTAATTGTGCTCCGATTGCGGTTCTTGATACCTCAAATGATAGGTCACGGGACCTGTAATTGCTATACCATACATTTCGTAGAAAATTCGATTCGAAGAAAATCACCTTACTATAGCTCAGCCGATTCAGAGCTGTAAAAATCCAAAATCTGCAATTGTGCTCCGATTGCGGTTCTTGATACCTCAAATGATAGGTCACGGGCCCTGTAATTGCTATACCATACATTTCGTAGAAAATTCGATTCGAAGAAAATCACCTTACTATAGCTCAGCCGATTCAGAGCTGTAAAAATCCAAAATCTGTAATTGTGCTCCGATTGCGGTTCTTGATACCTCAAATGATAGGTCTCGGGACCTGTAATTGTTATGCCAAACCGCGTATAAATTGGTTGATTATTTCCATACATTTCACAGAAAAATCGATTCGAAGAAAATCACCTTACTATAGCTCAGCCGATTCAGAGCTGTAAAAATCCAAAATCTGCAATTGTGCTCAGATTGCGGTTCTTGATACCTCAAATGATAGGTCACGGGACCTGTAATTGCTATACCATACATTTCGTAGAAAATTCGATTCGAAGAAAATCACCTTACTATAGCTCAGCCGATTCAGAGCTGTAAAAATCCAAAATCTGCAATTGTGCTCCGATTGCGGTTCTTGATACCTCAAATGATAGGTCACGGGCCCTGTAATTGCTATACCATACATTTCGTAGAAAATTCGATTCGAAGAAAATCACCTTACTATAGCTCAGCCGATTCAGAGCTGTAAAAATCCAAAATCTGTAATTGTGCTCCGATTGCGGTTCTTGATACCTCAAATGATAGGTCTCGGGACCTGTAATTGTTTTGCCAAACCGCGTTTAATTTGGTTGATTATTTCCATACATTTCACAGAAAAATCGATTCGAAGAAAATCACCTTGCTCAGCCGATTCAGAGCTGTAAAAATCCAAAATCTGCAATTGTGCTCAGATTGCGGTTCTTGATACCTCAAATGATAGGTCACGGGACCTGTAATTGCTATACCATACATTTCGTAGAAAATTCGATTCGAAGAAAATCACCTTACTATAGCTCAGCCGATTCAGAGCTGTAAAAATCCAAAATCTGTAATTGTGCTCCGATTGCGGTTCTTGATACCTCAAATGATAGGTCACGGGCCCTGTAATTGCTATACCATACATTTCGTAAAAAAATCGATTCGAAGAAATCACCTTACTATAGCTCATCCGTATCAGAGCTGTAAAAATCCAAAATCTGCAATTGTGCTCAGATTGCGGTTCTTGATACCTCAAATGATAGGTCACGGGACCTGTAATTGCTATACCATACATTTCGTAGAAAATTCGATTCGAAGAAAATCACCTTACTATAGCTCAGCCGATTCAGAGCTGTAAAAATCCAAAATCTGCAATTGTGCTCCGATTGCGGTTCTTGATACCTCAAATGATAGGTCACGGGCCCTGTAATTGCTATACCATACATTTCGTAGAAAATTCGATTCGAAGAAAATCACCTTACTATAGCTCAGCCGATTCAGAGCTGTAAAAATCCAAAATCTGTAATTGTGCTCCGATTGCGGTTCTTGATACCTCAAATGATAGGTCTCGGGACCTGTAATTGTTTTGCCAAACCGCGTTTAATTTGGTTGATTATTTCCATACATTTCACAGAAAAATCGATTCGAAGAAAATCACCTTGCTCAGCCGATTCAGAGCTGTAAAAATCCAAAATCTGCAATTGTGCTCAGATTGCGGTTCTTGATACCTCAAATGATAGGTCACGGGACCTGTAATTGCTATACCATACATTTCGTAGAAAATTCGATTCGAAGAAAATCACCTTACTATAGCTCAGCCGATTCAGAGCTGTAAAAATCCAAAATCTGCAATTGTGCTCCGATTGCGGTTCTTGATACCTCAAATGATAGGTCACGGGCCCTGTAATTGCTATACCATACATTTCGTAGAAAATTCGATTCAAAGAAAATCACCTTACTATAGCTCAGCCGATTCAGAGCTGTAAAAATCCAAAATCTGCAATTGTGCTCCGATTGCGGTTCTTGATACCTCAAATGATAGGTCTCGGGACCTGTAATTGTTATGCCAAACCGCGTATAAATTGGTTGATTATTTCCATACATTTCACAGAAAAATCGATTCGAAGAAAATCACCTTACTATAGCTCAGCCGATTCAGAGCTGTAAAAATCCAAAATCTGCAATTGTGCTCAGATTGCGGTTCTTGATACCTCAAATGATAGGTCACGGGACCTGTAATTGCTATACCATACATTTCGTAGAAAATTCGATTCGAAGAAAATCACCTTACTATAGCTCAGCCGATTCAGAGCTGTAAAAATCCAAAATCTGCAATTGTGCTCCGATTGCGGTTCTTGATACCTCAAATGATAGGTCACGGAACCTGTAATTGCTATACCATACATTTCGTAGAAAAATCGATTCGAAGAAATCACCTTACTATAGCTCAGCCGATTCAGAGCTGTAAAAATCCAAAATCTGCAATTGTGCTCCGATTGCGGTTCTTGATACCTCAAATGATAGGTCACGGGCCCTGTAATTGCTATACCATACATTTCGTAAAAAAATCGATTCGAAGAAATCACCTTACTATAGCTCAGCCGATTCAGAGCTGTAAAAATCCAAAATCTGCAATTGTGCTCCGATTGCGGTTCTTGATACCTCAAATGATAGGTCTCGGGACCTGTAATTGTTATGATAAACCGCGTTTAAATTGGTTGATTATTTCCATACATTTCACAGAAAAATCGATTCGAAGAAATCACCTTACTATAGCTCAGCCGATTCAGAGCTGTAAAAATCCAAAATCTGCAATTGTGCTCAGATTGCGGTTCTTGATACCTCAAATGATAGGTCACGGGACCTGTAATTGCTATACCATACATTTCGTAGAAAATTCGATTCGAAGAAAATCACCTTACTATAGCTCAGCCGATTCAGAGCTGTAAAAATCCAAAATCTGCAATTGTGCTCCGATTGCGGTTCTTGATACCTCAAATGATAGGTCACGGGACCTGTAATTGCTATACCATACATTTCGTAGAAAATTCGATTCGAAGAAAATCACCTTACTATAGCTCAGCCGATTCAGAGCTGTAAAAATCCTAAATCTGCAATTGTGCTCCGATTGCGGTTCTTGATACCTCAAATGATAGGTCTCGGGACCTGTAATTGTTATGCAAAACCGCGTTTAAATTGGTTGATTATTTCTATACTTTTCACAGAAAAATCGTTTCGAAGAAATCACCTTACAAATCAGCCGATTCAGAGCTGTAAAAATCCAAAATCTGCAATTGTGCTCCGATTGCGGTTCTTGATACCTCAAATGATAGGTCTCGGGACCTGTAATTGCTATACCATACATTTCGTAGAAAATTCGATTCGAAGAAAATCACCTTACTATAGCTCAGCCGATTCAGAGCTGTAAAAATCCAAAATCTGTAATTGTGCTCCGATTGCGGTTCTTGATACCTCAAATGATAGGTCTCGGGACCTGTAATTGTTTTGCCAAACCGCGTTTAATTTGGTTGATTATTTCCATACATTTCACAGAAAAATCGATTCGAAGAAAATCACCTTACTATCACTTAGCCGATTCAGAGCTGTAAAAATCCAAAATCTGCAATTGTGCTCAGATTGCGGTTCTTGATACCTCAAATGATAGGTCACGGGACCTGTAATTGCTATACCATACATTTCGTAGAAAATTCGATTCGAAGAAAATCACCTTACTATAGCTCAGCCGATTCAGAGCTGTAAAAATCCAAAATCTGCAATTGTGCTCCGATTGCGGTTCTTGATACCTCAAATGATAGGTCTCGGGACCTGTAATTGTTATGCCAAACCGCGTTTAATTTGGTTGATTATTTCCATACATTTCACAGAAAAATCGATTCGAAGAAAATCACCTTACTATCACTTAGCCGATTCAGAGCTGTAAAAATCCAAAATCTGCAATTGTGCTCCGATTGCGGTTCTTGATACCTCAAATGATAGGTCACGGGACCTGTAATTGCTATACCATACATTTCGTAGAAAATTCGATTCGAAGAAAATCACCTTACTATAGCTCAGCCGATTCAGAGCTGTAAAAATCCAAAATCTGCAATTGTGCTCCGATTGCGGTTCTTGATACCTCAAATGATAGGTCACGGGCCCTGTAATTGCTATACCATACATTTCGTAGAAAATTCGATTCAAAGAAAATCACCTTACTATAGCTCAGCCGATTCAGAGCTGTAAAAATCCAAAATCTGCAATTGTGCTCCGATTGCGGTTCTTGATACCTCAAATGATAGGTCTCGGGACCTGTAATTGTTATGCCAAACCGCGTATAAATTGGTTGATTATTTCCATACATTTCACAGAAAAATCGATTCGAAGAAAATCACCTTACTATAGCTCAGCCGATTCAGAGCTGTAAAAATCCAAAATCTGCAATTGTGCTCAGATTGCGGTTCTTGATACCTCAAATGATAGGTCACGGGACCTGTAATTGCTATACCATACATTTCGTAGAAAATTCGATTCGAAGAAAATCACCTTACTATAGCTCAGCCGATTCAGAGCTGTAAAAATCCAAAATCTGCAATTGTGCTCCGATTGCGGTTCTTGATACCTCAAATGATAGGTCACGGAACCTGTAATTGCTATACCATACATTTCGTAGAAAAATCGATTCGAAGAAATCACCTTACTATAGCTCAGCCGATTCAGAGCTGTAAAAATCCAAAATCTGCAATTGTGCTCCGATTGCGGTTCTTGATACCTCAAATGATAGGTCACGGGCCCTGTAATTGCTATACCATACATTTCGTAAAAAAATCGATTCGAAGAAATCACCTTACTATAGCTCAGCCGATTCAGAGCTGTAAAAATCCAAAATCTGCAATTGTGCTCCGATTGCGGTTCTTGATACCTCAAATGATAGGTCTCGGGACCTGTAATTGTTATGATAAACCGCGTTTAAATTGGTTGATTATTTCCATACATTTCACAGAAAAATCGATTCGAAGAAATCACCTTACTATAGCTCAGCCGATTCAGAGCTGTAAAAATCCAAAATCTGCAATTGTGCTCAGATTGCGGTTCTTGATACCTCAAATGATAGGTCACGGGACCTGTAATTGCTATACCATACATTTCGTAGAAAATTCGATTCGAAGAAAATCACCTTACTATAGCTCAGCCGATTCAGAGCTGTAAAAATCCAAAATCTGCAATTGTGCTCCGATTGCGGTTCTTGATACCTCAAATGATAGGTCACGGGACCTGTAATTGCTATACCATACATTTCGTAGAAAATTCGATTCGAAGAAAATCACCTTACTATAGCTCAGCCGATTCAGAGCTGTAAAAATCCTAAATCTGCAATTGTGCTCCGATTGCGGTTCTTGATACCTCAAATGATAGGTCTCGGGACCTGTAATTGTTATGCAAAACCGCGTTTAAATTGGTTGATTATTTCTATACTTTTCACAGAAAAATCGTTTCGAAGAAATCACCTTACAAATCAGCCGATTCAGAGCTGTAAAAATCCAAAATCTGCAATTGTGCTCCGATTGCGGTTCTTGATACCTCAAATGATAGGTCTCGGGACCTGTAATTGCTATACCATACATTTCGTAGAAAATTCGATTCGAAGAAAATCACCTTACTATAGCTCAGCCGATTCAGAGCTGTAAAAATCCAAAATCTGTAATTGTGCTCCGATTGCGGTTCTTGATACCTCAAATGATAGGTCTCGGGACCTGTAATTGTTTTGCCAAACCGCGTTTAATTTGGTTGATTATTTCCATACATTTCACAGAAAAATCGATTCGAAGAAAATCACCTTACTATCACTTAGCCGATTCAGAGCTGTAAAAATCCAAAATCTGCAATTGTGCTCAGATTGCGGTTCTTGATACCTCAAATGATAGGTCACGGGACCTGTAATTGCTATACCATACATTTCGTAGAAAATTCGATTCGAAGAAAATCACCTTACTATAGCTCAGCCGATTCAGAGCTGTAAAAATCCAAAATCTGCAATTGTGCTCCGATTGCGGTTCTTGATACCTCAAATGATAGGTCTCGGGACCTGTAATTGTTATGCCAAACCGCGTTTAATTTGGTTGATTATTTCCATACATTTCACAGAAAAATCGATTCGAAGAAAATCACCTTACTATCACTTAGCCGATTCAGAGCTGTAAAAATCCAAAATCTGCAATTGTGCTCCGATTGCGGTTCTTGATACCTCAAATGATAGGTCTCGGGACCTGTAATTGCTATACCATACATTTCGTAGAAAATTCGATTCGAAGAAAATCACCTTACTATAGCTCAGCCGATTCAGAGCTGTAAAAATCCAAAATCTGTAATTGTGCTCCGATTGCGGTTTTTGATACCTCAAATGATAGGTCACGGAACCTGTAATTGCTATACCATACATTTCGTAGAAAAATCGATTCGAAGAAATCACCTTACTATAGCTCAGCCGATTCAGAGCTGTAAAAATCCAAAATCTGCAATTGTGCTCCGATTGCGGTTCTTGATACCTCAAATGATAGGTCTCGGGACCTGTAATTGCTATACCATACATTTCGTAGAAAATTCGATTCGAAGAAAATCACCTTACTATAGCTCAGCCGATTCAGAGCTGTAAAAATCCAAAATCTGCAATTGTGCTCCGATTGCGGTTCTTGATACCTCAAATGATAGGTCTCGGGACCTGTAATTGCTATACCATACATTTCGTAGAAAATTCGATTCGAAGAAAATCACCTTACTATAGCTCAGCCGATTCAGAGCTGTAAAAATCCAAAATCTGTAATTGTGCTCCGATTGCGGTTCTTGATACCTCAAATGATAGGTCTCGGGACCTGTAATTGTTTTGCCAAACCGCGTTTAATTTGGTTGATTATTTCCATACATTTCACAGAAAAATCGATTCGAAGAAAATCACCTTACTATCACTTAGCCGATTCAGAGCTGTAAAAATCCAAAATCTGCAATTGTGCTCCGATTGCGGTTCTTGATACCTCAAATGATAGGTCACGGGACCTGTAATTGCTATACCATACATTTCGTAGAAAATTCGATTCGAAGAAAATCACCTTACTATAGCTCAGCCGATTCAGAGCTGTAAAAATCCTAAATCTGCAATTGTGCTCCGATTGCGGTTCTTGATACCTCAAATGATTGGTCTCGGGACCTGTAATTGTTATGCAAAACCGCGTTTAAATTGGTTGATTATTTCTATACTTTTCACAGAAAAATCGTTTCGAAGAAATCACCTTACAAATCAGCCGATTCAGAGCTGTAAAAATCCAAAATCTGCAATTGTGCTCCGATTGCGGTTCTTGATACCTCAAATGATAGGTCTCGGGACCTGTAATTGCTATACCATACATTTCGTAGAAAATTCGATTCGAAGAAAATCACCTTACTATAGCTCAGCCGATTCAGAGCTGTAAAAATCCAAAATCTGTAATTGTGCTCCGATTGCGGTTCTTGATACCTCAAATGATAGGTCTCGGGACCTGTAATTGTTTTGCCAAACCGCGTTTAATTTGGTTGATTATTTCCATACATTTCACAGAAAAATCGATTCGAAGAAAATCACCTTACTATCACTTAGCCGATTCAGAGCTGTAAAAATCCAAAATCTGCAATTGTGCTCAGATTGCGGTTCTTGATACCTCAAATGATAGGTCACGGGACCTGTAATTGCTATACCATACATTTCGTAGAAAATTCGATTCGAAGAAAATCACCTTACTATAGCTCAGCCGATTCAGAGCTGTAAAAATCCAAAATCTGCAATTGTGCTCCGATTGCGGTTCTTGATACCTCAAATGATAGGTCTCGGGACCTGTAATTGTTATGCCAAACCGCGTTTAATTTGGTTGATTATTTCCATACATTTCACAGAAAAATCGATTCGAAGAAAATCACCTTACTATCACTTAGCCGATTCAGAGCTGTAAAAATCCAAAATCTGCAATTGTGCTCCGATTGCGGTTCTTGATACCTCAAATGATAGGTCACGGGACCTGTAATTGCTATACCATACATTTCGTAGAAAATTCGATTCGAAGAAAATCACCTTACTATAGCTCAGCCGATTCAGAGCTGTAAAAATCCTAAATCTGCAATTGTGCTCCGATTGCGGTTCTTGATACCTCAAATGATAGGTCTCGGGACCTGTAATTGCTATACCATACATTTCGTAGAAAATTCGATTCGAAGAAAATCACCTTACTATAGCTCAGCCGATTCAGAGCTGTAAAAATCCAAAATCTGTAATTGTGCTCCGATTGCGGTTCTTGATACCTCAAATGATAGGTCACGGAACCTGTAATTGCTATACCATACATTTCGTAGAAAAATCGATTCGAAGAAATCACCTTACTATAGCTCAGCCGATTCAGAGCTGTAAAAATCCAAAATCTGCAATTGTGCTCCGATTGCGGTTCTTGATACCTCAAATGATAGGTCTCGGGACCTGTAATTGCTATACCATACATTTCGTAGAAAATTCGATTCGAAGAAAATCACCTTACTATAGCTCAGCCGATTCAGAGCTGTAAAAATCCAAAATCTGTAATTGTGCTCCGATTGCGGTTCTTGATACCTCAAATGATAGGTCTCGGGACCTGTAATTGTTTTGCCAAACCGCGTTTAATTGGGTTGATTATTTCCATACATTTCACAGAAAAATCGATTCGAAGAAAATCACCTTACTATCACTTAGCCGATTCAGAGCTGTAAAAATCCAAAATCTGCAATTGTGCTCCGATTGCGGTTCTTGATACCTCAAATGATAGGTCACGGAACCTGTAATTGCTATACCATACATTTCGTAGAAAAATCGATTCGAAGAAATCACCTTACTATAGCTCAGCCGATTCAGAGCTGTAAAAATCCAAAATCTGCAATTGTGCTCCGATTGCGGTTCTTGATACCTCAAATGATAGGTCTCGGGACCTGTAATTGCTATACCATACATTTCGTAGAAAATTCGATTCGAAGAAAATCACCTTACTATAGCTCAGCCGATTCAGAGCTGTAAAAATCCAAAATCTGTAATTGTGCTCCGATTGCGGTTCTTGATACCTCAAATGATAGGTCACGGGACCTGTAATTGCTATACCATACATTTCGTAGAAAATTCGATTCGAAGAAAATCACCTTACTATAGCTCAGCCGATTCAGAGCTGTAAAAATCCAAAATCTGTAATTGTGCTCCGATTGCGGTTCTTGATACCTCAAATGATAGGTCTCGGGACCTGTAATTGTTTTGCCAAACCGCGTTTAATTTGGTTGATTATTTCCATACATTTCACAGAAAAATCGATTCGAAGAAAATCACCTTACTATCACTTAGCCGATTCAGAGCTGTAAAAATCCAAAATCTGCAATTGTGCTCAGATTGCGGTTCTTGATACCTCAAATGATAGGTCACGGGACCTGTAATTGCTATACCATACATTTCGTAGAAAATTCGATTCGAAGAAAATCACCTTACTATAGCTCAGCCGATTCAGAGCTGTAAAAATCCTAAATCTGCAATTGTGCTCCGATTGCGGTTCTTGATACCTCAAATGATAGGTCTCGGGACCTGTAATTGTTATGCAAAACCGCGTTTAAATTGGTTGATTATTTCTATACTTTTCACAGAAAAATCGTTTCGAAGAAATCACCTTACAAATCAGCCGATTCAGAGCTGTAAAAATCCAAAATCTGCAATTGTGCTCCGATTGCGGTTCCTGATACCTCAAATGATAGGTCACGGAACCTGTAATTGCTATACCATACATTTCGTAGAAAAATCGATTCGAAGAAATCACCTTACTATAGCTCAGCCGATTCAGAGCTGTAAAAATCCAAAATCTGCAATTGTGCTCCGATTGCGGTTCTTGATACCTCAAATGATAGGTCTCGGGACCTGTAATTGTTATGATAAACCGCGTTTAAATTGGTTGATTATTTCCATACATTTCACAGAAAAATCGATTCGAAGAAATCACCTTACTATAGCTCAGCCGATTCAGAGCTGTAAAAATCCAAAATCTGCAATTGTGCTCAGATTGCGGTTCTTGATACCTCAAATGATAGGTCTCGGGACCTGTTATTGTTATGATAAACCGCGTTTAAATTGGTTGATTATTTCCATACATTTCACAGAAAAATCGATTCGAAGAAATCACCTTACTATAGCTCAGCCGATTCAGAGCTGTAAAAATCCAAAATCTGCAATTGTGCTCAGATTGCGGTTCTTGATACCTCAAATGATAGGTCACGGGACCTGTAATTGCTATACCATACATTTCGTAGAAAATTCGATTCGAAGAAAATCACCTTACTATAGCTCAGCCGATTCAGAGCTGTAAAAATCCAAAATCTGCAATTGTGCTCCGATTGCGGTTCTTGATACCTCAAATGATAGGTCACGGAACCTGTAATTGCTATACCATACATTTCGTAGAAAAATCGATTCGAAGAAATCACCTTACTATAGCTCAGCCGATTCAGAGCTGTAAAAATCCAAAATCTGCAATTGTGCTCCGATTGCGGTTCTTGATACCTCAAATGATAGGTCTCGGGACCTGTAATTGTTATGATAAACCGCGTTTAAATTGGTTGATTATTTCCATACATTTCACAGAAAAATCGATTCGAAGAAATCACCTTACTATAGCTCAGCCGATTCAGAGCTGTAAAAATCCAAAATCTGCAATTGTGCTCAGATTGCGGTTCTTGATACCTCAAATGATAGGTCACGGGACCTGTAATTGCTATACCATACATTTCGTAGAAAATTCGATTCGAAGAAAATCACCTTACTATAGCTCAGCCGATTCAGAGCTGTAAAAATCCAAAATCTGTAATTGTGCTCCGATTGCGGTTCTTGATACCTCAAATGATAGGTCTCGGGACCTGTAATTGTTATGCCAAACCGCGTTTAATTTGGTTGATTATTTCCATACATTTCACAGAAAAATCGATTCGAAGAAAATCACCTTACAATAGCTCAGCCGATTCAGAGCTGTAAAAATCCAAAATCTGCAATTGTGCTCAGATTGCGGTTCTTGATACCTCAAATGATAGGTCTCGGGACCTGTAATTGCTATACCATACATTTCGTAGAAAATTCGATTCGAAGAAAATCACCTTACTATAGCTCAGCCGATTCAGAGCTGTAAAAATCCAAAATCTGCAATTGTGCTCCGATTGCGGTTCTTGATACCTCAAATGATAGGTCTCGGGACCTGTAATTGCTATACCATACATTTCGTAGAAAATTCGATTCGAAGAAAATCACCTTACTATAGCTCAGCCGATTCAGAGCTGTAAAAATCCAAAATCTGTAATTGTGCTCCGATTGCGGTTCTTGATACCTCAAATGATAGGTCACGGGACCTGTAATTGCTATACCATACATTTCGTAGAAAATTCGATTCGAAGAAAATCACCTTACTATAGCTCAGCCGATTCAGAGCTGTAAAAATCCAAAATCTGTAATTGTGCTCCGATTGCGGTTCTTGATACCTCAAATGATAGGTCTCGGGACCTGTAATTGTTTTGCCAAACCGCGTTTAATTTGGTTGATTATTTCCATACATTTCACAGAAAAATCGATTCGAAGAAAATCACCTTACTATCACTTAGCCGATTCAGAGCTGTAAAAATCCAAAATCTGCAATTGTGCTCAGATTGCGGTTCTTGATACCTCAAATGATAGGTCACGGGACCTGTAATTGCTATACCATACATTTCGTAGAAAATTCGATTCGAAGAAAATCACCTTACTATAGCTCAGCCGATTCAGAGCTGTAAAAATCCTAAATCTGCAATTGTGCTCCGATTGCGGTTCTTGATACCTCAAATGATAGGTCTCGGGACCTGTAATTGTTATGCAAAACCGCGTTTAAATTGGTTGATTATTTCTATACTTTTCACAGAAAAATCGTTTCGAAGAAATCACCTTACAAATCAGCCGATTCAGAGCTGTAAAAATCCAAAATCTGCAATTGTGCTCCGATTGCGGTTCTTGATACCTCAAATGATAGGTCACGGAACCTGTAATTGCTATACCATACATTTCGTAGAAAAATCGATTCGAAGAAATCACCTTACTATAGCTCAGCCGATTCAGAGCTGTAAAAATCCAAAATCTGCAATTGTGCTCCGATTGCGGTTCTTGATACCTCAAATGATAGGTCTCGGGACCTGTAATTGTTATGATAAACCGCGTTTAAATTGGTTGATTATTTCCATACATTTCACAGAAAAATCGATTCGAAGAAATCACCTTACTATAGCTCAGCCGATTCAGAGCTGTAAAAATCCAAAATCTGCAATTGTGCTCAGATTGCGGTTCTTGATACCTCAAATGATAGGTCACGGGACCTGTAATTGCTATACCATACATTTCGTAGAAAATTCGATTCGAAGAAAATCACCTTACTATAGCTCAGCCGATTCAGAGCTGTAAAAATCCAAAATCTGTAATTGTGCTCCGATTGCGGTTCTTGATACCTCAAATGATAGGTCTCGGGACCTGTAATTGCTATACCATACATTTCGTAGAAAATTCGATTCGAAGAAAATCACCTTACTATAGCTCAGCCGATTCAGAGCTGTAAAAATCCTAAATCTGCAATTGTGCTCCGATTGCGGTTCTTGATACCTCAAATGATAGGTCTCGGGACCTGTAATTGTTATGCAAAACCGCGTTTAAATTGGTTGATTATTTCTATACTTTTCACAGAAAAATCGTTTCGAAGAAATCACCTTACAAATCAGCCGATTCAGAGCTGTAAAAATCCAAAATCTGCAATTGTGCTCCGATTGCGGTTCTTGATACCTCAAATGATAGGTCACGGAACCTGTAATTGCTATACCATACATTTCGTAGAAAATTCGATTCGAAGAAAATCACCTTACTATCACTTAGCCGATTCAGAGCTGTAAAAATCCAAAATCTGCAATTGTGCTCAGATTGCGGTTCTTGATACCTCAAATGATAGGTCACGGGACCTGTAATTGCTATACCATACATTTCGTAGAAAATTCGATTCGAAGAAAATCACCTTACTATAGCTCAGCCGATTCAGAGCTGTAAAAATCCTAAATCTGCAATTGTGCTCCGATTGCGGTTCTTGATACCTCAAATGATAGGTCTCGGGACCTGTAATTGTTATGCAAAACCGCGTTTAAATTGGTTGATTATTTCTATACTTTTCACAGAAAAATCGTTTCGAAGAAATCACCTTACAAATCAGCCGATTCAGAGCTGTAAAAATCCAAAATCTGCAATTGTGCTCCGATTGCGGTTCTTGATACCTCAAATGATAGGTCACGGAACCTGTAATTGCTATACCATACATTTCGTAGAAAAATCGATTCGAAGAAATCACCTTACTATAGCTCAGCCGATTCAGAGCTGTAAAAATCCAAAATCTGCAATTGTGCTCCGATTGCGGTTCTTGATACCTCAAATGATAGGTCACGGGACCTGTAATTGCTATACCATACATTTCGTAGAAAATTCGATTCGAAGAAAATCACCTTACTATAGCTCAGCCGATTCAGAGCTGTAAAAATCCAAAATCTGCAATTGTGCTCCGATTGCGGTTCTTGATACCTCAAATGATAGGTCTCGGGACCTGTAATTGTTATGCCAAACCGCGTTTAATTTGGTTGATTATTTCCATACATTTCACAGAAAAATCGATTCGAAGAAAATCACCTTACAATAGCTCAGCCGATTCAGAGCTGTAAAAATCCAAAATCTGTAATTGTGCTCCGATTGCGGTTCTTGATACCTCAAATGATAGGTCTCGGGACCTGTAATTGTTTTGCCAAACCGCGTTTAATTTGGTTGATTATTTCCATACATTTCACAGAAAAATCGATTCGAAGAAAATCACCTTACTATAGCTCAGCCGATTCAGAGCTGTAAAAATCCAAAATCTGCAATTGTGCTCAAATTGCGGTTCTTGATACCTCAAATGATAGTTCACGGGACCTGTAATTGCTATACCATACATTTCGTAGAAAAATCGATTCGAAGAAAATCACCTTACTATCACTTAGCCGATTCAGAGCTGTAAAAATCCAAAATCTGTAATTGTGCTCCGATTGCGGTTCTTGATACCTCAAATGATAGGTCACGGGACCTGTAATTGCTATACCATACATTTCGTAGAAAATTCGATTCGAAGAAAATCACCTTACTATAGCTCAGCCGATTCAGAGCTGTAAAAATCCAAAATCTGTAATTGTGCTCCGATTGCGGTTCTTGATACCTCAAATGATAGGTCTCGGGACCTGTAATTGTTTTGCGAAACCGCGTTTAATTTGGTTGATTATTTCCATACATTTCACAGAAAAATCGATTCGAAGAAAATCACCTTACTATAGCTCAGCCGATTCAGAGCTGTAAAAATCCAAAATCTGCAATTGTGCTCCGATTGCGGTTCTTGATACCTCAAATGATAGGTCTCGGGACCTGTAATTGTTTTGCCAAACCGCGTTTAATTTGGTTGATTATTTCCATACATTTCACAGAAAAATCGATTCGAAGAAAATCACCTTACTATAGCTCAGCCGATTCAGAGCTGTAAAAATCCAAAATCTGCAATTGTGCTCAAATTGCGGTTCTTGATACCTCAAATGATAGTTCACGGGACCTGTAATTGCTATACCATACATTTCGTAGAAAATTCGATTCGAAGAAAATCACCTTACTATAGCTCAGCCGATTCAGAGCTGTAAAAATCCAAAATCTGTAATTGTGCTCCGATTGCGGTTCTTGATACCTCAAATGATAGGTCTCGGGACCTGTAATTGTTTTGCGAAACCGCGTTTAATTTGGTTGATTATTTCCATACATTTCGTAGAAAAATCGATTCGAAGAAAATCACCTTACTATAGCTCAGCCGATTCAGAGCTGTAAAAATCCAAAATCTGCAATTGTGCTCCGATTGCGGTTCTTGATACCTCAAATGATAGGTCTCGAGACCTGTAATTGTTATGCCAAACCGCGTTTAAATTGGTTGATTATTTCCATACATTTCACAGAAAAATTGATTCGAAGAAATCACCTTACAATAGCTCAGCCGATTCAGAGCTGTAAAAATCCAAAATCTGCAATTGTGCTCAGATTGCGGTTCTTAATACCTCAAATGATAGTTCACGGGACCTGTAATTGCTATACCATACATTTCGTAGAAAAATCGATTCGAAGAAAATCACCTTACTATAGCTCAGCCGATTCAGAGCTGTAAAAATCCAAAATCTGCAATTGTGCTCCGATTGCGGTTCTTGATACCTCAAATGATAGGTCTCGAGACCTGTAATTGTTATGCCAAACCGCGTTTAAATTGGTTGATTATTTCCATACATTTCACAGAAAAATCAATTCGAAGAAATCACCTTACTATAGCTCAGCCGATTCAGAGCTGTAAAAATCCAAAATCTGCAATTGTGCTTCGATTGCGGTTCTTGATACCTCAAATGATAGGTCTCGGGACCTGTAATTGTTATGCTAAACCGTTTTTAAATTGGTTGATTATTTCCATACATTTCGCAGAAAAATCTATTCGAAGAAATCACCTTACAATAGCTCAGCCGATTCAGAGCTGTAAAAATCCAAAATCTGCAATTGTGCTCAGATTGCGGTTCTTAATACCTCAAATGATAGTTCACGGGACCTGTAATTGCTATACCATACATTTCGTAGAAAAATCGATTCGAAGAAAATCACCTTACTATAGCTCAGCCGATTCAGAGCTGTAAAAATCCAAAATCTGCAATTGTGCTCCGATTGCGGTTCTTGATACCTCAAATGATAGGTCTCGAGACCTGTAATTGTTATGCCAAACCGCGTTTAATTTGGTTGATTATTTCCATACATTTCACAGAAAAATCAATTCGAAGAAATCACCTTACTATAGCTCAGCCGATTCAGAGCTGTAAAAATCCAAAATCTGCAATTGTGCTTCGATTGCGGTTTTTGATACCTCAAATGATAGGTCTCGGGACCTGTAATTGTTATGCTAAACCGTTTTTAAATTGGTTGATTATTTCCATACATTTCGCAGAAAAATCTATTCGAAGAAATCACCTTACAATAGCTCAGCCGATTCAGAGCTGTAAAAATCCAAAATCTGCAATTGTGCTCAGATTGCGGTTCTTAATACCTCAAATGATAGTTCACGGGACCTGTAATTGCTATACCATACATTTCGTAGAAAAATCGATTCGAAGAAAATCACCTTACTATAGCTCAGCCGATTCAGAGCTGTAAAAATCCAAAATCTGCAATTGTGCTCCGATTGCGGTTCTTGATACCTCAAATGATAGGTCTCGAGACATGTAATTGTTATGCCAAACCGCGTTTAAATTGGTTGATTATTTCCAAACATTTCACAGAAAAATCGATTCGAAGAAATCACCTTACTATAGCTCAGCCGATTCAGAGCTGTAAAAATCCAAAATCTGCAATTGTGCTTCGATTGCGGTTCTTGATACCTCAAATGATAGGTCTCGGGACCTGTAATTGTTATGCTAAACCGTTTTAAAATTGGTTGATTATTTCCATACATTTCGCAGAAAAATCTATTCGAAGAAATCACCTTACAATAGCTCAGCCGATTCAGAGCTGTAAAAATCCAAAATCTGCAATTGTGCTCAGATTGCGGTTCTTAATACCTCAAATGATAGTTCACGGGACCTGTAATTGCTATACCATACATTTCGTAGAAAAATCGATTCGAAGAAAATCACCTTACTATAGCTCAGCCGATTCAGAGCTGTAAAAATCCAAAATCTGCAATTGTGCTCCGATTGCGGTTCCTGATACCTCAAATGATAGGTCTCGAGACCTGTAATTGTTATGCCAAACCGCGTTTAAATTGGTTGATTATTTCCATACATTTCACAGAAAAATCAATTCGAAGAAATCACCTTACTATAGCTCAGCCGATTCAGAGCTGTAAAAATCCAAAATCTGCAATTGTGCTTCGATTGCGGTTCTTGATACCTCAAATGATAGGTCTCGGGACCTGTAATTGTTATGCTAAACCGTTTTTAAATTGGTTGATTATTTCTATACATTTCGCAGAAAAATCTATTCGAAGAAATCACCTTACAATAGCTCAGCCGATTCAGAGCTGTAAAAATCCAAAATCTGCAATTGTGCTCAGATTGCGGTTCTTAATACCTCAAATGATAGTTCACGGGACCTGTAATTGCTATACCATACATTTCGTAGAAAAATCGATTCGAAGAAAATCACCTTACTATAGCTCAGCCGATTCAGAGCTGTAAAAATCCAAAATCTGCAATTGTGCTCCGATTGCGGTTCTTGATACCTCAAATGATAGGTCTCGAGACCTGTAATTGTTATGCCAAACCGCGTTTAAATTGGTTGATTATTTCCATACATTTCACAGAAAAATCAATTCGAAGAAAATCACCTTACTATAGCTCAGCCGATTCAGAGCTGTAAAAATCCAAAATCTGCAATTGTGCTCCGATTGCGGTTCTTGATACCTCAAATGATAGGTCTCGAGACCTGTAATTGTTATGCCAAACCGCGTTTAAATTGGTTGATTATTTCCATACATTTCACAGAAAAATCAATTCGAAGAAATCACCTTACTATAGCTCAGCCGATTCAGAGCTGTAAAAATCCAAAATCTGCAATTGTGCTTCGATTGCGGTTCTTGATACCTCAAATGATAGGTCTCGGGACCTGTAATTGTTATGCTAAACCGTTTTTAAATTGGTTGATTATTTCCATACATTTCGCAGAAAAATCGATTCGAAGAAATCACCTTACAATAGCTCAGCCGATTCAGAGCTGTAAAAATCCAAAATCTGCAATTGTGCTCAGATTGCGGTTCTTAATACCTCAAATGATAGTTCACGGGACCTGTAATTGCTATACCATACATTTCGTAGAAAAATCGATTCGAAGAAAATCACCTTACTATAGCTCAGCCGATTCAGAGCTGTAAAAATCCAAAATCTGCAATTGTGCTCCGATTGCGGTTCTTGATACCTCAAATGATAGGTCTCGAGACCTGTAATTGTTATGCCAAACCGCGTTTAAATTGGTTGATTATTTCCATACATTTCACAGAAAAATCAATTCGAAGAAAATCACCTTACTATAGCTCAGCCGATTCAGAGCTGTAAAAATCCAAAATCTGCAATTGTGCTCCGATTGCGGTTCTTGATACCTCAAATGATAGGTCTCGAGACCTGTAATTGTTATGCCAAACCGCGTTTAAATTGGTTGATTATTTCCATACATTTCACAGAAAAATCAATTCGAAGAAATCACCTTACTATAGCTCAGCCGATTCAGAGCTGTAAAAATCCAAAATCTGCAATTGTGCTTCGATTGCGGTTCTTGATACCTCAAATGATAGGTCTCGGGACCTGTAATTGTTATGCTAAACCGTTTTTAAATTGGTTGATTATTTCCATACATTTCGCAGAAAAATCTATTCGAAGAAATCACCTTACAATAGCTCAGCCGATTCAGAGCTGTAAAAATCCAAAATCTGCAATTGTGCTCAGATTGCGGTTCTTAATACCTCAAATGATAGTTCACGGGACCTGTAATTGCTATACCATACATTTCGTAGAAAAATCGATTCGAAGAAAATCACCTTACTATAGCTCAGCCGATTCAGAGCTGTAAAAATCCAAAATCTGCAATTGTGCTCCGATTGCGGTTCTTGATACCTCAAATGATAGGTCTCGAGACCTGTAATTGTTATGCCAAACCGCGTTTAATTTGGTTGATTATTTCCATACATTTCACAGAAAAATCAATTCGAAGAAATCACCTTACTATAGCTCAGCCGATTCAGAGCTGTAAAAATCCAAAATCTGCAATTGTGCTTCGATTGCGGTTTTTGATACCTCAAATGATAGGTCTCGGGACCTGTAATTGTTATGCTAAACCGTTTTTAAATTGGTTGATTATTTCCATACATTTCGCAGAAAAATCTATTCGAAGAAATCACCTTACAATAGCTCAGCCGATTCAGAGCTGTAAAAATCCAAAATCTGCAATTGTGCTCAGATTGCGGTTCTTAATACCTCAAATGATAGTTCACGGGACCTGTAATTGCTATACCATACATTTCGTAGAAAAATCGATTCGAAGAAAATCACCTTACTATAGCTCAGCCGATTCAGAGCTGTAAAAATCCAAAATCTGCAATTGTGCTCCGATTGCGGTTCTTGATACCTCAAATGATAGGTCTCGAGACATGTAATTGTTATGCCAAACCGCGTTTAAATTGGTTGATTATTTCCAAACATTTCACAGAAAAATCGATTCGAAGAAAT
This sequence comes from Tipula vernalis, assembly GCA_958295665.1. Lineage (NCBI taxonomy): Eukaryota > Metazoa > Arthropoda > Insecta > Diptera > Tipulidae > Tipula > Tipula vernalis. The sequence goes on along the minus strand of OY282560.1, from coordinate 62,542,126 downwards.
CACCTTACTATAGCTCAGCCGATTCAGAGCTGTAAAAATCCAAAATCTGCAATTGTGCTTCGATTGCGGTTCTTGATACCTCAAATGATAGGTCTCGGGACCTGTAATTGTTATGCTAAACCGTTTTTAAATTGGTTGATTATTTCCATACATTTCGCAGAAAAATCTATTCGAAGAAATCACCTTACAATAGCTCAGCCGATTCAGAGCTGTAAAAATCCAAAATCTGCAATTGTGCTCAGATTGCGGTTCTTAATACCTCAAATGATAGTTCACGGGACCTGTAATTGCTATACCATACATTTCGTAGAAAAATCGATTCGAAGAAAATCACCTTACTATAGCTCAGCCGATTCAGAGCTGTAAAAATCCAAAATCTGCAATTGTGCTCCGATTGCGGTTCCTGATACCTCAAATGATAGGTCTCGAGACCTGTAATTGTTATGCCAAACCGCGTTTAAATTGGTTGATTATTTCCATACATTTCACAGAAAAATCAATTCGAAGAAATCACCTTACTATAGCTCAGCCGATTCAGAGCTGTAAAAATCCAAAATCTGCAATTGTGCTTCGATTGCGGTTCTTGATACCTCAAATGATAGGTCTCGGGACCTGTAATTGTTATGCTAAACCGTTTTTAAATTGGTTGATTATTTCTATACATTTCGCAGAAAAATCTATTCGAAGAAATCACCTTACAATAGCTCAGCCGATTCAGAGCTGTAAAAATCCAAAATCTGCAATTGTGCTCAGATTGCGGTTCTTAATACCTCAAATGATAGTTCACGGGACCTGTAATTGCTATACCATACATTTCGTAGAAAAATCGATTCGAAGAAAATCACCTTACTATAGCTCAGCCGATTCAGAGCTGTAAAAATCCAAAATCTGCAATTGTGCTCCGATTGCGGTTCTTGATACCTCAAATGATAGGTCTCGAGACCTGTAATTGTTATGCCAAACCGCGTTTAAATTGGTTGATTATTTCCATACATTTCACAGAAAAATCAATTCGAAGAAAATCACCTTACTATAGCTCAGCCGATTCAGAGCTGTAAAAATCCAAAATCTGCAATTGTGCTCCGATTGCGGTTCTTGATACCTCAAATGATAGGTCTCGAGACCTGTAATTGTTATGCCAAACCGCGTTTAAATTGGTTGATTATTTCCATACATTTCACAGAAAAATCAATTCGAAGAAATCACCTTACTATAGCTCAGCCGATTCAGAGCTGTAAAAATCCAAAATCTGCAATTGTGCTTCGATTGCGGTTCTTGATACCTCAAATGATAGGTCTCGGGACCTGTAATTGTTATGCTAAACCGTTTTTAAATTGGTTGATTATTTCCATACATTTCGCAGAAAAATCGATTCGAAGAAATCACCTTACAATAGCTCAGCCGATTCAGAGCTGTAAAAATCCAAAATCTGCAATTGTGCTCAGATTGCGGTTCTTAATACCTCAAATGATAGTTCACGGGACCTGTAATTGCTATACCATACATTTCGTAGAAAAATCGATTCGAAGAAAATCACCTTACTATAGCTCAGCCGATTCAGAGCTGTAAAAATCCAAAATCTGCAATTGTGCTCCGATTGCGGTTCTTGATACCTCAAATGATAGGTCTCGAGACCTGTAATTGTTATGCCAAACCGCGTTTAAATTGGTTGATTATTTCCATACATTTCACAGAAAAATCAATTCGAAGAAAATCACCTTACTATAGCTCAGCCGATTCAGAGCTGTAAAAATCCAAAATCTGCAATTGTGCTCCGATTGCGGTTCTTGATACCTCAAATGATAGGTCTCGAGACCTGTAATTGTTATGCCAAACCGCGTTTAAATTGGTTGATTATTTCCATACATTTCACAGAAAAATCAATTCGAAGAAATCACCTTACTATAGCTCAGCCGATTCAGAGCTGTAAAAATCCAAAATCTGCAATTGTGCTTCGATTGCGGTTCTTGATACCTCAAATGATAGGTCTCGGGACCTGTAATTGTTATGCTAAACCGTTTTTAAATTGGTTGATTATTTCCATACATTTCGCAGAAAAATCGATTCGAAGAAATCACCTTACAATAGCTCAGCCGATTCAGAGCTGTAAAAATCCAAAATCTGCAATTGTGCTCAGATTGCGGTTCTTAATACCTCAAATGATAGTTCACGGGACCTGTAATTGCTATACCATACATTTCGTAGAAAAATCGATTCGAAGAAAATCACCTTACTATAGCTCAGCCGATTCAGAGCTGTAAAAATCCAAAATCTGCAATTGTGCTCCGATTGCGGTTCTTGATACCTCAAATGATAGGTCTCGAGACCTGTAATTGTTATGCCAAACCGCGTTTAAATTGGTTGATTATTTCCATACATTTCACAGAAAAATCAATTCGAAGAAAATCACCTTACTATAGCTCAGCCGATTCAGAGCTGTAAAAATCCAAAATCTGCAATTGTGCTCCGATTGCGGTTCTTGATACCTCAAATGATAGGTCTCGAGACCTGTAATTGTTATGCCAAACCGCGTTTAAATTGGTTGATTATTTCCATACATTTCACAGAAAAATCAATTCGAAGAAATCACCTTACTATAGCTCAGCCGATTCAGAGCTGTAAAAATCCAAAATCTGCAATTGTGCTTCGATTGCGGTTCTTGATACCTCAAATGATAGGTCTCGGGACCTGTAATTGTTATGCTAAACCGTTTTTAAATTGGTTGATTATTTCCATACATTTCGCAGAAAAATCTATTCGAAGAAATCACCTTACAATAGCTCAGCCGATTCAGAGCTGTAAAAATCCAAAATCTGCAATTGTGCTCAGAAGGCGGTTCTTAATACCTCAAATGATAGTTCACGGGACCTGTAATTGCTATACCATACATTTCGTAGAAAAATCGATTCGAAGAAAATCACCTTACTATAGCTCAGCCGATTCAGAGCTGTAAAAATCCAAAATCTGCAATTGTGCTCCGATTGCGGTTCTTGATACCTCAAATGATAGGTCTCGAGACCTGTAATTGTTTTGCCAAACCGCGTTTAATTTGGTTGATTATTTCCATACATTTCACAGAAAAATCAATTCGAAGAAATCACCTTACTATAGCTCAGCCGATTCAGAGCTGTAAAAATCCAAAATCTGCAATTGTGCTTCGATTGCGGTTCTTGATACCTCAAATGATAGGTTTCGGGACCTGTAATTGTTATGCTAAACCGTTTTTAAATTGGTTGATTATTTCCATACATTTCGCAGAAAAATCTATTCGAAGAAATCACCTTAAATAGCTCAGCCGATTCAGAGCTGTAAAAATCCAAAATCTGCAATTGTGCTCAGATTGCGGTTCTTAATACCTCAAATGATAGTTCACGGGACCTGTAATTGCTATACCATACATTTCGTAGAAAAATCGATTCGAAGAAAATCACCTTACTATAGCTCAGCCGATTCAGAGCTGTAAAAATCCAAAATCTGCAATTGTGCTTCGATTACGGTTCTTGATACCTCAAATGATAGGTCTCGGGACCTGTAATTGTTATGCTAAACCGTTTTTAAATTGGTTGATTATTTCCATACATTTCGCAGAAAAATCTATTCGAAGAAATCACCTTACAATAGCTCAGCCGATTCAGAGCTGTAAAAATCCAAAATCTGCAATTGTGCTCAGATTGCGGTTCTTAATACCTCAAATGATAGTTCACGGGACCTGTAATTGCTATACCATACATTTCGTAGAAAAATCGATTCGAAGAAAATCACCTTACTATAGCTCAGCCGATTCAGAGCTGTAAAAATCCAAAATCTGCAATTGTGCTCCGATTGCGGTTCTTGATACCTCAAATGATAGGTCTCGAGACCTGTAATTGTTATGCCAAACCGCGTTTAAATTGGTTGATTATTTCCATACATTTCACAGAAAAATCAAGTCGAAGAAATCACCTTACTATAGCTCAGCCGATTCAGAGCTGTAAAAATCCAAAATCTGCAATTGTGCTTCGATTGCGGTTCTTGATACCTCAAATGATAGGTCTCGGGACCTGTAATTGTTATGCTAAACCGTTTTTAAATTGGTTGATTATTTCCATACATTTCGCAGAAAAATCTATTCGAAGATATCACCTTACAATAGCTCAGCCGATTCAGAGCTGTAAAAATCCAAAATCTGCAATTGTGCTCAGATTGCGGTTCTTAATACCTCAAATGATAGTTCACGGGACCTGTAATTGCTATACCATACATTTCGTAGAAAAATCGATTCGAAGAAAATCACCTTACTATAGCTCAGCCGATTCAGAGCTGTAAAAATCCAAAATCTGCAATTGTGCTCCGATTGCGGTTCTTGATACCTCAAATGATAGGTCTCGAGACCTGTAATTGTTATGCCAAACCGCGTTTAATTTGGTTGATTATTTCCATACATTTCACAGAAAAATCAATTCGAAGAAATCACCTTACTATAGCTCAGCCGATTCAGAGCTGTAAAAATCCAAAATCTGCAATTGTGCTTCGATTGCGGTTCTTGATACCTCAAATGATAGGTCTCGGGACCTGTAATTGTTATGCTAAACCGTTTTTAAATTGGTTGATTATTTCCATACATTTCGCAGAAAAATCTATTCGAAGAAATCACCTTACAATAGCTCAGCCGATTCAGAGCTGTAAAAATCCAAAATCTGCAATTGTGCTCAGATTGCGGTTCTTAATACCTCAAATGATAGTTCACGGGACCTGTAATTGCTATACCATACATTTCGTAGAAAAATCGATTCGAAGAAAATCACCTTACTATAGCTCAGCCGATTCAGAGCTGTAAAAATCCAAAATCTGCAATTGTGCTCCGATTGCGGTTCCTGATACCTCAAATGATAGGTCTCGAGACCTGTAATTGTTATGCCAAACCGCGTTTAAATTGGTTGATTATTTCCATATATTTCACAGAAAAATCAATTCGAAGAAATCACCTTACTATAGCTCAGCCGATTCAGAGCTGTAAAAATCCAAAATCTGCAATTGTGCTTCGATTGCGGTTCTTGATACCTCAAATGATAGGTCTCGGGACCTGTAATTGTTATGCTAAACCGTTTTTAAATTGGTTGATTATTTCCATACATTTCGCAGAAAAATCTATTCGAAGAAATCACCTTACAATAGCTCAGCCGATTCAGAGCTGTAAAAATCCAAAATCTGCAATTGTGCTCAGATTGCGGTTCTTAATACCTCAAATGATAGTTCACGGGACCTGTAATTGCTATACCATACATTTCGTAGAAAAATCGATTCGAAGAAAATCACCTTACTATAGCTCAGCCGATTCAGAGCTGTAAAAATCCAAAATCTGCAATTGTGCTCCGATTGCGGTTCTTGATACCTCAAATGATAGGTCTCGAGACCTGTAATTGTTATGCCAAACCGCGTTTAATTTGGTTGATTATTTCCATACATTTCACAGAAAAATCAATTCGAAGAAATCACCTTACTATAGCTCAGCCGATTCAGAGCTGTAAAAATCCAAAATCTGCAATTGTGCTTCGATTGCGGTTTTTGATACCTCAAATGATAGGTCTCGGGACCTGTAATTGTTATGCTAAACCGTTTTTAAATTGGTTGATTATTTCCATACATTTCGCAGAAAAATCTATTCGAAGAAATCACCTTACAATAGCTCAGCCGATTCAGAGCTGTAAAAATCCAAAATCTGCAATTGTGCTCAGATTGCGGTTCTTAATACCTCAAATGATAGTTCACGGGACCTGTAATTGCTATACCATACATTTCGTAGAAAAATCGATTCGAAGAAAATCACCTTACTATAGCTCAGCCGATTCAGAGCTGTAAAAATCCAAAATCTGCAATTGTGCTCCGATTGCGGTTCTTGATACCTCAAATGATAGGTCTCGAGACATGTAATTGTTATGCCAAACCGCGTTTAAATTGGTTGATTATTTCCAAACATTTCACAGAAAAATCGATTCGAAGAAATCACCTTACTATAGCTCAGCCGATTCAGAGCTGTAAAAATCCAAAATCTGCAATTGTGCTTCGATTGCGGTTCTTGATACCTCAAATGATAGGTCTCGGGACCTGTAATTGTTATGCTAAACCGTTTTTAAATTGGTTGATTATTTCCATACATTTCGCAGAAAAATCTATTCGAAGAAATCACCTTACAATAGCTCAGCCGATTCAGAGCTGTAAAAATCCAAAATCTGCAATTGTGCTCAGATTGCGGTTCTTAATACCTCAAATGATAGTTCACGGGACCTGTAATTGCTATACCATACATTTCGTAGAAAAATCGATTCGAAGAAAATCACCTTACTATAGCTCAGCCGATTCAGAGCTGTAAAAATCCAAAATCTGCAATTGTGCTCCGATTGCGGTTCCTGATACCTCAAATGATAGGTCTCGAGACCTGTAATTGTTATGCCAAACCGCGTTTAAATTGGTTGATTATTTCCATACATTTCACAGAAAAATCAATTCGAAGAAATCACCTTACTATAGCTCAGCCGATTCAGAGCTGTAAAAATCCAAAATCTGCAATTGTGCTTCGATTGCGGTTCTTGATACCTCAAATGATAGGTCTCGGGACCTGTAATTGTTATGCTAAACCGTTTTTAAATTGGTTGATTATTTCTATACATTTCGCAGAAAAATCTATTCGAAGAAATCACCTTACAATAGCTCAGCCGATTCAGAGCTGTAAAAATCCAAAATCTGCAATTGTGCTCAGATTGCGGTTCTTAATACCTCAAATGATAGTTCACGGGACCTGTAATTGCTATACCATACATTTCGTAGAAAAATCGATTCGAAGAAAATCACCTTACTATAGCTCAGCCGATTCAGAGCTGTAAAAATCCAAAATCTGCAATTGTGCTCCGATTGCGGTTCTTGATACCTCAAATGATAGGTCTCGAGACCTGTAATTGTTATGCCAAACCGCGTTTAAATTGGTTGATTATTTCCATACATTTCACAGAAAAATCAATTCGAAGAAATCACCTTACTATAGCTCAGCCGATTCAGAGCTGTAAAAATCCAAAATCTGCAATTGTGCTTCGATTGCGGTTCTTGATACCTCAAATGATAGGTCTCGGGACCTGTAATTGTTATGCTAAACCGTTTTTAAATTGGTTGATTATTTCCATACATTTCGCAGAAAAATCTATTCGAAGAAATCACCTTACAATAGCTCAGCCGATTCAGAGCTGTAAAAATCCAAAATCTGCAATTGTGCTCAGATTGCGGTTCTTAATACCTCAAATGATAGTTCACGGGACCTGTAATTGCTATACCATACATTTCGTAGAAAAATCGATTCGAAGAAAATCACCTTACTATAGCTCAGCCGATTCAGAGCTGTAAAAATCCAAAATCTGCAATTGTGCTCCGATTGCGGTTCTTGATACCTCAAATGATAGGTCTCGAGACCTGTAATTGTTATGCCAAACCGCGTTTAAATTGGTTGATTATTTCCATACATTTCACAGAAAAATCAATTCGAAGAAATCACCTTACTATAGCTCAGCCGATTCAGAGCTGTAAAAATCCAAAATCTGCAATTGTGCTTCGATTGCGGTTCTTGATACCTCAAATGATAGGTCTCGGGACCTGTAATTGTTATGCTAAACCGTTTTTAAATTGGTTGATTATTTCCATACATTTCGCAGAAAAATCTATTCGAAGAAATCACCTTACAATAGCTCAGCCGATTCAGAGCTGTAAAAATCCAAAATCTGCAATTGTGCTCAGATTGCGGTTCTTAATACCTCAAATGATAATTCACGGGACCTGTAATTGCTATACCATACATTTCGTAGAAAAATCGATTCGAAGAAAATCACCTTACTATAGCTCAGCCGATTCAGAGCTGTAAAAATCCAAAATCTGCAATTGTGCTCCGATTGCGGTTCCTGATACCTCAAATGATAGGTCTCGAGACCTGTAATTGTTATGCCAAACCGCGTTTAAATTGGTTGATTATTTCCATACATTTCACAGAAAAATCAATTCGAAGAAATCACCTTACAATAGCTCAGCCGATTCAGAGCTGTAAAAATCCAAAATCTGCAATTGTGCTTCGATTGCGGTTCTTGATACCTCAAATGATAGGTCTCGGGACCTGTAATTGTTATGCTAAACCGTTTTTAAATTGGTTGATTATTTCCATACATTTCGCAGAAAAATCTATTCGAAGAAATCACCTTACAATAGCTCAGCCGATTCAGAGCTGTAAAAATCCAAAATCTGCAATTGTGCTCAGATTGCGGATCTTGATACCTCAAATGATAGGTCACGGGACCTGTAATTGCTATACCATACATTTCGTAAAAAATTCGATTCGAAGAAAATCACCTTACAATAGCTCAGCCGATTCAGAGCTGTAAAAATCCAAAATCTGCAATTGTGCTCCGATTGCGGTTCTTGATACCTCAAATGATAGGTCACGGGACCTGTAAGTGCTATACCATACATTTCGTAGAAAATTCGATTCGAAGAAAATCACCTAGCTCAGCCGATTCAGAACTGTAAAAATCCAAAATCTGCAATTGTGCTCCGATTGCGGATCTTGATACCTCAAATGATAGGTCACGGGACCTGTAATTGCTATACCATACATTTCGTAAAAAATTCGATTCGAAGAAAATCACCTTACTATAGCTCAGCCGATTCAGAGCTGTAAAAATCCAAAATCTGCAATTGTGCTCAGATTGCGGATCTTGATACCTCAAATGATAGGTCACGGGACCTGTAATTGCTATACCATACATTTCGTAAAAAATTCGATTCGAAGAAAATCACCTTACTATAGCTCAGCCGATTCAGAGCTGTAAAAATCCAAAATCTGCAATTGTGCTCAGATTGCGGTTCTTGATACCTCAAATGATAGGTCTCGGGACCTGTAATTGTTATGCCAAACCGCGTTTAATTTGGTTGATTATTTCCATACATTTCACAGAAAAATCGATTCGAAGAAATCACCTTACTAGCTCAGCCGATTCAGAGCTGTAAAAATCCAAAATCTGCAATTGTGCTCAGATTGCGGTTCTTAATACCTCAAATGATAGGTCACGGGACCTGTAATTGCTATACCATACATTTCGTAGAAAATTCGATTCGAAGAAAATCACCTTACTATAGCTCAGCCGATTCAGAGCTGCAAAAATCCAAAATCTGCAATTGTGCTCCGATTGCGGTTCTTGATACCTCAAATGATAGGTCTCGGGACCTGTAATTGTTATGCCAAACCGCGTTTAATTTGGTTGATTATTTCCATACATTTCACAGAAAAATCGATTCGAAGAAATCACCTTACTATAGTTCAGCCGATTCAGAGCTGTAAAAATCCAAAATCTGCAATTGTGCTCAGATTGCGGATCTTGATACCTCAAATGATAGGTCACGGGACCTGTAATTGCTATACCATACATTTCGTAAAAAATTCGATTCGAAGAAAATCACCTTACTATAGCTCAGCCGATTCAGAGCTGTAAAAATCCAAAATCTGCAATTGTGCTCAGATTGCGGTTCTTGATACCTCAAATGATAGGTCTCGGGACCTGTAATTGTTATGCCAAACCGCGTTTAATTTGGTTGATTATTTCCATACATTTCACAGAAAAATCGATTCGAAGAAATCACCTTACTAGCTCAGCCGATTCAGAGCTGTAAAAATCCAAAATCTGCAATTGTGCTCAGATTGCGGTTCTTAATACCTCAAATGATAGGTCACGGGACCTGTAATTGCTATACCATACATTTCGTAGAAAATTCGATTCGAAGAAAATCACCTTACTATAGCTCAGCCGATTCAGAGCTGTAAAAATCCAAAATCTGCAATTGTGCTCAGATTGCGGTTCTTAATACCTCAAATGATAGGTCACGGGACCTGTAATTGCTATACCATACATTTCGTAGAAAATTCGATTCGAAGAAAATCACCTTACTATAGCTCAGCCGATTCAGAGCTGTAAAAATCCAAAATCTGCAATTGAGCTCAGATTGCGGTTCTTGATACCTCAAATGATAGGTCACGGGACCTGTAATTGCTATACCATACATTTCGTAAAAAATTCGATTCGAAGAAAATCACCTTACTATAGCTCAGCCGATTCAGAGCTGTAAAAATCCAAAATCTGCAATTGTGCTCAGATTGCGGATCTTGATACCTCAAATGATAGGTCACGGGACCTGTAATTGCTATACCATACATTTCGTAAAAAATTCGATTCGAAGAAAATCACCTTACTATAGCTCAGCCGATTCAGAGCTGTAAAAATCCAAAATCTGCAATTGTGCTCCGATTGCGGTTCTTGATACCTCAAATGATAGGTCTCGAGACATGTAATTGTTATGCCAAACCGCGTTTAAATTGGTTGATTATTTCCAAACATTTCACAGAAAAATCGATTCGAAGAAATCACCTTACTATAGCTCAGCCGATTCAGAGCTGTAAAAATCCAAAATCTGCAATTGTGCTTCGATTGCGGTTCTTGATACCTCAAATGATAGGTCTCGGGACCTGTAATTGTTATGCTAAACCGTTTTTAAATTGGTTGATTATTTCCATACATTTCGCAGAAAAATCTATTCGAAGAAATCACCTTACAATAGCTCAGCCGATTCAGAGCTGTAAAAATCCAAAATCTGCAATTGTGCTCAGATTGCGGTTCTTAATACCTCAAATGATAGTTCACGGGACCTGTAATTGCTATACCATACATTTCGTAGAAAAATCGATTCGAAGAAAATCACCTTACTATAGCTCAGCCGATTCAGAGCTGTAAAAATCCAAAATCTGCAATTGTGCTCCGATTGCGGTTCCTGATACCTCAAATGATAGGTCTCGAGACCTGTAATTGTTATGCCAAACCGCGTTTAAATTGGTTGATTATTTCCATACATTTCACAGAAAAATCAATTCGAAGAAATCACCTTACTATAGCTCAGCCGATTCAGAGCTGTAAAAATCCAAAATCTGCAATTGTGCTTCGATTGCGGTTCTTGATACCTCAAATGATAGGTCTCGGGACCTGTAATTGTTATGCTAAACCGTTTTTAAATTGGTTGATTATTTCCATACATTTCGCAGAAAAATCTATTCGAAGAAATCACCTTACAATAGCTCAGCCGATTCAGAGCTGTAAAAATCCAAAATCTGCAATTGTGCTCAGATTGCGGTTCTTAATACCTCAAATGATAGTTCACGGGACCTGTAATTGCTATACCATACATTTCGTAGAAAAATCGATTCGAAGAAAATCACCTTACTATAGCTCAGCCGATTCAGAGCTGTAAAAATCCAAAATCTGCAATTGTGCTTCGATTGCGGTTCTTGATACCTCAAATGATAGGTCTCGGGACCTGTAATTGTTATGCTAAACCGTTTTTAAATTGGTTGATTATTTCCATACATTTCGCAGAAAAATCTATTCGAAGAAATCACCTTACAATAGCTCAGCCGATTCAGAGCTGTAAAAATCCAAAATCTGCAATTGTGCTCAGATTGCGGTTCTTAATACCTCAAATGATAATTCACGGGACCTGTAATTGCTATACCATACATTTCGTAGAAAAATCGATTCGAAGAAAATCACCTTACTATAGCTCAGCCGATTCAGAGCTGTAAAAATCCAAAATCTGCAATTGTGCTCCGATTGCGGTTCCTGATACCTCAAATGATAGGTCTCGAGACCTGTAATTGTTATGCCAAACCGCGTTTAAATTGGTTGATTATTTCCATACATTTCACAGAAAAATCAATTCGAAGAAATCACCTTACAATAGCTCAGCCGATTCAGAGCTGTAAAAATCCAAAATCTGCAATTGTGCTTCGATTGCGGTTCTTGATACCTCAAATGATAGGTCTCGGGACCTGTAATTGTTATGCTAAACCGTTTTTAAATTGGTTGATTATTTCCATACATTTCGCAGAAAAATCTATTCGAAGAAATCACCTTACAATAGCTCAGCCGATTCAGAGCTGTAAAAATCCAAAATCTGCAATTGTGCTCAGATTGCGGTTCTTAATACCTCAAATGATAGTTCACGGGACCTGTAATTGCTATACCATACATTTCGTAGAAAAATCGATTCGAAGAAAATCACCTTACTATAGCTCAGCCGATTCAGAGCTGTAAAAATCCAAAATCTGCAATTGTGCTTCGATTGCGGTTCTTGATACCTCAAATGATAGGTCTCGGGACCTGTAATTGTTATGCTAAACCGTTTTTAAATTGGTTGATTATTTCCATACATTTCGCAGAAAAATCTATTCGAAGAAATCACCTTACAATAGCTCAGCCGATTCAGAGCTGTAAAAATCCAAAATCTGCAATTGTGCTCAGATTGCGGTTCTTAATACCTCAAATGATAATTCACGGGACCTGTAATTGCTATACCATACATTTCGTAGAAAAATCGATTCGAAGAAAATCACCTTACTATAGCTCAGCCGATTCAGAGCTGTAAAAATCCAAAATCTGCAATTGTGCTCCGATTGCGGTTCCTGATACCTCAAATGATAGGTCTCGAGACCTGTAATTGTTATGCCAAACCGCGTTTAAATTGGTTGATTATTTCCATACATTTCACAGAAAAATCAATTCGAAGAAATCACCTTACAATAGCTCAGCCGATTCAGAGCTGTAAAAATCCAAAATCTGCAATTGTGCTCAGATTGCGGATCTTGATACCTCAAATGATAGGTCACGGGACCTGTAATTGCTATACCATACATTTCGTAAAAAATTCGATTCGAAGAAAATCACCTTACAATAGCTCAGCCGATTCAGAGCTGTAAAAATCCAAAATCTGCAATTGTGCTCCGATTGCGGTTCTTGATACCTCAAATGATAGGTCACGGGACCTGTAAGTGCTATACCATACATTTCGTAGAAAATTCGATTCGAAGAAAATCACCTAGCTCAGCCGATTCAGAACTGTAAAAATCCAAAATCTGCAATTGTGCTCCGATTGCGGATCTTGATACCTCAAATGATAGGTCACGGGACCTGTAATTGCTATACCATACATTTCGTAAAAAATTCGATTCGAAGAAAATCACCTTACTATAGCTCAGCCGATTCAGAGCTGTAAAAATCCAAAATCTGCAATTGTGCTCAGATTGCGGATCTTGATACCTCAAATGATAGGTCACGGGACCTGTAATTGCTATACCATACATTTCGTAAAAAATTCGATTCGAAGAAAATCACCTTACTATAGCTCAGCCGATTCAGAGCTGTAAAAATCCAAAATCTGCAATTGTGCTCAGATTGCGGTTCTTGATACCTCAAATGATAGGTCTCGGGACCTGTAATTGTTATGCCAAACCGCGTTTAATTTGGTTGATTATTTCCATACATTTCACAGAAAAATCGATTCGAAGAAATCACCTTACTAGCTCAGCCGATTCAGAGCTGTAAAAATCCAAAATCTGCAATTGTGCTCAGATTGCGGTTCTTAATACCTCAAATGATAGGTCACGGGACCTGTAATTGCTATACCATACATTTCGTAGAAAATTCGATTCGAAGAAAATCACCTTACTATAGCTCAGCCGATTCAGAGCTGCAAAAATCCAAAATCTGCAATTGTGCTCCGATTGCGGTTCTTGATACCTCAAATGATAGGTCTCGGGACCTGTAATTGTTATGCCAAACCGCGTTTAATTTGGTTGATTATTTCCATACATTTCACAGAAAAATCGATTCGAAGAAATCACCTTACTATAGTTCAGCCGATTCAGAGCTGTAAAAATCCAAAATCTGCAATTGTGCTCAGATTGCGGATCTTGATACCTCAAATGATAGGTCACGGGACCTGTAATTGCTATACCATACATTTCGTAAAAAATTCGATTCGAAGAAAATCACCTTACTATAGCTCAGCCGATTCAGAGCTGTAAAAATCCAAAATCTGCAATTGTGCTCAGATTGCGGTTCTTGATACCTCAAATGATAGGTCTCGGGACCTGTAATTGTTATGCCAAACCGCGTTTAATTTGGTTGATTATTTCCATACATTTCACAGAAAAATCGATTCGAAGAAATCACCTTACTAGCTCAGCCGATTCAGAGCTGTAAAAATCCAAAATCTGCAATTGTGCTCAGATTGCGGTTCTTAATACCTCAAATGATAGGTCACGGGACCTGTAATTGCTATACCATACATTTCGTAGAAAATTCGATTCGAAGAAAATCACCTTACTATAGCTCAGCCGATTCAGAGCTGTAAAAATCCAAAATCTGCAATTGTGCTCAGATTGCGGTTCTTGATACCTCAAATGATAGGTCTCGGGACCTGTAATTGTTATGCCAAACCGCGTTTAATTTGGTTGATTATTTCCATACATTTCACAGAAAAATCGATTCGAAGAAATCACCTTACTAGCTCAGCCGATTCAGAGCTGTAAAAATCCAAAATCTGCAATTGTGCTCAGATTGCGGTTCTTAATACCTCAAATGATAGGTCACGGGACCTGTAATTGCTATACCATACATTTCGTAGAAAATTCGATTCGAAGAAAATCACCTTACTATAGCTCAGCCGATTCAGAGCTGCAAAAATCCAAAATCTGCAATTGTGCTCCGATTGCGGTTCTTGATACCTCAAATGATAGGTCTCGGGACCTGTAATTGTTATGCCAAACCGCGTTTAATTTGGTTGATTATTTCCATACATTTCACAGAAAAATCGATTCGAAGAAATCACCTTACTATAGTTCAGCCGATTCAGAGCTGTAAAAATCCAAAATCTGCAATTGTGCTCAGATTGCGGATCTTGATACCTCAAATGATAGGTCACGGGACCTGTAATTGCTATACCATACATTTCGTAAAAAATTCGATTCGAAGAAAATCACCTTACTATAGCTCAGCCGATTCAGAGCTGTAAAAATCCAAAATCTGCAATTGTGCTCAGATTGCGGTTCTTGATACCTCAAATGATAGGTCTCGGGACCTGTAATTGTTATGCCAAACCGCGTTTAATTTGGTTGATTATTTCCATACATTTCACAGAAAAATCGATTCGAAGAAATCACCTTACTAGCTCAGCCGATTCAGAGCTGTAAAAATCCAAAATCTGCAATTGTGCTCAGATTGCGGTTCTTAATACCTCAAATGATAGGTCACGGGACCTGTAATTGCTATACCATACATTTCGTAGAAAATTCGATTCGAAGAAAATCACCTTACTATAGCTCAGCCGATTCAGAGCTGTAAAAATCCAAAATCTGCAATTGTGCTCAGATTGCGGTTCTTAATACCTCAAATGATAGGTCACGGGACCTGTAATTGCTATACCATACATTTCGTAGAAAATTCGATTCGAAGAAAATCACCTTACTATAGCTCAGCCGATTCAGAGCTGTAAAAATCCAAAATCTGCAATTGAGCTCAGATTGCGGTTCTTGATACCTCAAATGATAGGTCTCGGGACCTGTAATTGTTATGCCAAACCGCGTTTAATTTGGTTGATTATTTCCATACATTTCACAGAAAAATCGATTCGAAGAAATCACCTTACTATAGCTCAGCCGATTCAGAACTGTGAAAATCCAAAATCTGCAATTGTGCTCCGATTGCGGTTCTTGATACCTCAAATGATAGGTCTCGGGACCTGTAATTGTTATGCCAAACCGCGTTTAATTTGGTTGATTATTTCCATACATTTCACAGAAAAATCGATTCGAAGAAATCACCTTACTAGCTCAGCCGATTCAGAGCTGTAAAAATCCAAAATCTGCAATTGTGCTCAGATTGCGGTTCTTGATACCTCAAATGATAGGTATCGGGGCCTGTAATTGTTATGCCAAACCGCGTTTAATTTGGTTGATTATTTCCATACATTTCACAGAAAAATCGATTCGAAGAAATCACCTTACTATAGCTCAGCCGATTCAGAGCTGTAAAAATCCAAAATCTGCAATTGTGCTCAGATTGCGGTTCTTGATACCTCAAATGATAGGCCACGGGACCTGTAATTGTTATGCCAAACCGCGTTTAAATTGGTTGATTATTTCCATACATTTCACAGAAAAATCGATTCGAAGAAATCACCTTACTATAGCTCAGCCGATTCAGAACTGTAAAAATCCAAAATCTGCAATTGTGCTCAGATTGCGGTTCTTGATACCTCAAATGATAGGTCACGGGACCTGTAATTGTTATACCATACATTTCGTAGAAAATTCGATTCGAAGAAAATCACCTTACTATAGCTCAGCCGATTTAGAGCTGTAAAAATCCAAAATCTGCAATTGTGCTCCGATTGCGGTTCTTGATACCTCAAATGATAGGTCTCGGGACCTGTAATTGTTATGCCAAACCGCGTTTAAATTGGTTGATTATTTCCATACATTTCACAGAAAAATCGATTCGAAGAAATCACCTTACTATAGCTCAGCCGATTCAGAACTGTAAAAATCCAAAATCTGCAATTGTGCTCAGATTGCGGTTCTTGATACCTCAAATGATAGGTCACGGGACCTGTAATTGTTATACCATACATTTCGTAGAAAATTCGATTCGAAGAAAATCACCTTACTATAGCTCAGCCGATTCAGAGCTGTAAAAATCCAAAATCTGCAATTGTGCTCAGATTGCGGTTCTTTATACCTCAAATGATAGGTCACGGGACCTGTAATTGTTATGCCAAACCGCGTTTAAATTGGTTGATTATTTCCATACATTTCACAGAAAAATCGATTCGAAGAAATCACCTTACTATAGCTCAGCCGATTCAGAACTGTAAAAATCCAAAATCTGCAATTGTGCTCAGATTGCGGTTCTTGATACCTCAAATGATAGGTCACGGGACCTGTAATTGTTATACCATACATTTCGTAGAAAATTCGATTCGAAGAAAATCACCTTACTATAGCTCAGCCGATTCAGAGCTGTAAAAATCCAAAATCTGCAATTGTGCTCAGATTGCGGTTCTTTATACCTCAAATGATAGGTCACGGGACCTGTAATTGTTATACCATACATTTCGTAGAAAATTCGATTCGAAGAAAATCACCTTACTATAGCTCAGCCGATTCAGAGCTGTAAAAATCCAAAATCTGCAATTGTGCTCCGATTGCGGTTCTTGATACCTCAAATGATAGGTCTCGGGACCTGTAATTGTTATGCCAAACCGCGTTTAATTTGGTTGATTATTTCCATACATTTCACAGAAAAATCGATTCGAAGAAATCACCTTACTATAGCTCAGCCGATTCAGAACTGTAAAAATCCAAAATCTGCAATTGTGCTCAGATTGCGGTTCTTGATACCTCAAATGATAGGTCACGGGACCTGTAATTGTTATACCATACATTTCGTAGAAAATTCGATTCGAAGAAAATCACCTTACTATAGCTCAGCCGATTCAGAGCTGTAAAAATCCAAAATCTGCAATTGTGCTCAGATTGCGGTTCTTTATACCTCAAATGATAGGTCACGGGACCTGTAATTGTTATACCATACATTTCGTAGAAAATTCGATTCGAAGAAAATCACCTTACTATAGCTCAGCCGATTCAGAGCTGTAAAAATCCAAAATCTGCAATTGTGCTCCGATTGCGGTTCTTGATACCTCAAATGATAGGTCTCGGGACCTGTAATTGTTATGCCAAACCGCGTTTAATTTGGTTGATTATTTCCATACATTTCACAGAAAAATCGATTCGAAGAAATCACCTTACTATAGCTCAGCCGATTCAGAACTGTGAAAATCCAAAATCTGCAATTGTGCTCCGATTGCGGTTCTTGATACCTCAAATGATAGGTCTCGGGACCTGTAATTGTTATGCCAAACCGCGTTTAATTTGGTTGATTATTTCCATACATTTCACAGAAAAATCGATTCGAAGAAATCACCTTACTAGCTCAGCCGATTCAGAGCTGTAAAAATCCAAAATCTGCAATTGTGCTCAGATTGCGGTTCTTAATACCTCAAATGATAGGTCACGGGACCTGTAATTGCTATACCATACATTTCGTAGAAAATTCGATTCGAAGAAAATCACCTTACTATAGCTCAGCCGATTCAGAGCTGTAAAAATCCAAAATCTGCAATTGTGCTCAGATTGCGGTTCTTAATACCTCAAATGATAGGTCACGGGACCTGTAATTGCTATACCATACATTTCGTAGAAAATTCGATTCGAAGAAAATCACCTTACTATAGCTCAGCCGATTCAGAGCTGTAAAAATCCAAAATCTGCAATTGAGCTCAGATTGCGGTTCTTGATACCTCAAATGATAGGTCTCGGGACCTGTAATTGTTATGCCAAACCGCGTTTAATTTGGTTGATTATTTCCATACATTTCACAGAAAAATCGATTCGAAGAAATCACCTTACTATAGCTCAGCCGATTCAGAACTGTGAAAATCCAAAATCTGCAATTGTGCTCCGATTGCGGTTCTTGATACCTCAAATGATAGGTCTCGGGACCTGTAATTGTTATGCCAAACCGCGTTTAATTTGGTTGATTATTTCCATACATTTCACAGAAAAATCGATTCGAAGAAATCACCTTACTAGCTCAGCCGATTCAGAGCTGTAAAAATCCAAAATCTGCAATTGTGCTCAGATTGCGGTTCTTGATACCTCAAATGATAGGTATCGGGGCCTGTAATTGTTATGCCAAACCGCGTTTAATTTGGTTGATTATTTCCATACATTTCACAGAAAAATCGATTCGAAGAAATCACCTTACTATAGCTCAGCCGATTCAGAACTGTAAAAATCCAAAATCTGCAATTGTGCTCCGATTGCGGTTCTTGATACCTCAAATGATAGGTCTCGGGACCTGTAATTGTTATGCCAAACCGCGTTTAATTTGGTTGATTATTTCCATACATTTCACAGAAAAATCGATTCGAAGAAATCACCTTACTATAGCTCAGCCGATTCAGAACTGTAAAAATCCAAAATCTGCAATTGTGCTCCGATTGCGGTTCTTGATACCTCAAATGATAGGTCACGGGACCTGTAATTGTTATACCATACATTTCGTAGAAAATTCGATTCGAAGAAAATCACCTTACTATAGCTCAGCCGATTCAGAGCTGTAAAAATCCAAAATCTGCAATTGTGCTCAGATTGCGGTTCTTTATACCTCAAATGATAGGTCACGGGACCTGTAATTGTTATACCATACATTTCGTAGAAAATTCGATTCGAAGAAATCACCTTACTATAGCTCAGCCGATTCAGAACTGTAAAAATCCAAAATCTGCAATTGTGCTCCGATTGCGGTTCTTGATACCTCAAATGATAGGTCACGGGACCTGTAATTGTTATACCATACATTTCGTAGAAAATTCGATTCGAAGAAAATCACCTTACTATAGCTCAGCCGATTCAGAGCTGTAAAAATCCAAAATCTGCAATTGTGCTCAGATTGCGGTTCTTTATACCTCAAATGATAGGTCACGGGACCTGTAATTGTTATACCATACATTTCGTAGAAAATTCGATTTGAAGAAAATCACCTTACTATAGCTCAGCCGATTCAGAGCTGTAAAAATCCAAAATCTGCAATTGTGCTCCGATTGCGGTTCTTGATACCTCAAATGATAGGTCTCGGGACCTGTAATTGTTATGCCAAACCGCGTTTAATTTGGTTGATTATTTCCATACATTTCACAGAAAAATCGATTCGAAGAAATCACCTTACTATAGCTCAGCCGATTCAGAACTGTAAAAATCCAAAATCTGCAATTGTGCTCAGATTGCGGTTCTTGATACCTCAAATGATAGGTCACGGGACCTGTAATTGTTATACCATACATTTCGTAGAAAATTCGATTCGAAGAAAATCACCTTACTATAGCTCAGCCGATTCAGAGCTGTAAAAATCCAAAATCTGCAATTGTGCTCAGATTGCGGTTCTTTATACCTCAAATGATAGGTCACGGGACCTGTAATTGTTATACCATACATTTCGAAGAAAATTCGATTCGAAGAAAATCACCTTACTATAGCTCAGCCGATTCAGAGCTGTAAAAATCCAAAATCTGCAATTGTGCTCCGATTGCGGTTCTTGATACCTCAAATGATAGGTCTCGGGACCTGTAATTGTTATGCCAAACCGCGTTTAAATTGGTTGATTATTTCCATACATTTCACAGAAAAATCGATTCGAAGAAAATCACCTTACTATAGCTCAGCCGATTCAGAGCTGTAAAAATCCAAAATCTGCAATTGTGCTCCGATTGCGGTTCTTGATACCTCAAATGATAGGTCTCGGGACCTGTAATTGTTATGCCAAACCGCGTTTAAATTGGTTGATTATTTCCATACATTTCACAGAAAAATCGATTCGAAGAAATCACCTTACTATAGCTCAGCCGATTCAGAACTGTAAAAATCCAAAATCTGCAATTGTGCTCAGATTGCGGTTCTTGATACCTCAAATGATAGGTCACGGGACCTGTAATTGTTATACCATACATTTCGTAGAAAATTCGATTCGAAGAAAATCACCTTACTATAGCTCAGCCGATTCAGAGCTGTAAAAATCCAAAATCTGCAATTGTGCTCAGATTGCGGTTCTTTATACCTCAAATGATAGGTCACGGGACCTGTAATTGTTATACCATACATTTCGTAGAAAATTCGATTCGAAGAAAATCACCTTACTATAGCTCAGCCGATTCAGAGCTGTAAAAATCCAAAATCTGCAATTGTGCTCCGATTGCGGTTCTTGATACCTCAAATGATAGGTCTCGGGACCTGTAATTGTTATGCCAAACCGCGTTTAAATTGGTTCATTATTTCCATACATTTCACAGAAAAATCGATTCGAAGAAATCACCTTACTATAGCTCAGCCGATTCAGAACTGTAAAAATCCAAAATCTGCAATTGTGCTCAGATTGCGGTTCTTGATACCTCAAATGATAGGTCACGGGACCTGTAATTGTTATACCATACATTTCGTAGAAAATTCGATTCGAAGAAAATCACCTTACTATAGCTCAGCCGATTCAGAGCTGTAAAAATCCAAAATCTGCAATTGTGCTCAGATTGCGGTTCTTGATACCTCAAATGATAGGTCTCGGGACCTGTAATTGTTATGCCAAACCGCGTTTAATTTGGTTGATTATTTCCATACATTTCACAGAAAAATCGATTCGAAGAAATCACCTTACTATAGCTCAGCCGATTCAGAACTGTGAAAATCCAAAATCTGCAATTGTGCTCCGATTGCGGTTCTTGATACCTCAAATGATAGGTCTCGGGACCTGTGATTGCTATACCATACATTTCGTAGAAAATTCGATTCGAAGAAAATCACCTTACTATAGCTCAGCCGATTCAGAGCTGCAAAAATCCAAAATCTGCAAATGTGCTCCGATTGCGGTTCTTGATACCTCAAATGATAGGTCTCGGGACCTGTAATTGTTATGCCAAACCGCGTTTAAATTGGTTGATTATTTCCATACATTTCACAGAAAAATCGATTCGAAGAAATCACCTTACTATAGCTCAGCCGATTCAGAACTGTAAAAATCCAAAATCTGCAATTGTGCTCAGATTGCGGTTCTTGATACCTCAAATGATAGGTCTCGGGACCTGTAATTGTTATGCCAAACCGCGTTTAAATTGGTTGATTATTTCCATACATTTCACAGAAAAATCGATTCGAAGAAATCACCTTACTATAGCTCAGCCGATTCAGAACTGTAAAAATCCAAAATCTGCAATTGTGCTCAGATTGCGGTTCTTGATACCTCAAATGATAGGTCTCGGGACCTGTAATTGTTATGCCAAACCGCGTTTAAATTGGTTGATTATTTCCATACATTTCACAGAAAAATCGATTCGAAGAAATCACCTTACTATAGCTCAGCCGATTCAGAACTGTAAAAATCCAAAATCTGCAATTGTGCTCAGATTGCGGTTCTTGATACCTCAAATGATAGGTCACGGGACCTGTAATTGTTATACCATACATTTCGTAGAAAATTCGATTCGAAGAAAATCACCTTACTATAGCTCAGCCGATTCAGAGCTGTAAAAATCCAAAATCTGCAATTGTGCTCCGATTGCGGTTCTTGATACCTCAAATGATAGGTCACGGGACCTGTAATTGTTATGCCAAACCGCGTTTAATTTGGTTGATTATTTCCATACATTTCACAGAAAAATCGATTCGAAGAAATCACCTTACTATAGCTCAGCCGATTCAGAACTGTAAAAATCCAAAATCTGCAATTGTGCTCCGATTGCGGTTCTTGATACCTCAAATGATAGGTCTCGGGACCTGTAATTGTTATGCCAAACCGCGTTTAATTTGGTTGATTATTTCCATACATTTCACAGAAAAATCGATTCGAAGAAATCACCTTACTATAGCTCAGCCGATTCAGAGCTGTAAAAATCCAAAATCTGCAATTGTGCTCCGATTGCGGTTCTTGATACCTCAAATGATAGGTCTCGGGACCTGTAATTGTTATGCCAAACCGCGTTTAATTTGGTTGATTATTTCCATACATTTCACAGAAAAATCGATTCGAAGAAATCACCTTACTATAGCTCAGCCGATTCAGAACTGTAAAAATCCAAAATCTGCAATTGTGCTCAGATTGCGGTTCTTGATACCTCAAATGATAGGTCACGGGACCTGTAATTGTTATACCATACATTTCGTAGAAAATTCGATTCGAAGAAAATCACCTTACTATAGCTCAGCCGATTCAGAGCTGTAAAAATCCAAAATCTGCAATTGTGCTCCGATTGCGGTTCTTGATACCTCAAATGATAGGTCACGGGACCTGTAATTGTTATGCCAAACCGCGTTTAATTTGGTTGATTATTTCCATACATTTCACAGAAAAATCGATTCGAAGAAATCACCTTACTATAGCTCAGCCGATTCAGAACTGTAAAAATCCAAAATCTGCAATTGTGCTCCGATTGCGGTTCTTGATACCTCAAATGATAGGTCTCGGGACCTGTAATTGTTATGCCAAACCGCGTTTAATTTGGTTGATTATTTCCATACATTTCACAGAAAAATCGATTCGAAGAAATCACCTTACTATAGCTCAGCCGATTCAGAGCTGTAAAAATCCAAAATCTGCAATTGTGCTCCGATTGCGGTTCTTGATACCTCAAATGATAGGTCTCGGGACCTGTAATTGTTATGCCAAACCGCGTTTAATTTGGTTGATTATTTCCATACATTTCACAGAAAAATCGATTCGAAGAAATCACCTTACTATAGCTCAGCCGATTCAGAACTGTAAAAATCCAAAATCTGCAATTGTGCTCAGATTGCGGTTCTTGATACCTCAAATGATAGGTCACGGGACCTGTAATTGTTATACCATACATTTCGTAGAAAATTCGATTCGAAGAAAATCACCTTACTATAGCTCAGCCGATTCAGAGCTGTAAAAATCCAAAATCTGCAATTGTGCTCCGATTGCGGTTCTTGATACCTCAAATGATAGGTCACGGGACCTGTAATTGTTATGCCAAACCGCGTTTAATTTGGTTGATTATTTCCATACATTTCACAGAAAAATCGATTCGAAGAAATCACCTTACTATAGCTCAGCCGATTCAGAACTGTAAAAATCCAAAATCTGCAATTGTGCTCCGATTGCGGTTCTTGATACCTCAAATGATAGGTCTCGGGACCTGTAATTGTTATGCCAAACCGCGTTTAATTTGGTTGATTATTTCCATACATTTCGCTGAAAAATCTATTCGAAGAAATCACCTTACAATAGCTCAGCCGATTCAGAGCTGTAAAAATCCAAAATCTGCAATTGTGCTCAGATTGCGGTTCTTAATACCTCAAATGATAGTTCACAGGACCTGTAATTGCTATACCATACATTTCGTAGAAAAATCGATTCGAAGAAAATCACCTTACTATAGCTCAGCCGATTCAGAGCTGTAAAAATCCAAAATCTGCAATTGTGCTTCGATTGCGGTTCTTGATACCTCAAATGATAGGTCTCGGGACCTGTAATTGTTATGCTAAACCGTTTTTAAATTGGTTGATTATTTCCATACATTTCGCTGACAAATCTATTCGAAGAAATCACCTTACAATAGCTCAGCCGATTCAGAGCTGTAAAAATCCAAAATCTGCAATTGTGCTCAGATTGCGGTTCTTAATACCTCAAATGATAGTTCACAGGACCTGTAATTGCTATACCATACATTTCGTAGAAAAATCGATTCGAAGAAAATCACCTTACTATAGCTCAGCCGATTCAGAGCTGTAAAAATCCAAAATCTGCAATTGTGCTCCGATTGCGGTTCTTGATACCTCAAATGATAGGTCTCGAGACCTGTAATTGTTATGCCAAACCGCGTTTAAATTGGTTGATTATTTCCATACATTTCGCAGAAAAATCTATTCGAAGAAATCACCTTACAATAGCTCAGCCGATTCAGAGCTGTAAAAATCCAAAATCTGCAATTGTGCTCAGATTGCGGTTCTTAATACCTCAAATGATAGTTCACGGGACCTGTAATTGCTATACCATACATTTCGTAGAAAAATCGATTCGAAGAAAATCACCTTACTATAGCTCAGCCGATTCAGAGCTGTAAAAATCCAAAATCTGCAATTGTGCTCCGATTGCGGTTCTTGATACCTCAAATGATAGGTCTCGAGACCTGTAATTGTTATGCCAAACCGCGTTTAATTTGGTTGATTATTTCCCTACATTTCACAGAAAAATCAATTCGAAGAAATCACCTTACTATAGCTCAGCCGATTCAGAGCTGTAAAAATCCAAAATCTGCAATTGTGCTTCGATTGCGGTTCTTGATACCTCAAATGATAGGTCTCGGGACCTGTAATTGTTATGCTAAACCGTTTTTAAATTGGTTGATTATTTCCATACATTTCGCAGAAAAATCTATTCGAAGAAATCACCTTACAATAGCTCAGCCGATTCAGAGCTGTAAAAATCCAAAATCTGCAATTGTGCTCAGATTGCGGTTCTTAATACCTCAAATGATAGTTCACGGGACCTGTAATTGCTATACCATACATTTCGTAGAAAAATCGATTCGAAGAAAATCACCTTACTATAGCTCAGCCGATTCAGAGCTGTAAAAATCCAAAATCTGCAATTGTGCTCCGATTGCGGTTCTTGATACCTCAAATGATAGGTCTCGGGACCTGTAATTGTTATGCTAAACCGTTTTTAAATTGGTTGATTATTTCCATACATTTCGCAGAAAAATCTATTCGAAGAAATCACCTTACAATAGCTCAGCCGATTCAGAGCTGTAAAAATCCAAAATCTGCAATTGTGCTCAGATTGCGGTTCTTAATACCTCAAATGATAGTTCACGGGACCTGTAATTGCTATACCATACATTTCGTAGAAAAATCGATTCGAAGAAAATCACCTTACTATAGCTCAGCCGATTCAGAGCTGTAAAAATCCAAAATCTGCAATTGTGCTTCGATTGCGGTTCTTGATACCTCAAATGATAGGTCTCGGGACCTGTAATTGTTATGCTAAACCGTTTTTAAATTGGTTGATTATTTCCATACATTTCGCAGAAAAATCTATTCGAAGAAATCACCTTACAATAGCTCAGCCGATTCAGAGCTGTAAAAATCCAAAATCTGCAATTGTGCTCAGATTGCGGTTCTTAATACCTCAAATGATAGTTCACAGGACCTGTAATTGCTATACCATACATTTCGTAGAAAAATCGATTCGAAGAAAATCACCTTACTATAGCTCAGCCGATTCAGAGCTGTAAAAATCCAAAATCTGCAATTGTGCTTCGATTGCGGTTCTTGATACCTCAAATGATAGGTCTCGGGACCTGTAATTGTTATGCTAAACCGTTTTTAAATTGGTTGATTATTTCCATACATTTCGCAGAAAAATCTATTCGAAGAAATCACCTTACAATAGCTCAGCCGATTCAGAGCTGTAAAAATCCAAAATCTGCAATTGTGCTCAGATTGCGGTTCTTAATACCTCAAATGATAGTTCACGGGACCTGTAATTGCTATACCATACATTTCGTAGAAAAATCGATTCGAAGAAAATCACCTTACTATAGCTCAGCCGATTCAGAGCTGTAAAAATCCAAAATCTGCAATTGTGCTCCGATTGCGGTTCTTGATACCTCAAATGATAGGTCTCGAGACCTGTAATTGTTATGCCAAACCGCGTTTAAATTGGTTGATTATTTCCATACATTTCGCAGAAAAATCTATTCGAAGAAATCACCTTACAATAGCTCAGCCGATTCAGAGCTGTAAAAATCCAAAATCTGCAATTGTGCTCAGATTGCGGTTCTTAATACCTCAAATGATAGTTCACGGGACCTGTAATTGCTATACCATACATTTCGTAGAAAAATCGATTCGAAGAAAATCACCTTACTATAGCTCAGCCGATTCAGAGCTGTAAAAATCCAAAATCTGCAATTGTGCTCCGATTGCGGTTCTTGATACCTCAAATGATAGGTCTCGAGACCTGTAATTGTTATGCCAAACCGCGTTTAAATTGGTTGATTATTTCCATACATTTCGCAGAAAAATCTATTCGAAGAAATCACCTTACAATAGCTCAGCCGATTCAGAGCTGTAAAAATCCAAAATCTGCAATTGTGCTTCGATTGCGGTTCTTGATACCTCAAATGATAGGTCTCGGGACCTGTAATTGTTATGCTAAACCGTTTTTAAATTGGTTGATTATTTCCATACATTTCGCAGAAAAATCTATTCGAAGAAATCACCTTACAATAGCTCAGCCGATTCAGAGCTGTAAAAATCCAAAATCTGCAATTGTGCTCAGATTGCGGTTCTTAATACCTCAAATAATAGTTCACAGGACCTGTAATTGCTATACCATACATTTCGTAGAAAAATCGATTCGAAGAAAATCACCTTACTATAGCTCAGCCGATTCAGAGCTGTAAAAATCCAAAATCTGCAATTGTGCTCCGATTGCGGTTCTTGATACCTCAAATGATAGGTCTCGAGACCTGTAATTGTTATGCCAAACCGCGTTTAAATTGGTTGATTATTTCCATACATTTCACAGAAAAATCAATTCGAAGAAATCACCTTACTATAGCTCAGCCGATTCAGAGCTGTAAAAATCCAAAATCTGCAATTGTGCTTCGATTGCGGTTCTTGATACCTCAAATGATAGGTCTCGGGACCTGTAATTGTTATGCTAAACCGTTTTTAAATTGGTTGATTATTTCCATACATTTCGCAGAAAAATCTATTCGAAGAAATCACCTTACAATAGCTCAGCCGATTCAGAGCTGTAAAAATCCAAAATCTGCAATTGTGCTCAGATTGCGGTTCTTAATACCTCAAATGATAGTTCACGGGACCTGTAATTGCTATACCATACATTTCGTAGAAAAATCGATTCGAAGAAAATCACCTTACTATAGCTCAGCCGATTCAGAGCTGTAAAAATCCAAAATCTGCAATTGTGCTCCGATTGCGGTTCTTGATACCTCAAATGATAGGTCTCGAGACCTGTAATTGTTATGCCAAACCGCGTTTAATTTGGTTGATTATTTCCATACATTTCACAGAAAAATCAATTCGAAGAAATCACCTTACTATAGCTCAGCCGATTCAGAGCTGTAAAAATCCAAAATCTGCAATTGTGCTTCGATTGCGGTTCTTGATACCTCAAATGATAGGTCTCGGGACCTGTAATTGTTATGCTAAACCGTTTTTAATTTGGTTGATTATTTCCATACATTTCGCAGAAAAATCTATTCGAAGAAATCACCTTACAATAGCTCAGCCGATTCAGAGCTGTAAAAATCCAAAATCTGCAATTGTGCTCAGATTGCGGTTCTTAATACCTCAAATGATAGTTCACGGGACCTGTAATTGCTATACCATACATTTCGTAGAAAAATCGATTCGAAGAAAATCACCTTACTATAGCTCAGCCGATTCAGAGCTGTAAAAATCCAAAATCTGCAATTGTGCTCCGATTGCGGTTCTTGATACCTCAAATGATAGGTCTCGAGACCTGTAATTGTTATGCCAAACCGCGTTTAAATTGGTTGATTATTTCCATACATTTCACAGAAAAATCAATTCGAAGAAATCACCTTACTATAGCTCAGCCGATTCAGAGCTGTAAAAATCCAAAATCTGCAATTGTGCTTCGATTGCGGTTCTTGATACCTCAAATGATAGGTCTCGGGACCTGTAATTGTTATGCTAAACCGTTTTTAAATTGGTTGATTATTTCCATACATTTCGCAGAAAAATCTATTCGAAGAAATCACCTTACAATAGCTCAGCCGATTCAAAGCTGTAAAAATCCAAAATCTGCAATTGTGCTCAGATTGCGGTTCTTAATACCTCAAATGATAGTTCACGGGACCTGTAATTGCTATACCATACATTTCGTAGAAAAATCGATTCGAAGAAAATCACCTTACTATAGCTCAGCCGATTCAGAGCTGTAAAAATCCAAAATCTGCAATTGTGCTCCGATTGCGGTTCTTGATACCTCAAATGATAGGTCTCGAGACCTGTAATTGTTATGCCAAACCGCGTTTAAATTGGTTGATTATTTCCATACATTTCACAGAAAAATCAATTCGAAGAAATCACCTTACTATAGCTCAGCCGATTCAGAGCTGTAAAAATCCAAAATCTGCAATTGTGCTTCGATTGCGGTTCTTGATACCTCAAATGATAGGTCTCGGGACCTGTAATTGTTATGCTAAACCGTTTTTAAATTGGTTGATTATTTCCATACATTTCGCAGAAAAATCTATTCGAAGAAATCACCTTACAATAGCTCAGCCGATTCAGAGCTGTAAAAATCCAAAATCTGCAATTGTGCTCAGATTGCGGTTCTTAATACCTCAAATGATAGTTCACGGGACCTGTAATTGCTATACCATACATTTCGTAGAAAAATCGATTCGAAGAAAATCACCTTACTATAGCTCAGCCGATTCAGAGCTGTAAAAATCCAAAATCTGCAATTGTGCTCCGATTGCGGTTCTTGATACCTCAAATGATAGGTCTCGAGACCTGTAATTGTTATGCCAAACCGCGTTTAATTTGGTTGATTATTTCCATACATTTCACAGAAAAATCAATTCGAAGAAATCACCTTACTATAGCTCAGCCGATTCAGAGCTGTAAAAATCCAAAATCTGCAATTGTGCTTCGATTGCGGTTCTTGATACCTCAAATGATAGGTCTCGGGACCTGTAATTGTTATGCTAAACCGTTTTTAAATTGGTTGATTATTTCCATACATTTCGCAGAAAAATCTATTCGAAGAAATCACCTTACTATAGCTCAGCCGATTCAGAGCTGTAAAAATCCAAAATCTGCAATTGTGCTCAGATTGCGGTTCTTAATACCTCAAATGATAGTTCACGGGACCTGTAATTGCTATACCATACATTTCGTAGAAAAATCGATTCGAAGAAAATCACCTTACTATAGCTCAGCCGATTCAGAGCTGTAAAAATCCAAAATCTGCAATTGTGCTCCGATTGCGGTTCTTGATACCTCAAATGATAGGTCTCGAGACCTGTAATTGTTATGCCAAACCGCGTTTAATTTGGTTGATTATTTCCATACATTTCACAGAAAAATCAATTCGAAGAAATCACCTTACTATAGCTCAGCCGATTCAGAGCTGTAAAAATCCAAAATCTGCAATTGTGCTTCGATTGCGGTTCTTGATACCTCAAATGATAGGTCTCGGGACCTGTAATTGTTATGCTAAACCGTTTTTAAATTGGTTGATTATTTCCATACATTTCGCAGAAAAATCTATTCGAAGAAATCACCTTACAATAGCTCAGCCGATTCAGAGCTGTGAAAATCCAAAATCTGCAATTGTGCTCAGATTGCGGTTCTTAATACCTCAAATGATAGTTCACGGGACCTGTAATTGCTATACCATACATTTCGTAGAAAAATCGATTCGAAGAAAATCACCTTACTATAGCTCAGCCGATTCAGAGCTGTAAAAATCCAAAATCTGCAATTGTGCTCCGATTGCGGTTCTTGATACCTCAAATGATAGGTCTCGAGACCTGTAATTGTTATGCCAAACCGCGTTTAAATTGGTTGATTATTTCCATACATTTCACAGAAAAATCAATTCGAAGAAATCACCTTACTATAGCTCAGCCGATTCAGAGCTGTAAAAATCCAAAATCTGCAATTGTGCTTCGATTGCGGTTCTTGATACCTCAAATGATAGGTCTCGGGACCTGTAATTGTTATGCTAAACCGTTTTTAAATTGGTTGATTATTTCCATACATTTCGCAGAAAAATCTATTCGAAGAAATCACCTTACAATAGCTCAGCCGATTCAGAGCTGTAAAAATCCAAAATCTGCAATTGTGCTCAGATTGCGGTTCTTAATACCTCAAATGATAGTTCACGGGACCTGTAATTGCTATACCATACATTTCGTAGAAAAATCGATTCGAAGAAAATCACCTTACTATAGCTCAGCCGATTCAGAGCTGTAAAAATCCAAAATCTGCAATTGTGCTCCGATTGCGGTTCTTGATACCTCAAATGATAGGTCTCGAGACCTGTAATTGTTATGCCAAACCGCGTTTAAATTGGTTGATTATTTCCATACATTTCACAGAAAAATCAATTCGAAGAAATCACCTTACTATAGCTCAGCCGATTCAGAGCTGTAAAAATCCAAAATCTGCAATTGTGCTTCGATTGCGGTTCTTGATACCTCAAATGATAGGTCTCGGGACCTGTAATTGTTATGCTAAACCGTTTTTAAATTGGTTGATTATTTCCATACATTTCGCAGAAAAATCTATTCGAAGAAATCACCTTACAATAGCTCGGCCGATTCAGAGCTGTAAAAATCCAAAATCTGCAATTGTGCTCAGATTGCGGTTCTTAATACCTCAAATGATAGTTCACGGGACCTGTAATTGCTATACCATACATTTCGTAGAAAAATCGATTCGAAGAAAATCACCTTACTATAGCTCAGCCGATTCAGAGCTGTAAAAATCCAAAATCTGCAA
Source organism: Tipula vernalis (assembly GCA_958295665.1). Classification (NCBI taxonomy): domain Eukaryota; kingdom Metazoa; phylum Arthropoda; class Insecta; order Diptera; family Tipulidae; genus Tipula; species Tipula vernalis. The sequence goes on along the minus strand of OY282560.1, from coordinate 62,511,093 downwards.
TTGTGCTCCGATTGCGGTTCTTGATACCTCAAATGATAGGTCTCGAGACCTGTAATTGTTATGCCAAACCGCGTTTAATTTGGTTGATTATTTCCATACATTTCACAGAAAAATCAATTCGAAGAAATCACCTTACTATAGCTCAGCCGATTCAGAGCTGTAAAAATCCAAAATCTGCAATTGTGCTTCGATTGCGGTTCTTGATACCTCAAATGATAGGTCTCGGGACCTGTAATTGTTATGCTAAACCGTTTTTAAATTGGTTGAATATTTCCATACATTTCGCAGAAAAATCTATTCGAAGAAATCACCTTACTATAGCTCAGCCGATTCAGAGCTGTAAAAATCCAAAATCTGCAATTGTGCTCAGATTGCGGTTCTTAATACCTCAAATGATAGTTCACGGGACCTGTAATTGCTATACCATACATTTCGTAGAAAAATCGATTCGAAGAAAATCACCTTACTATAGCTCAGCCGATTCAGAGCTGTAAAAATCCAAAATCTGCAATTGTGCTCCGATTGCGGTTCTTGATACCTCAAATGATAGGTCTCGAGACCTGTAATTGTTATGCCAAACCGCGTTTAATTTGGTTGATTATTTCCATACATTTCACAGAAAAATCAATTCGAAGAAATCACCTTACTATAGCTCAGCCGATTCAGAGCTGTAAAAATCCAAAATCTGCAATTGTGCTTCGATTGCGGTTCTTGATACCTCAAATGATAGGTCTCGGGACCTGTAATTGTTATGCTAAACCGTTTTTAAATTGGTTGATTATTTCCATACATTTCGCAGAAAAATCTATTCGAAGAAATCACCTTACAATAGCTCAGCCGATTCAGAGCTGTGAAAATCCAAAATCTGCAATTGTGCTCAGATTGCGGTTCTTAATACCTCAAATGATAGTTCACGGGACCTGTAATTGCTATACCATACATTTCGTAGAAAAATCGATTCGAAGAAAATCACCTTACTATAGCTCAGCCGATTCAGAGCTGTAAAAATCCAAAATCTGCAATTGTGCTTCGATTGCGGTTCTTGATACCTCAAATGATAGGTCTCGGGACCTGTAATTGTTATGCTAAACCGTTTTTAAATTGGTTGATTATTTCCATACATTTCGCAGAAAAATCTATTCGAAGAAATCACCTTACAATAGCTCAGCCGATTCAGAGCTGTAAAAATCCAAAATCTGCAATTGTGCTCAGATTGCGGTTCTTAATACCTCAAATGATAGTTCACGGGACCTGTAATTGCTATACCATACATTTCGTAGAAAAATCGATTCGAAGAAAATCACCTTACTATAGCTCAGCCGATTCAGAGCTGTAAAAATCCAAAATCTGCAATTGTGCTCCGATTGCGGTTCTTGATACCTCAAATGATAGGTCTCGAGACCTGTAATTGTTATGCCAAACCGCGTTTAATTTGGTTGATTATTTCCATACATTTCACAGAAAAATCAATTCGAAGAAATCACCTTACTATAGCTCAGCCGATTCAGAGCTGTAAAAATCCAAAATCTGCAATTGTGCTTCGATTGCGGTTCTTGATACCTCAAATGATAGGTCTCGGGACCTGTAATTGTTATGCTAAACCGTTTTTAAATTGGTTGATTATTTCCATACATTTCGCAGAAAAATCTATTCGAAGAAATCACCTTACAATAGCTCAGCCGATTCAGAGCTGTGAAAATCCAAAATCTGCAATTGTGCTCAGATTGCGGTTCTTAATACCTCAAATGATAGTTCACGGGACCTGTAATTGCTATACCATACATTTCGTAGAAAAATCGATTCGAAGAAAATCACCTTACTATAGCTCAGCCGATTCAGAGCTGTAAAAATCCAAAATCTGCAATTGTGCTCCGATTGCGGTTCTTGATACCTCAAATGATAGGTCTCGAGACCTGTAATTGTTATGCCAAACCGCGTTTAAATTGGTTGATTATTTCCATACATTTCACAGAAAAATCAATTCGAAGAAATCACCTTACTATAGCTCAGCCGATTCAGAGCTGTAAAAATCCAAAATCTGCAATTGTGCTTCGATTGCGGTTCTTGATACCTCAAATGATAGGTCTCGGGACCTGTAATTGTTATGCTAAACCGTTTTTAAATTGGTTGATTATTTCCATACATTTCGCAGAAAAATCTATTCGAAGAAATCACCTTACAATAGCTCAGCCGATTCAGAGCTGTAAAAATCCAAAATCTGCAATTGTGCTCAGATTGCGGTTCTTAATACCTCAAATGATAGTTCACGGGACCTGTAATTGCTATACCATACATTTCGTAGAAAAATCGATTCGAAGAAAATCACCTTACTATAGCTCAGCCGATTCAGAGCTGTAAAAATCCAAAATCTGCAATTGTGCTCCGATTGCGGTTCTTGATACCTCAAATGATAGGTCTCGAGACCTGTAATTGTTATGCCAAACCGCGTTTAATTTGGTTGATTATTTCCATACATTTCACAGAAAAATCAATTCGAAGAAATCACCTTACTATAGCTCAGCCGATTCAGAGCTGTAAAAATCCAAAATCTGCAATTGTGCTTCGATTGCGGTTCTTGATACCTCAAATGATAGGTCTCAAGACCTGTAATTGTTATGCTAAACCGTTTTTAAATTGGTTGATTATTTCCATACATTTCGCAGAAAAATCTATTCGAAGAAATCACCTTACAATAGCTCAGCCGATTCAGAGCTGTAAAAATCCAAAATCTGCAATTGTGCTCAGATTGCGGTTCTTAATACCTCAAATGATAGTTCACGGGACCTGTAATTGCTATACCATACATTTCGTAGAAAAATCGATTCGAAGAAAATCACCTTACTATAGCTCAGCCGATTCAGAGCTGTAAAAATCCAAAATCTGCAATTGTGCTCCGATTGCGGTTCTTGATACCTCAAATGATAGGTCTCGAGACCTGTAATTGTTATGCCAAACCGCGTTTAATTTGGTTGATTATTTCCATACATTTCACAGAAAAATCAATTCGAAGAAATCACCTTACTATAGCTCAGCCGATTCAGAGCTGTAAAAATCCAAAATCTGCAATTGTGCTTCGATTGCGGTTCTTGATACCTCAAATGATAGGTCTCGGGACCTGTAATTGTTATGCTAAACCGTTTTTAAATTGGTTGATTATTTCCATACATTTCGCAGAAAAATCTATTCGAAGAAATCACCTTACAATAGCTCAGCCGATTCAGAGCTGTGAAAATCCAAAATCTGCAATTGTGCTCAGATTGCGGTTCTTAATACCTCAAATGATAGTTCACGGGACCTGTAATTGCTATACCATACATTTCGTAGAAAAATCGATTCGAAGAAAATCACCTTACTATAGCTCAGCCGATTCAGAGCTGTAAAAATCCAAAATCTGCAATTGTGCTCCGATTGCGGTTCTTGATACCTCAAATGATAGGTCTCGAGACCTGTAATTGTTATGCCAAACCGCGTTTAAATTGGTTGATTATTTCCATACATTTCACAGAAAAATCAATTCGAAGAAATCACCTTACTATAGCTCAGCCGATTCAGAGCTGTAAAAATCCAAAATCTGCAATTGTGCTTCGATTGCGGTTCTTGATACCTCAAATGATAGGTCTCGGGACCTGTAATTGTTATGCTAAACCGTTTTTAAATTGGTTGATTATTTCCATACATTTCGCAGAAAAATCTATTCGAAGAAATCACCTTACAATAGCTCAGCCGATTCAGAGCTGTAAAAATCCAAAATCTGCAATTGTGCTCAGATTGCGGTTCTTAATACCTCAAATGATAGTTCACGGGACCTGTAATTGCTATACCATACATTTCGTAGAAAAATCGATTCGAAGAAAATCACCTTACTATAGCTCAGCCGATTCAGAGCTGTAAAAATCCAAAATCTGCAATTGTGCTCCGATTGCGGTTCTTGATACCTCAAATGATAGGTCTCGAGACCTGTAATTGTTATGCCAAACCGCGTTTAAATTGGTTGATTATTTCCATACATTTCACAGAAAAATCAATTCGAAGAAATCACCTTACTATAGCTCAGCCGATTCAGAGCTGTAAAAATCCAAAATCTGCAATTGTGCTCCGATTGCGGTTCTTGATACCTCAAATGATAGGTCTCGAGACCTGTAATTGTTATGCCAAACCGCGTTTAAATTGGTTGATTATTTCCATACATTTCACAGAAAAATCAATTCGAAGAAATCACCTTACTATAGCTCAGCCGATTCAGAGCTGTAAAAATCCAAAATCTGCAATTGTGCTTCGATTGCGGTTCTTGATACCTCAAATGATAGGTCTCGGGACCTGTAATTGTTATGCTAAACCGTTTTTAAATTGATTGATTATTTCCATACATTTCGCAGAAAAATCTATTCGAAGAAATCACCTTACAATAGCTCAGCCGATTCAGAGCTGTAAAAATCCAAAATCTGCAATTGTGCTCAGATTGCGGTTCTTAATACCTCAAATGATAGTTCACGGGACCTGTAATTGCTATACCATACATTTCGTAGAAAAATCGATTCGAAGAAAATCACCTTACTATAGCTCAGCCGATTCAGAGCTGTAAAAATCCAAAATCTGCAATTGTGCTCCGATTGCGGTTCTTGATACCTCAAATGATAGGTCTCGAGACCTGTAATTGTTATGCCAAACCGCGTTTAAATTGGTTGATTATTTCCATACATTTCACAGAAAAATCAATTCGAAGAAATCACCTTACTATAGCTCAGCCGATTCAGAGCTGTAAAAATCCAAAATCTGCAATTGTGCTTCGATTGCGGTTCTTGATACCTCAAATGATAGGTCTCGGGACCTGTAATTGTTATGCTAAACCGTTTTTAAATTGGTTGATTATTTCCATACATTTCGCAGAAAAATCTATTCGAAGAAATCACCTTACAATAGCTCAGCCGATTCAGAGCTGTAAAAATCCAAAATCTGCAATTGTGCTCAGATTGCGGTTCTTGATACCTCAAATGATAGTTCACGGGACCTGTAATTGCTATACCATACATTTCGTAGAAAAATCGATTCGAAGAAAATCACCTTACTATAGCTCAGCCGATTCAGAGCTGTAAAAATCCAAAATCTGCAATTGTGCTCCGATTGCGGTTCTTGATACCTCAAATGATAGGTCTCGAGACCTGTAATTGTTATGCCAAACCGCGTTTAATTTGGTTGATTATTTCCATACATTTCACAGAAAAATCAATTCGAAGAAATCACCTTACTATAGCTCAGCCGATTCAGAGCTGTAAAAATCCAAAATCTGCAATTGTGCTTCGATTGCGGTTCTTGATACCTCAAATGATAGGTCTCGGGACCTGTAATTGTTATGCTAAACCGTTTTTAAATTGGTTGATTATTTCCATACATTTCGCAGAAAAATCTATTCGAAGAAATCACCTTACTATAGCTCAGCCGATTCAGAGCTGTAAAAATCCAAAATCTGCAATTGTGCTCAGATTGCGGTTCTTGATACCTCAAATGATAGTTCACGGGACCTGTAATTGCTATACCATACATTTCGTAGAAAAATCGATTCGAAGAAAATCACCTTACTATAGCTCAGCCGATTCAGAGCTGTAAAAATCCAAAATCTGCAATTGTGCTCCGATTGCGGTTCTTGATACCTCAAATGATAGGTCTCGAGACCTGTAATTGTTATGCCAAACCGCGTTTAATTTGGTTGATTATTTCCATACATTTCACAGAAAAATCAATTCGAAGAAATCACCTTACTATAGCTCAGCCGATTCAGAGCTGTAAAAATCCAAAATCTGCAATTGTGCTTCGATTGCGGTTCTTGATACCTCAAATGATAGGTCTCGGGACCTGTAATTGTTATGCTAAACCGTTTTTAAATTGGTTGATTATTTCCATACATTTCGCAGAAAAATCTATTCGAAGAAATCACCTTACAATAGCTCAGCCGATTCAGAGCTGTAAAAATCCAAAATCTGCAATTGTGCTCAGATTGCGGTTCTTAATACCTCAAATGATAGTTCACGGGACCTGTAATTGCTATACCATACATTTCGTAGAAAAATCGATTCGAAGAAAATCACCTTACTATAGCTCAGCCGATTCAGAGCTGTAAAAATCCAAAATCTGCAATTGTGCTCCGATTGCGGTTCTTGATACCTCAAATGATAGGTCTCGAGACCTGTAATTGTTATGCCAAACCGCGTTTAAATTGGTTGATTATTTCCATACATTTCACAGAAAAATCAATTCGAAGAAATCACCTTACTATAGCTCAGCCGATTCAGAGCTGTAAAAATCCAAAATCTGCAATTGTGCTTCGATTGCGGTTCTTGATACCTCAAATGATAGGTCTCGGGACCTGTAATTGTTATGCTAAACCGTTTTTAAATTGGTTGATTATTTCCATACATTTCGCAGAAAAATCTATTCGAAGAAATCACCTTACAATAGCTCAGCCGATTCAGAGCTGTAAAAATCCAAAATCTGCAATTGTGCTCAGATTGCGGTTCTTAATACCTCAAATGATAGTTCACGGGACCTGTAATTGCTATACCATACATTTCGTAGAAAAATCGATTCGAAGAAAATCACCTTACTATAGCTCAGCCGATTCAGAGCTGTAAAAATCCAAAATCTGCAATTGTGCTCCGATTGCGGTTCTTGATACCTCAAATGATAGGTCTCGAGACCTGTAATTGTTATGCCAAACCGCGTTTAAATTGGTTGATTATTTCCATACATTTCACAGAAAAATCAATTCGAAGAAATCACCTTACTATAGCTCAGCCGATTCAGAGCTGTAAAAATCCAAAATCTGCAATTGTGCTTCGATTGCGGTTCTTGATACCTCAAATGATAGGTCTCGGGACCTGTAATTGTTATGCTAAACCGTTTTTAAATTGGTTGATTATTTCCATACATTTCACAGAAAAATCAATTCGAAGAAATCACCTTACTATAGCTCAGCCGATTCAGAGCTGTAAAAATCCAAAATCTGCAATTGTGCTCCGATTGCGGTTCTTGATACCTCAAATGATAGGTCTCGAGACCTGTAATTGTTATGCCAAACCGCGTTTAATTTGGTTGATTATTTCCATACATTTCGCAGAAAAATCTATTCGAAGAAATCACCTTACAATAGCTCAGCCGATTCAGAGCTGTGAAAATCCAAAATCTGGAATTGTGCTCAGATTGCGGTTCTTAATACCTCAAATGATAGTTCACGGGACCTGTAATTGTTATGCTAAACCGTTTTTAAATTGGTTGATTATTTCCATACATTTCGCAGAAAAATCTATTCGAAGAAATCACCTTACAATAGCTCAGCCGATTCAGAGCTGTAAAAATCCAAAATCTGCAATTGTGCTCAGATTGCGGTTCTTGATACCTCAAATGATAGTTCACGGGACCTGTAATTGCTATACCATACATTTCGTAGAAAAATCGATTCGAAGAAAATCACCTTACTATAGCTCAGCCGATTCAGAGCTGTAAAAATCCAAAATCTGCAATTGTGCTCCGATTGCGGTTCTTGATACCTCAAATGATAGGTCTCGAGACCTGTAATTGTTATGCCAAACCGCGTTTAAATTGGTTGATTATTTCCATACATTTCACAGAAAAATCAATTCGAAGAAATCACCTTACTATAGCTCAGCCGATTCAGAGCTGTAAAAATCCAAAATCTGCAATTGTGCTTCGATTGCGGTTCTTGATACCTCAAATGATAGGTCTCGGGACCTGTAATTGTTATGCTAAACCGTTTTTAAATTGGTTGATTATTTCCATACATTTCGCAGAAAAATCTATTCGAAGAAATCACCTTACAATAGCTCAGCCGATTCAGAGCTGTAAAAATCCAAAATCTGCAATTGTGCTCAGATTGCGGTTCTTAATACCTCAAATGATAGTTCACGGGACCTGTAATTGCTATACCATACATTTCGTAGAAAAATCGATTCGAAGAAAATCACCTTACTATAGCTCAGCCGATTCAGAGCTGTAAAAATCCAAAATCTGCAATTGTGCTCCGATTGCGGTTCTTGATACCTCAAATGATAGGTCTCGAGACCTGTAATTGTTATGCCAAACCGCGTTTAAATTGGTTGATTATTTCCATACATTTCACAGAAAAATCAATTCGAAGAAATCACCTTACTATAGCTCAGCCGATTCAGAGCTGTAAAAATCCAAAATCTGCAATTGTGCTTCGATTGCGGTTCTTGATACCTCAAATGATAGGTCTCGAGACCTGTAATTGTTATGCCAAACCGCGTTTAAATTGGTTGATTATTTCCATACATTTCACAGAAAAATCAATTCGAAGAAATCACCTTACTATAGCTCAGCCGATTCAGAGCTGTAAAAATCCAAAATCTGCAATTGTGCTTCGATTGCGGTTCTTGATACCTCAAATGATAGGTCTCGGGACCTGTAATTGTTATGCTAAACCGTTTTTAAATTGGTTGATTATTTCCATACATTTCGCAGAAAAATCTATTCGAAGAAATCACCTTACAATAGCTCAGCCGATTCAGAGCTGTAAAAATCCAAAATCTGCAATTGTGCTCAGATTGCGGTTCTTAATACCTCAAATGATAGTTCACGGGACCTGTAATTGCTATACCATACATTTCGTAGAAAAATCGATTCGAAGAAAATCACCTTACTATAGCTCAGCCGATTCAGAGCTGTAAAAATCCAAAATCTGCAATTGTGCTCCGATTGCGGTTCTTGATACCTCAAATGATAGGTCTCGAGACCTGTAATTGTTATGCCAAACCGCGTTTAAATTGGTTGATTATTTCCATACATTTCACAGAAAAATCAATTCGAAGAAATCACCTTACTATAGCTCAGCCGATTCAGAGCTGTAAAAATCCAAAATCTGCAATTGTGCTTCGATTGCGGTTCTTGATACCTCAAATGATAGGTCTCGGGACCTGTAATTGTTATGCTAAACCGTTTTTAAATTGGTTGATTATTTCCATACATTTCGCAGAAAAATCAATTCGAAGAAATCACCTTACTATAGCTCAGCCGATTCAGAGCTGTAAAAATCCAAAATCTGCAATTGTGCTCAGATTGCGGTTCTTGATACCTCAAATGATAGTTCACGGGACCTGTAATTGCTATACCATACATTTCGTAGAAAAATCGATTCGAAGAAAATCACCTTACTATAGCTCAGCCGATTCAGAGCTGTAAAAATCCAAAATCTGCAATTGTGCTCCGATTGCGGTTCTTGATACCTCAAATGATAGGTCTCGAGACCTGTAATTGTTATGCCAAACCGCGTTTAAATTGGTTGATTATTTCCATACATTTCACAGAAAAATCAATTCGAAGAAATCACCTTACTATAGCTCAGCCGATTCAGAGCTGTAAAAATCCAAAATCTGCAATTGTGCTTCGATTGCGGTTCTTGATACCTCAAATGATAGGTCTCGGGACCTGTAATTGTTATGCTAAACCGTTTTTAAATTGGTTGATTATTTCCATACATTTCGCAGAAAAATCTATTCGAAGAAATCACCTTACAATAGCTCAGCCGATTCAGAGCTGTAAAAATCCAAAATCTGCAATTGTGCTCAGATTGCGGTTCTTAATACCTCAAATGATAGTTCACGGGACCTGTAATTGCTATACCATACATTTCGTAGAAAAATCGATTCGAAGAAAATCACCTTACTATAGCTCAGCCGATTCAGAGCTGTAAAAATCCAAAATCTGCAATTGTGCTCCGATTGCGGTTCTTGATACCTCAAATGATAGGTCTCGAGACCTGTAATTGTTATGCTAAACCGTTTTTAAATTGGTTGATTATTTCCATACATTTCGCAGAAAAATCTATTCGAAGAAATCACCTTACAATAGCTCAGCCGATTCAGAGCTGTAAAAATCCAAAATCTGCAATTGTGCTCAGATTGCGGTTCTTGATACCTCAAATGATAGTTCACGGGACCTGTAATTGCTATACCATACATTTCGTAGAAAAATCGATTCGAAGAAAATCACCTTACTATAGCTCAGCCGATTCAGAGCTGTAAAAATCCAAAATCTGCAATTGTGCTCCGATTGCGGTTCTTGATACCTCAAATGATAGGTCTCGAGACCTGTAATTGTTATGCCAAACCGCGTTTAAATTGGTTGATTATTTCCATACATTTCACAGAAAAATCAATTCGAAGAAATCACCTTACTATAGCTCAGCCGATTCAGAGCTGTAAAAATCCAAAATCTGCAATTGTGCTCCGATTGCGGTTCTTGATACCTCAAATGATAGGTCTCGAGACCTGTAATTGTTATGCCAAACCGCGTTTAAATTGGTTGATTATTTCCATACATTTCACAGAAAAATCAATTCGAAGAAATCACCTTACTATAGCTCAGCCGATTCAGAGCTGTAAAAATCCAAAATCTGCAATTGTGCTTCGATTGCGGTTCTTGATACCTCAAATGATAGGTCTCGGGACCTGTAATTGTTATGCTAAACCGTTTTTAAATTGGTTGATTATTTCCATACATTTCGCAGAAAAATCTATTCGAAGAAATCACCTTACAATAGCTCAGCCGATTCAGAGCTGTAAAAATCCAAAATCTGCAATTGTGCTCAGATTGCGGTTCTTAATACCTCAAATGATAGGTCTCGAGACCTGTAATTGTTATGCTAAACCGTTTTTAAATTGGTTGATTATTTCCATACATTTCGCAGAAAAATCTATTCGAAGAAATCACCTTACAATAGCTCAGCCGATTCAGAGCTGTAAAAATCCAAAATCTGCAATTGTGCTCAGATTGCGGTTCTTGATACCTCAAATGATAGTTCACGGGACCTGTAATTGCTATACCATACATTTCGTAGAAAAATCGATTCGAAGAAAATCACCTTACTATAGCTCAGCCGATTCAGAGCTGTAAAAATCCAAAATCTGCAATTGTGCTCCGATTGCGGTTCTTGATACCTCAAATGATAGGTCTCGAGACCTGTAATTGTTATGCCAAACCGCGTTTAAATTGGTTGATTATTTCCATACATTTCACAGAAAAATCAATTCGAAGAAATCACCTTACTATAGCTCAGCCGATTCAGAGCTGTAAAAATCCAAAATCTGCAATTGTGCTCCGATTGCGGTTCTTGATACCTCAAATGATAGGTCTCGAGACCTGTAATTGTTATGCCAAACCGCGTTTAAATTGGTTGATTATTTCCATACATTTCACAGAAAAATCAATTCGAAGAAATCACCTTACTATAGCTCAGCCGATTCAGAGCTGTAAAAATCCAAAATCTGCAATTGTGCTCCGATTGCGGTTCTTGATACCTCAAATGATAGGTCTCGAGACCTGTAATTGTTATGCCAAACCGCGTTTAAATTGGTTGATTATTTCCATACATTTCACAGAAAAATCAATTCGAAGAAATCACCTTACTATAGCTCAGCCGATTCAGAGCTGTAAAAATCCAAAATCTGCAATTGTGCTTCGATTGCGGTTCTTGATACCTCAAATGATAGGTCTCGGGACCTGTAATTGTTATGCTAAACCGTTTTTAAATTGGTTGATTATTTCCATACATTTCGCAGAAAAATCTATTCGAAGAAATCACCTTACAATAGCTCAGCCGATTCAGAGCTGTAAAAATCCAAAATCTGCAATTGTGCTCAGATTGCGGTTCTTAATACCTCAAATGATAGGTCTCGAGACCTGTAATTGTTATGCTAAACCGTTTTTAAATTGGTTGATTATTTCCATACATTTCGCAGAAAAATCTATTCGAAGAAATCACCTTACAATAGCTCAGCCGATTCAGAGCTGTAAAAATCCAAAATCTGCAATTGTGCTCAGATTGCGGTTCTTGATACCTCAAATGATAGTTCACGGGACCTGTAATTGCTATACCATACATTTCGTAGAAAAATCGATTCGAAGAAAATCACCTTACTATAGCTCAGCCGATTCAGAGCTGTAAAAATCCAAAATCTGCAATTGTGCTCCGATTGCGGTTCTTGATACCTCAAATGATAGGTCTCGAGACCTGTAATTGTTATGCCAAACCGCGTTTAAATTGGTTGATTATTTCCATACATTTCACAGAAAAATCAATTCGAAGAAATCACCTTACTATAGCTCAGCCGATTCAGAGCTGTAAAAATCCAAAATCTGCAATTGTGCTTCGATTGCGGTTCTTGATACCTCAAATGATAGGTCTCGGGACCTGTAATTGTTATGCTAAACCGTTTTTAAATTGGTTGATTATTTCCATACATTTCGCAGAAAAATCAATTCGAAGAAATCACCTTACTATAGCTCAGCCGATTCAGAGCTGTAAAAATCCAAAATCTGCAATTGTGCTCAGATTGCGGTTCTTGATACCTCAAATGATAGTTCACGGGACCTGTAATTGCTATACCATACATTTCGTAGAAAAATCGATTCGAAGAAAATCACCTTACTATAGCTCAGCCGATTCAGAGCTGTAAAAATCCAAAATCTGCAATTGTGCTCCGATTGCGGTTCTTGATACCTCAAATGATAGGTCTCGAGACCTGTAATTGTTATGCCAAACCGCGTTTAAATTGGTTGATTATTTCCATACATTTCACAGAAAAATCAATTCGAAGAAATCACCTTACTATAGCTCAGCCGATTCAGAGCTGTAAAAATCCAAAATCTGCAATTGTGCTTCGATTGCGGTTCTTGATACCTCAAATGATAGGTCTCGGGACCTGTAATTGTTATGCTAAACCGTTTTTAAATTGGTTGATTATTTCCATACATTTCGCAGAAAAATCTATTCGAAGAAATCACCTTACAATAGCTCAGCCGATTCAGAGCTGTAAAAATCCAAAATCTGCAATTGTGCTCAGATTGCGGTTCTTAATACCTCAAATGATAGTTCACGGGACCTGTAATTGCTATACCATACATTTCGTAGAAAAATCGATTCGAAGAAAATCACCTTACTATAGCTCAGCCGATTCAGAGCTGTAAAAATCCAAAATCTGCAATTGTGCTCCGATTGCGGTTCTTGATACCTCAAATGATAGGTCTCGAGACCTGTAATTGTTATGCTAAACCGTTTTTAAATTGGTTGATTATTTCCATACATTTCGCAGAAAAATCTATTCGAAGAAATCACCTTACAATAGCTCAGCCGATTCAGAGCTGTAAAAATCCAAAATCTGCAATTGTGCTCAGATTGCGGTTCTTGATACCTCAAATGATAGTTCACGGGACCTGTAATTGCTATACCATACATTTCGTAGAAAAATCGATTCGAAGAAAATCACCTTACTATAGCTCAGCCGATTCAGAGCTGTAAAAATCCAAAATCTGCAATTGTGCTCCGATTGCGGTTCTTGATACCTCAAATGATAGGTCTCGAGACCTGTAATTGTTATGCCAAACCGCGTTTAAATTGGTTGATTATTTCCATACATTTCACAGAAAAATCAATTCGAAGAAATCACCTTACTATAGCTCAGCCGATTCAGAGCTGTAAAAATCCAAAATCTGCAATTGTGCTCCGATTGCGGTTCTTGATACCTCAAATGATAGGTCTCGAGACCTGTAATTGTTATGCCAAACCGCGTTTAAATTGGTTGATTATTTCCATACATTTCACAGAAAAATCAATTCGAAGAAATCACCTTACTATAGCTCAGCCGATTCAGAGCTGTAAAAATCCAAAATCTGCAATTGTGCTTCGATTGCGGTTCTTGATACCTCAAATGATAGGTCTCGGGACCTGTAATTGTTATGCTAAACCGTTTTTAAATTGGTTGATTATTTCCATACATTTCGCAGAAAAATCTATTCGAAGAAATCACCTTACAATAGCTCAGCCGATTCAGAGCTGTAAAAATCCAAAATCTGCAATTGTGCTCCGATTGCGGTTCTTGATACCTCAAATGATAGGTCTCGGGACCTGTAATTGTTATGCTAAACCGTTTTTAAATTGGTTGATTATTTCCATACATTTCACAGAAAAATCAATTCGAAGAAATCACCTTACTATAGCTCAGCCGATTCAGAGCTGTAAAAATCCAAAATCTGCAATTGTGCTTCGATTGCGGTTCTTGATACCTCAAATGATAGGTCTCGGGACCTGTAATTGTTATGCTAAACCGTTTTTAAATTGGTTGATTATTTCCATACATTTCGCAGAAAAATCAATTCGAAGAAATCACCTTACTATAGCTCAGCCGATTCAGAGCTGTAAAAATCCAAAATCTGCAATTGTGCTCAGATTGCGGTTCTTGATACCTCAAATGATAGTTCACGGGACCTGTAATTGCTATACCATACATTTCGTAGAAAAATCGATTCGAAGAAAATCACCTTACTATAGCTCAGCCGATTCAGAGCTGTAAAAATCCAAAATCTGCAATTGTGCTCCGATTGCGGTTCTTGATACCTCAAATGATAGGTCTCGAGACCTGTAATTGTTATGCCAAACCGCGTTTAAATTGGTTGATTATTTCCATACATTTCACAGAAAAATCAATTCGAAGAAATCACCTTACTATAGCTCAGCCGATTCAGAGCTGTAAAAATCCAAAATCTGCAATTGTGCTTCGATTGCGGTTCTTGATACCTCAAATGATAGGTCTCGGGACCTGTAATTGTTATGCTAAACCGTTTTTAAATTGGTTGATTATTTCCATACATTTCGCAGAAAAATCTATTCGAAGAAATCACCTTACAATAGCTCAGCCGATTCAGAGCTGTAAAAATCCAAAATCTGCAATTGTGCTCAGATTGCGGTTCTTAATACCTCAAATGATAGTTCACGGGACCTGTAATTGCTATACCATACATTTCGTAGAAAAATCGATTCGAAGAAAATCACCTTACTATAGCTCAGCCGATTCAGAGCTGTAAAAATCCAAAATCTGCAATTGTGCTCCGATTGCGGTTCTTGATACCTCAAATGATAGGTCTCGAGACCTGTAATTGTTATGCTAAACCGTTTTTAAATTGGTTGATTATTTCCATACATTTCGCAGAAAAATCTATTCGAAGAAATCACCTTACAATAGCTCAGCCGATTCAGAGCTGTAAAAATCCAAAATCTGCAATTGTGCTCAGATTGCGGTTCTTGATACCTCAAATGATAGTTCACGGGACCTGTAATTGCTATACCATACATTTCGTAGAAAAATCGATTCGAAGAAAATCACCTTACTATAGCTCAGCCGATTCAGAGCTGTAAAAATCCAAAATCTGCAATTGTGCTCCGATTGCGGTTCTTGATACCTCAAATGATAGGTCTCGAGACCTGTAATTGTTATGCCAAACCGCGTTTAAATTGGTTGATTATTTCCATACATTTCACAGAAAAATCAATTCGAAGAAATCACCTTACTATAGCTCAGCCGATTCAGAGCTGTAAAAATCCAAAATCTGCAATTGTGCTCCGATTGCGGTTCTTGATACCTCAAATGATAGGTCTCGAGACCTGTAATTGTTATGCCAAACCGCGTTTAAATTGGTTGATTATTTCCATACATTTCACAGAAAAATCAATTCGAAGAAATCACCTTACTATAGCTCAGCCGATTCAGAGCTGTAAAAATCCAAAATCTGCAATTGTGCTTCGATTGCGGTTCTTGATACCTCAAATGATAGGTCTCGGGACCTGTAATTGTTATGCTAAACCGTTTTTAAATTGGTTGATTATTTCCATACATTTCGCAGAAAAATCTATTCGAAGAAATCACCTTACAATAGCTCAGCCGATTCAGAGCTGTAAAAATCCAAAATCTGCAATTGTGCTCAGATTGCGGTTCTTAATACCTCAAATGATAGTTCACGGGACCTGTAATTGCTATACCATACATTTCGTAGAAAAATCGATTCGAAGAAAATCACCTTACTATAGCTCAGCCGATTCAGAGCTGTAAAAATCCAAAATCTGCAATTGTGCTCCGATTGCGGTTCTTGATACCTCAAATGATAGGTCTCGAGACCTGTAATTGTTATGCCAAACCGCGTTTAAATTGGTTGATTATTTCCATACATTTCACAGAAAAATCAATTCGAAGAAATCACCTTACTATAGCTCAGCCGATTCAGAGCTGTAAAAATCCAAAATCTGCAATTGTGCTTCGATTGCGGTTCTTGATACCTCAAATGATAGGTCTCGGGACCTGTAATTGTTATGCTAAACCGTTTTTAAATTGGTTGATTATTTCCATACATTTCGCAGAAAAATCTATTCGAAGAAATCACCTTACAATAGCTCAGCCGATTCAGAGCTGTAAAAATCCAAAATCTGCAATTGTGCTCAGATTGCGGTTCTTAATACCTCAAATGATAGTTCACGGGACCTGTAATTGCTATACCATACATTTCGTAGAAAAATCGATTCGAAGAAAATCACCTTACTATAGCTCAGCCGATTCAGAGCTGTAAAAATCCAAAATCTGTAATTGTGCTCCGATTGCGGTTCTTGATACCTCAAATGATAGGTCTCGAGACCTGTAATTGTTATGCCAAACCGCGTTTAAATTGGTTGATTATTTCCATACATTTCACAGAAAAATCAATTCGAAGAAATCACCTTACTATAGCTCAGCCGATTCAGAGCTGTAAAAATCCAAAATCTGCAATTGTGCTCAGATTGCGGTTCTTGATACCTCAAATGATAGTTCACGGGACCTGTAATTGCTATACCATACATTTCGTAGAAAAATCGATTCGAAGAAAATCACCTTACTATAGCTCAGCCGATTCAGAGCTGTAAAAATCCAAAATCTGCAATTGTGCTCCGATTGCGGTTCTTGATACCTCAAATGATAGGTCTCGAGACCTGTAATTGTTATGCCAAACCGCGTTTAATTTGGTTGATTATTTCCATACATTTCACAGAAAAATCAATTCGAAGAAATCACCTTACTATAGCTCAGCCGATTCAGAGCTGTAAAAATCCAAAATCTGCAATTGTGCTTCGATTGCGGTTCTTGATACCTCAAATGATAGGTCTCGGGACCTGTAATTGTTATGCTAAACCGTTTTTAAATTGGTTGATTATTTCCATACATTTCGCAGAAAAATCTATTCGAAGAAATCACCTTACAATAGCTCAGCCGATTCAGAGCTGTAAAAATCCAAAATCTGCAATTGTGCTCAGATTGCGGTTCTTAATACCTCAAATGATAGTTCACGGGACCTGTAATTGCTATACCATACATTTCGTAGAAAAATCGATTCGAAGAAAATCACCTTACTATAGCTCAGCCGATTCAGAGCTGTAAAAATCCAAAATCTGCAATTGTGCTCCGATTGCGGTTCTTGATACCTCAAATGATAGGTCTCGAGACCTGTAATTGTTATGCCAAACCGCGTTTAAATTGGTTGATTATTTCCATACATTTCACAGAAAAATCAATTCGAAGAAATCACCTTACTATAGCTCAGCCGATTCAGAGCTGTAAAAATCCAAAATCTGCAATTGTGCTTCGATTGCGGTTCTTGATACCTCAAATGATAGGTCTCGGTACCTGTAATTGTTATGCTAAACCGTTTTTAAATTAATTGATTATTCCCATACATTTCGCAGAAAAATCTATTCGAAGAAATCACCTTACAATAGCTCAGCCGATTCAGAGCTGTAAAAATCCAAAATCTGCAATTGTGCTCAGATTGCGGTTCTTGATACCTCAAATGATAGTTCACGGGACCTGTAATTGCTATACCATACATTTCGTAGAAAAATCGATTCGAAGAAAATCACCTTACTATAGCTCAGCCGATTCAGAGCTGTAAAAATCCAAAATCTGCAATTGTGCTCCGATTGCGGTTCTTGATACCTCAAATGATAGGTCTCGAGACCTGTAATTGTTATGCCAAACCGCGTTTAAATTGGTTGATTATTTCCATACATTTCACAGAAAAATCAATTCGAAGAAATCACCTTACTATAGCTCAGCCGATTCAGAGCTGTAAAAATCCAAAATCTGCAATTGTGCTTCGATTGCGGTTCTTGATACCTCAAATGATAGGTCTCGGGACCTGTAATTGTTATGCTAAACCGTTTTTAAATTGGTTGATTATTTCCATACATTTCGCAGAAAAATCTATTCGAAGAAATCACCTTACAATAGCTCAGCCGATTCAGAGCTGTAAAAATCCAAAATCTGCAATTGTGCTCAGATTGCGGTTCTTAATACCTCAAATGATAGTTCACGGGACCTGTAATTGCTATACCATACATTTCGTAGAAAAATCGATTCGAAGAAAATCACCTTACTATAGCTCAGCCGATTCAGAGCTGTAAAAATCCAAAATCTGCAATTGTGCTCCGATTGCGGTTCTTGATACCTCAAATGATAGGTCTCGAGACCTGTAATT
Organism: Tipula vernalis; assembly: GCA_958295665.1. Lineage (NCBI taxonomy): Eukaryota > Metazoa > Arthropoda > Insecta > Diptera > Tipulidae > Tipula > Tipula vernalis. The sequence continues at coordinate 62,492,733 of OY282560.1, read as the reverse complement.
GTTATGCCAAACCGCGTTTAAATTGGTTGATTATTTCCATACATTTCACAGAAAAATCAATTCGAAGAAATCACCTTACTATAGCTCAGCCGATTCAGAGCTGTAAAAATCCAAAATCTGCAATTGTGCTTCGATTGCGGTTCTTGATACCTCAAATGATAGGTCTCGGGACCTGTAATTGTTATGCTAAACCGTTTTTAAATTGGTTGATTATTTCCATACATTTCGCAGAAAAATCTATTCGAAGAAATCACCTTACAATAGCTCAGCCGATTCAGAGCTGTAAAAATCCAAAATCTGCAATTGTGCTCAGATTGCGGTTCTTAATACCTCAAATGATAGTTCACGGGACCTGTAATTGCTATACCATACATTTCGTAGAAAAATCGATTCGAAGAAAATCACCTTACTATAGCTCAGCCGATTCAGAGCTGTAAAAATCCAAAATCTGCAATTGTGCTCCGATTGCGGTTCTTGATACCTCAAATGATAGGTCTCGAGACCTGTAATTGTTATGCCAAACCGCGTTTAAATTGGTTGATTATTTCCATACATTTCGCAGAAAAATCTATTCGAAGAAATCACCTTACAATAGCTCAGCCGATTCAGAGCTGTAAAAATCCAAAATCTGCAATTGTGCTCAGATTGCGGTTCTTGATACCTCAAATGATAGTTCACGGGACCTGTAATTGCTATACCATACATTTCGTAGAAAAATCGATTCGAAGAAAATCACCTTACTATAGCTCAGCCGATTCAGAGCTGTAAAAATCCAAAATCTGCAATTGTGCTCCGATTGCGGTTCTTGATACCTCAAATGATAGGTCTCGAGACCTGTAATTGTTATGCCAAACCGCGTTTAAATTGGTTGATTATTTCCATACATTTCACAGAAAAATCAATTCGAAGAAATCACCTTACTATAGCTCAGCCGATTCAGAGCTGTAAAAATCCAAAATCTGCAATTGTGCTCCGATTGCGGTTCTTGATACCTCAAATGATAGGTCTCGAGACCTGTAATTGTTATGCCAAACCGCGTTTAAATTGGTTGATTATTTCCATACATTTCACAGAAAAATCAATTCGAAGAAATCACCTTACTATAGCTCAGCCGATTCAGAGCTGTAAAAATCCAAAATCTGCAATTGTGCTTCGATTGCGGTTCTTGATACCTCAAATGATAGGTCTCGGGACCTGTAATTGTTATGCTAAACCGTTTTTAAATTGGTTGATTATTTCCATACATTTCGCAGAAAAATCTATTCGAAGAAATCACCTTACAATAGCTCAGCCGATTCAGAGCTGTAAAAATCCAAAATCTGCAATTGTGCTCAGATTGCGGTTCTTAATACCTCAAATGATAGTTCACGGGACCTGTAATTGCTATACCATACATTTCGTAGAAAAATCGATTCGAAGAAAATCACCTTACTATAGCTCAGCCGATTCAGAGCTGTAAAAATCCAAAATCTGCAATTGTGCTCCGATTGCGGTTCTTGATACCTCAAATGATAGGTCTCGAGACCTGTAATTGTTATGCCAAACCGCGTTTAAATTGGTTGATTATTTCCATACATTTCACAGAAAAATCAATTCGAAGAAATCACCTTACTATAGCTCAGCCGATTCAGAGCTGTAAAAATCCAAAATCTGCAATTGTGCTCAGATTGCGGTTCTTGATACCTCAAATGATAGTTCACGGGACCTGTAATTGCTATACCATACATTTCGTAGAAAAATCGATTCGAAGAAAATCACCTTACTATAGCTCAGCCGATTCAGAGCTGTAAAAATCCAAAATCTGCAATTGTGCTCCGATTGCGGTTCTTGATACCTCAAATGATAGGTCTCGAGACCTGTAATTGTTATGCTAAACCGCGTTTAAATTGGTTGATTATTTCCATACATTTCACAGAAAAATCAATTCGAAGAAATCACCTTACTATAGCTCAGCCGATTCAGAGCTGTAAAAATCCAAAATCTGCAATTGTGCTCCGATTGCGGTTTTTGATACCTCAAATGATAGGTCTCGAGACCTGTAATTGTTATGCCAAACCGCGTTTAAATTGGTTGATTATTTCCATACATTTCACAGAAAAATCAATTCGAAGAAATCACCTTACAATAGCTCAGCCGATTCAGAGCTGTAAAAATCCAAAATCTGCAATTGTGCTCAGATTGCGGTTCTTAATACCTCAAATGATAGTTCACGGGACCTGTAATTGCTATACCATACATTTCGTAGAAAAATCGATTCGAAGAAAATCACCTTACTATAGCTCAGCCGATTCAGAGCTGTAAAAATCCAAAATCTGCAATTGTGCTCCGATTGCGGTTCTTGATACCTCAAATGATAGGTCTCGAGACCTGTAATTGTTATGCCAAACCGCGTTTAAATTGGTTGATTATTTCCATACATTTCACAGAAAAATCAATTCGAAGAAATCACCTTACTATAGCTCAGCCGATTCAGAGCTGTAAAAATCCAAAATCTGCAATTGTGCTCCGATTGCGGTTCTTGATACCTCAAATGATAGGTCTCGAGACCTGTAATTGTTATGCCAAACCGCGTTTAAATTGGTTGATTATTTCCATACATTTCACAGAAAAATCAATTCGAAGAAATCACCTTACTATAGCTCAGCCGATTCAGAGCTGTAAAAATCCAAAATCTGCAATTGTGCTTCGATTGCGGTTCTTGATACCTCAAATGATAGGTCTCGGGACCTGTAATTGTTATGCTAAACCGTTTTTAAATTGGTTGATTATTTCCATACATTTCGCAGAAAAATCTATTCGAAGAAATCACCTTACAATAGCTCAGCCGATTCAGAGCTGTAAAAATCCAAAATCTGCAATTGTGCTCCGATTGCGGTTCTTGATACCTCAAATGATAGGTCTCGAGACCTGTAATTGTTATGCCAAACCGCGTTTAAATTGGTTGATTATTTCCATACATTTCACAGAAAAATCAATTCGAAGAAATCACCTTACTATAGCTCAGCCGATTCAGAGCTGTAAAAATCCAAAATCTGCAATTGTGCTTCGATTGCGGTTCTTGATACCTCAAATGATAGGTCTCGGGACCTGTAATTGTTATGCTAAACCGTTTTTAAATTGGTTGATTATTTCCATACATTTCGCAGAAAAATCTATTCGAAGAAATCACCTTACAATAGCTCAGCCGATTCAGAGCTGTAAAAATCCAAAATCTGCAATTGTGCTCAGATTGCGGTTCTTAATACCTCAAATGATAGTTCACGGGACCTGTAATTGCTATACCATACATTTCGTAGAAAAATCGATTCGAAGAAAATCACCTTACTATAGCTCAGCCGATTCAGAGCTGTAAAAATCCAAAATCTGCAATTGTGCTCCGATTGCGGTTCTTGATACCTCAAATGATAGGTCTCGAGACCTGTAATTGTTATGCCAAACCGCGTTTAAATTGGTTGATTATTTCCATACATTTCACAGAAAAATCAATTCGAAGAAATCACCTTACTATAGCTCAGCCGATTCAGAGCTGTAAAAATCCAAAATCTGCAATTGTGCTTCGATTGCGGTTCTTGATACCTCAAATGATAGGTCTCGGGACCTGTAATTGTTATGCTAAACCGTTTTTAAATTGGTTGATTATTTCCATACATTTCGCAGAAAAATCTATTCGAAGAAATCACCTTACAATAGCTCAGCCGATTCAGAGCTGTAAAAATCCAAAATCTGCAATTGTGCTCAGATTGCGGTTCTTAATACCTCAAATGATAGTTCACGGGACCTGTAATTGCTATACCATACATTTCGTAGAAAAATCGATTCGAAGAAAATCACCTTACTATAGCTCAGCCGATTCAGAGCTGTAAAAATCCAAAATCTGCAATTGTGCTCCGATTGCGGTTCTTGATACCTCAAATGATAGGTCTCGAGACCTGTAATTGTTATGCCAAACCGCGTTTAAATTGGTTGATTATTTCCATACATTTCACAGAAAAATCAATTCGAAGAAATCACCTTACTATAGCTCAGCCGATTCAGAGCTGTAAAAATCCAAAATCTGCAATTGTGCTTCGATTGCGGTTCTTGATACCTCAAATGATAGGTCTCGGGACCTGTAATTGTTATGCTAAACCGTTTTTAAATTGGTTGATTATTTCCATACATTTCGCAGAAAAATCTATTCGAAGAAATCACCTTACAATAGCTCAGCCGATTCAGAGCTGTAAAAATCCAAAATCTGCAATTGTGCTCAGATTGCGGTTCTTAATACCTCAAATGATAGTTCACGGGACCTGTAATTGCTATACCATACATTTCGTAGAAAAATCGATTCGAAGAAAATCACCTTACTATAGCTCAGCCGATTCAGAGCTGTAAAAATCCAAAATCTGCAATTGTGCTCCGATTGCGGTTCTTGATACCTCAAATGATAGGTCTCGAGACCTGTAATTGTTATGCCAAACCGCGTTTAAATTGGTTGATTATTTCCATACATTTCACAGAAAAATCAATTCGAAGAAATCACCTTACTATAGCTCAGCCGATTCAGAGCTGTAAAAATCCAAAATCTGCAATTGTGCTTCGATTGCGGTTCTTGATACCTCAAATGATAGGTCTCGGGACCTGTAATTGTTATGCTAAACCGTTTTTAAATTGGTTGATTATTTCCATACATTTCGCAGAAAAATCTATTCGAAGAAATCACCTTACAATAGCTCAGCCGATTCAGAGCTGTAAAAATCCAAAATCTGCAATTGTGCTCAGATTGCGGTTCTTAATACCTCAAATGATAGTTCACGGGACCTGTAATTGCTATACCATACATTTCGTAGAAAAATCGATTCGAAGAAAATCACCTTACTATAGCTCAGCCGATTCAGAGCTGTAAAAATCCAAAATCTGCAATTGTGCTCCGATTGCGGTTCTTGATACCTCAAATGATAGGTCTCGAGACCTGTAATTGTTATGCCAAACCGCGTTTAAATTGGTTGATTATTTCCATACATTTCACAGAAAAATCAATTCGAAGAAATCACCTTACTATAGCTCAGCCGATTCAGAGCTGTAAAAATCCAAAATCTGCAATTGTGCTTCGATTGCGGTTCTTGATACCTCAAATGATAGGTCTCGGGACCTGTAATTGTTATGCTAAACCGTTTTTAAATTGGTTGATTATTTCCATACATTTCGCAGAAAAATCTATTCGAAGAAATCACCTTACAATAGCTCAGCCGATTCAGAGCTGTAAAAATCCAAAATCTGCAATTGTGCTCAGATTGCGGTTCTTAATACCTCAAATGATAGTTCACGGGACCTGTAATTGCTATACCATACATTTCGTAGAAAAATCGATTCGAAGAAAATCACCTTACTATAGCTCAGCCGATTCAGAGCTGTAAAAATCCAAAATCTGCAATTGTGCTCCGATTGCGGTTCTTGATACCTCAAATGATAGGTCTCGAGACCTGTAATTGTTATGCCAAACCGCGTTTAAATTGGTTGATTATTTCCATACATTTCACAGAAAAATCAATTCGAAGAAATCACCTTACTATAGCTCAGCCGATTCAGAGCTGTAAAAATCCAAAATCTGCAATTGTGCTTCGATTGCGGTTCTTGATACCTCAAATGATAGGTCTCGGGACCTGTAATTGTTATGCTAAACCGTTTTTAAATTGGTTGATTATTTCCATACATTTCGCAGAAAAATCTATTCGAAGAAATCACCTTACAATAGCTCAGCCGATTCAGAGCTGTAAAAATCCAAAATCTGCAATTGTGCTCAGATTGCGGTTCTTAATACCTCAAATGATAGTTCACGGGACCTGTAATTGCTATACCATACATTTCGTAGAAAAATCGATTCGAAGAAATCACCTTACTATAGCTCAGCCGATTCAGAGCTGTAAAAATCCAAAATCTGCAATTGTGCTTCGATTGCGGTTCTTGATACCTCAAATGATAGGTCTCGGGACCTGTAATTGTTATGCTAAACCGTTTTTAAATTGGTTGATTATTTCCATACATTTCGCAGAAAAATCTATTCGAAGAAATCACCTTACAATAGCTCAGCCGATTCAGAGCTGTAAAAATCCAAAATCTGCAATTGTGCTCAGATTGCGGTTCTTGATACCTCAAATGATAGTTCACGGGACCTGTAATTGCTATACCATACATTTCGTAGAAAAATCGATTCGAAGAAAATCACCTTACTATAGCTCAGCCGATTCAGAGCTGTAAAAATCCAAAATCTGCAATTGTGCTCCGATTGCGGTTCTTGATACCTCAAATGATAGGTCTCGAGACCTGTAATTGTTATGCCAAACCGCGTTTAAATTGGTTGATTATTTCCATACATTTCACAGAAAAATCAATTCGAAGAAATCACCTTACTATAGCTCAGCCAATTCAGAGCTGTAAAAATCCAAAATCTGCAATTGTGCTTCGATTGCGGTTCTTGATACCTCAAATGATAGGTCTCGGGACCTGTAATTGTTATGCTAAACCGTTTTTAAATTGGTTGATTATTTCCATACATTTCGCAGAAAAATCTATTCGAAGAAATCACCTTACAATAGCTCAGCCGATTCAGAGCTGTAAAAATCCAAAATCTGCAATTGTGCTCAGATTGCGGTTCTTAATACCTCAAATGATAGTTCACGGGACCTGTAATTGCTATACCATACATTTCGTAGAAAAATCGATTCGAAGAAAATCACCTTACTATAGCTCAGCCGATTCAGAGCTGTAAAAATCCAAAATCTGCAATTGTGCTCCGATTGCGGTTCTTGATACCTCAAATGATAGGTCTCGAGACCTGTAATTGTTATGCCAAACCGCGTTTAAATTGGTTGATTATTTCCATACATTTCACAGAAAAATCAATTCGAAGAAATCACCTTACTATAGCTCAGCCGATTCAGAGCTGTAAAAATCCAAAATCTGCAATTGTGCTTCGATTACGGTTCTTGATACCTCAAATGATAGGTCTCGGGACCTGTAATTGTTATGCTAAACCGTTTTTAAATTGGTTGATTATTTCCATACATTTCGCAGAAAAATCTATTCGAAGAAATCACCTTACAATAGCTCAGCCGATTCAGAGCTGTAAAAATCCAAAATCTGCAATTGTGCTCAGATTGCGGTTCTTAATACCTCAAATGATAGTTCACGGGACCTGTAATTGCTATACCATACATTTCGTAGAAAAATCGATTCGAAGAAAATCACCTTACTATAGCTCAGCCGATTCAGAGCTGTAAAAATCCAAAATCTGCAATTGTGCTCCGATTGCGGTTCTTGATACCTCAAATGATAGGTCTCGAGACCTGTAATTGTTATGCCAAACCGCGTTTAAATTGGTTGATTATTTCCATACATTTCACAGAAAAATCAATTCGAAGAAATCACCTTACTATAGCTCAGCCGATTCAGAGCTGTAAAAATCCAAAATCTGCAATTGTGCTTCGATTGCGGTTCTTGATACCTCAAATGATAGGTCTCGGGACCTGTAATTGTTATGCTAAACCGTTTTTAAATTGGTTGATTATTTCCATACATTTCGCAGAAAAATCTATTCGAAGAAATCACCTTACAATAGCTCAGCCGATTCAGAGCTGTAAAAATCCAAAATCTGCAATTGTGCTCAGATTGCGGTTCTTGATACCTCAAATGATAGTTCACGGGACCTGTAATTGCTATACCATACATTTCGTAGAAAAATCGATTCGAAGAAAATCACCTTACTATAGCTCAGCCGATTCAGAGCTGTAAAAATCCAAAATCTGCAATTGTGCTCCGATTGCGGTTCTTGATACCTCAAATGATAGGTCTCGAGACCTGTAATTGTTATGCCAAACCGCGTTTAAATTGGTTGATTATTTCCATACATTTCACAGAAAAATCAATTCGAAGAAATCACCTTACTATAGCTCAGCCGATTCAGAGCTGTAAAAATCCAAAATCTGCAATTGTGCTCCGATTGCGGTTCTTGATACCTCAAATGATAGGTCTCGAGACCTGTAATTGTTATGCCAAACCGCGTTTAAATTGGTTGATTATTTCCATACATTTCACAGAAAAATCAATTCGAAGAAATCACCTTACTATAGCTCAGCCGATTCAGAGCTGTAAAAATCCAAAATCTGCAATTGTGCTTCGATTGCGGTTCTTGATACCTCAAATGATAGGTCTCGGGACCTGTAATTGTTATGCTAAACCGTTTTTAAATTGGTTGATTATTTCCATACATTTCGCAGAAAAATCTATTCGAAGAAATCACCTTACAATAGCTCAGCCGATTCAGAGCTGTAAAAATCCAAAATCTGCAATTGTGCTCAGATTGCGGTTCTTAATACCTCAAATGATAGTTCACGGGACCTGTAATTGCTATACCATACATTTCGTAGAAAAATCGATTCGAAGAAAATCACCTTACTATAGCTCAGCCGATTCAGAGCTGTAAAAATCCAAAATCTGCAATTGTGCTCCGATTGCGGTTCTTGATACCTCAAATGATAGGTCTCGAGACCTGTAATTGTTATGCCAAACCGCGTTTAAATTGGTTGATTATTTCCATACATTTCACAGAAAAATCAATTCGAAGAAATCACCTTACTATAGCTCAGCCGATTCAGAGCTGTAAAAATCCAAAATCTGCAATTGTGCTTCGATTGCGGTTCTTGATACCTCAAATGATAGGTCTCGGGACCTGTAATTGTTATGCTAAACCGTTTTTAAATTGGTTGATTATTTCCATACATTTCGCAGAAAAATCAATTCGAAGAAATCACCTTACTATAGCTCAGCCGATTCAGAGCTGTAAAAATCCAAAATCTGCAATTGTGCTCAGATTGCGGTTCTTGATACCTCAAATGATAGTTCACGGGACCTTTAATTGCTATACCATACATTTCGTAGAAAAATCGATTCGAAGAAAATCACCTTACTATAGCTCAGCCGATTCAGAGCTGTAAAAATCCAAAATCTGCAATTGTGCTCCGATTGCGGTTCTTGATACCTCAAATGATAGGTCTCGAGACCTGTAATTGTTATGCCAAACCGCGTTTAAATTGGTTGATTATTTCCATACATTTCACAGAAAAATCAATTCGAAGAAATCACCTTACTATAGCTCAGCCGATTCAGAGCTGTAAAAATCCAAAATCTGCAATTGTGCTCAGATTGCGGTTCTTGATACCTCAAATGATAGTTCACGGGACCTGTAATTGCTATACCATACATTTCGTAGAAAAATCGATTCGAAGAAAATCACCTTACTATAGCTCAGCCGATTCAGAGCTGTAAAAATCCAAAATCTGCAATTGTGCTTCGATTGCGGTTCTTGATACCTCAAATGATAGGTCTCGGGACCTGTAATTGTTATGCTAAACCGTTTTTAAATTGGTTGATTATTTCCATACATTTCGCAGAAAAATCTATTCGAAGAAATCACCTTACAATAGCTCAGCCGATTCAGAGCTGTAAAAATCCAAAATCTGCAATTGTGCTCAGATTGCGGTTCTTGATACCTCAAATGATAGTTCACGGGACCTGTAATTGCTATACCATACATTTCGTAGAAAAATCGATTCGAAGAAAATCACCTTACTATAGCTCAGCCGATTCAGAGCTGTAAAAATCCAAAATCTGCAATTGTGCTCCGATTGCGGTTCTTGATACCTCAAATGATAGGTCTCGAGACCTGTAATTGTTATGCCAAACCGCGTTTAAATTGGTTGATTATTTCCATACATTTCACAGAAAAATCAATTCGAAGAAATCACCTTACTATAGCTCAGCCGATTCAGAGCTGTAAAAATCCAAAATCTGCAATTGTGCTTCGATTGCGGTTCTTGATACCTCAAATGATAGGTCTCGGGACCTGTAATTGTTATGCTAAACCGTTTTTAAATTGGTTGATTATTTCCATACATTTCGCAGAAAAATCTATTCGAAGAAATCACCTTACAATAGCTCAGCCGATTCAGAGCTGTAAAAATCCAAAATCTGCAATTGTGCTCAGATTGCGGTTCTTAATACCTCAAATGATAGTTCACGGGACCTGTAATTGCTATACCATACATTTCGTAGAAAAATCGATTCGAAGAAAATCACCTTACTATAGCTCAGCCGATTCAGAGCTGTAAAAATCCAAAATCTGCAATTGTGCTCCGATTGCGGTTCTTGATACCTCAAATGATAGGTCTCGAGACCTGTAATTGTTATGCCAAACCGCGTTTAAATTGGTTGATTATTTCCATACATTTCACAGAAAAATCAATTCGAAGAAATCACCTTACAATAGCTCAGCCGATTCAGAGCTGTAAAAATCCAAAATCTGCAATTGTGCTCAGATTGCGGTTCTTAATACCTCAAATGATAGTTCACGGGACCTGTAATTGCTATACCATACATTTCGTAGAAAAATCGATTCGAAGAAAATCACCTTACTATAGCTCAGCCGATTCAGAGCTGTAAAAATCCAAAATCTGCAATTGTGCTCCGATTGCGGTTCTTGATACCTCAAATGATAGGTCTCGAGACCTGTAATTGTTATGCCAAACCGCGTTTAAATTGGTTGATTATTTCCATACATTTCACAGAAAAATCAATTCGAAGAAATCACCTTACTATAGCTCAGCCGATTCAGAGCTGTAAAAATCCAAAATCTGCAATTGTGCTTCGATTGCGGTTCTTGATACCTCAAATGATAGGTCTCGAGACCTGTAATTGTTATGCCAAACCGCGTTTAAATTGGTTGATTATTTCCATACATTTCACAGAAAAATCAATTCGAAGAAATCACCTTACTATAGCTCAGCCGATTCAGAGCTGTAAAAATCCAAAATCTGCAATTGTGCTCAGATTGCGGTTCTTGATACCTCAAATGATAGTTCACGGGACCTGTAATTGCTATACCATACATTTCGTAGAAAAATCGATTCGAAGAAAATCACCTTACTATAGCTCAGCCGATTCAGAGCTGTAAAAATCCAAAATCTGCAATTGTGCTCCGATTGCGGTTCTTGATACCTCAAATGATAGGTCTCGAGACCTGTAATTGTTATGCCAAACCGCGTTTAAATTGGTTGATTATTTCCATACATTTCACAGAAAAATCAATTCGAAGAAATCACCTTACTATAGCTCAGCCGATTCAGAGCTGTAAAAATCCAAAATCTGCAATTGTGCTCAGATTGCGGTTCTTGATACCTCAAATGATAGTTCACGGGACCTGTAATTGCTATACCATACATTTCGTAGAAAAATCGATTCGAAGAAAATCACCTTACTATAGCTCAGCCGATTCAGAGCTGTAAAAATCCAAAATCTGCAATTGTGCTTCGATTGCGGTTCTTGATACCTCAAATGATAGGTCTCGGGACCTGTAATTGTTATGCTAAACCGTTTTTAAATTGGTTGATTATTTCCATACATTTCGCAGAAAAATCTATTCGAAGAAATCACCTTACAATAGCTCAGCCGATTCAGAGCTGTAAAAATCCAAAATCTGCAATTGTGCTCAGATTGCGGTTCTTGATACCTCAAATGATAGTTCACGGGACCTGTAATTGCTATACCATACATTTCGTAGAAAAATCGATTCGAAGAAAATCACCTTACTATAGCTCAGCCGATTCAGAGCTGTAAAAATCCAAAATCTGCAATTGTGCTCCGATTGCGGTTCTTGATACCTCAAATGATAGGTCTCGAGACCTGTAATTGTTATGCCAAACCGCGTTTAAATTGGTTGATTATTTCCATACATTTCACAGAAAAATCAATTCGAAGAAATCACCTTACTATAGCTCAGCCGATTCAGAGCTGTAAAAATCCAAAATCTGCAATTGTGCTCCGATTGCGGTTCTTGATACCTCAAATGATAGGTCTCGAGACCTGTAATTGTTATGCCAAACCGCGTTTAAATTGGTTGATTATTTCCATACATTTCACAGAAAAATCAATTCGAAGAAATCACCTTACTATAGCTCAGCCGATTCAGAGCTGTAAAAATCCAAAATCTGCAATTGTGCTTCGATTGCGGTTCTTGATACCTCAAATGATAGGTCTCGGGACCTGTAATTGTTATGCTAAACCGTTTTTAAATTGGTTGATTATTTCCATACATTTCGCAGAAAAATCTATTCGAAGAAATCACCTTACAATAGCTCAGCCGATTCAGAGCTGTAAAAATCCAAAATCTGCAATTGTGCTCAGATTGCGGTTCTTAATACCTCAAATGATAGTTCACGGGACCTGTAATTGCTATACCATACATTTCGTAGAAAAATCGATTCGAAGAAAATCACCTTACTATAGCTCAGCCGATTCAGAGCTGTAAAAATCCAAAATCTGCAATTGTGCTCCGATTGCGGTTCTTGATACCTCAAATGATAGGTCTCGAGACCTGTAATTGTTATGCCAAACCGCGTTTAAATTGGTTGATTATTTCCATACATTTCACAGAAAAATCAATTCGAAGAAATCACCTTACAATAGCTCAGCCGATTCAGAGCTGTAAAAATCCAAAATCTGCAATTGTGCTCAGATTGCGGTTCTTAATACCTCAAATGATAGTTCACGGGACCTGTAATTGCTATACCATACATTTCGTAGAAAAATCGATTCGAAGAAAATCACCTTACTATAGCTCAGCCGATTCAGAGCTGTAAAAATCCAAAATCTGCAATTGTGCTCCGATTGCGGTTCTTGATACCTCAAATGATAGGTCTCGAGACCTGTAATTGTTATGCCAAACCGCGTTTAAATTGGTTGATTATTTCCATACATTTCACAGAAAAATCAATTCGAAGAAATCACCTTACTATAGCTCAGCCGATTCAGAGCTGTAAAAATCCAAAATCTGCAATTGTGCTTCGATTGCGGTTCTTGATACCTCAAATGATAGGTCTCGGGACCTGTAATTGTTATGCTAAACCGTTTTTAAATTGGTTGATTATTTCCATACATTTCGCAGAAAAATCTATTCGAAGAAATCACCTTACAATAGCTCAGCCGATTCAGAGCTGTAAAAATCCAAAATCTGCAATTGTGCTCAGATTGCGGTTCTTAATACCTCAAATGATAGTTCACGGGACCTGTAATTGCTATACCATACATTTCGTAGAAAAATCGATTCGAAGAAAATCACCTTACTATAGCTCAGCCGATTCAGAGCTGTAAAAATCCAAAATCTGCAATTGTGCTCCGATTGCGGTTCTTGATACCTCAAATGATAGGTCTCGAGACCTGTAATTGTTATGCCAAACCGCGTTTAAATTGGTTGATTATTTCCATACATTTCACAGAAAAATCAATTCGAAGAAATCACCTTACTATAGCTCAGCCGATTCAGAGCTGTAAAAATCCAAAATCTGCAATTGTGCTCCGATTGCGGTTCTTGATACCTCAAATGATAGGTCTCGAGACCTGTAATTGTTATGCCAAACCGCGTTTAAATTGGTTGATTATTTCCATACATTTCACAGAAAAATCAATTCGAAGAAATCACCTTACTATAGCTCAGCCGATTCAGAGCTGTAAAAATCCAAAATCTGCAATTGTGCTCAGATTGCGGTTCTTGATACCTCAAATGATAGTTCACGGGACCTGTAATTGCTATACCATACATTTCGTAGAAAAATCGATTCGAAGAAAATCACCTTACTATAGCTCAGCCGATTCAGAGCTGTAAAAATCCAAAATCTGCAATTGTGCTTCGATTGCGGTTCTTGATACCTCAAATGATAGGTCTCGGGACCTGTAATTGTTATGCTAAACCGTTTTTAAATTGGTTGATTATTTCCATACATTTCGCAGAAAAATCTATTCGAAGAAATCACCTTACAATAGCTCAGCCGATTCAGAGCTGTAAAAATCCAAAATCTGCAATTGTGCTCAGATTGCGGTTCTTGATACCTCAAATGATAGTTCACGGGACCTGTAATTGCTATACCATACATTTCGTAGAAAAATCGATTCGAAGAAAATCACCTTACTATAGCTCAGCCGATTCAGAGCTGTAAAAATCCAAAATCTGCAATTGTGCTCCGATTGCGGTTCTTGATACCTCAAATGATAGGTCTCGAGACCTGTAATTGTTATGCCAAACCGCGTTTAAATTGGTTGATTATTTCCATACATTTCACAGAAAAATCAATTCGAAGAAATCACCTTACTATAGCTCAGCCGATTCAGAGCTGTAAAAATCCAAAATCTGCAATTGTGCTCCGATTGCGGTTCTTGATACCTCAAATGATAGGTCTCGAGACCTGTAATTGTTATGCCAAACCGCGTTTAAATTGGTTGATTATTTCCATACATTTCACAGAAAAATCAATTCGAAGAAATCACCTTACTATAGCTCAGCCGATTCAGAGCTGTAAAAATCCAAAATCTGCAATTGTGCTTCGATTGCGGTTCTTGATACCTCAAATGATAGGTCTCGGGACCTGTAATTGTTATGCTAAACCGTTTTTAAATTGGTTGATTATTTCCATACATTTCGCAGAAAAATCTATTCGAAGAAATCACCTTACAATAGCTCAGCCGATTCAGAGCTGTAAAAATCCAAAATCTGCAATTGTGCTCAGATTGCGGTTCTTAATACCTCAAATGATAGTTCACGGGACCTGTAATTGCTATACCATACATTTCGTAGAAAAATCGATTCGAAGAAAATCACCTTACTATAGCTCAGCCGATTCAGAGCTGTAAAAATCCAAAATCTGCAATTGTGCTCCGATTGCGGTTCTTGATACCTCAAATGATAGGTCTCGAGACCTGTAATTGTTATGCCAAACCGCGTTTAAATTGGTTGATTATTTCCATACATTTCACAGAAAAATCAATTCGAAGAAATCACCTTACTATAGCTCAGCCGATTCAGAGCTGTAAAAATCCAAAATCTGCAATTGTGCTCCGATTGCGGTTCTTGATACCTCAAATGATAGGTCTCGAGACCTGTAATTGTTATGCCAAACCGCGTTTAAATTGGTTGATTATTTCCATACATTTCACAGAAAAATCAATTCGAAGAAATCACCTTACTATAGCTCAGCCGATTCAGAGCTGTAAAAATCCAAAATCTGCAATTGTGCTTCGATTGCGGTTCTTGATACCTCAAATGATAGGTCTCGGGACCTGTAATTGTTATGCTAAACCGTTTTTAAATTGGTTGATTATTTCCATACATTTCGCAGAAAAATCTATTCGAAGAAATCACCTTACAATAGCTCAGCCGATTCAGAGCTGTAAAAATCCAAAATCTGCAATTGTGCTCAGATTGCGGTTCTTAATACCTCAAATGATAGTTCACGGGACCTGTAATTGCTATACCATACATTTCGTAGAAAAATCGATTCGAAGAAAATCACCTTACTATAGCTCAGCCGATTCAGAGCTGTAAAAATCCAAAATCTGCAATTGTGCTCCGATTGCGGTTCTTGATACCTCAAATGATAGGTCTCGAGACCTGTAATTGTTATGCCAAACCGCGTTTAAATTGGTTGATTATTTCCATACATTTCACAGAAAAATCAATTCGAAGAAATCACCTTACTATAGCTCAGCCGATTCAGAGCTGTAAAAATCCAAAATCTGCAATTGTGCTCAGATTGCGGTTCTTGATACCTCAAATGATAGTTCACGGGACCTGTAATTGCTATGCTAAACCGTTTTTAAATTGGTTGATTATTTCCATACATTTCACAGAAAAATCAATTCGAAGAAATCACCTTACTATAGCTCAGCCGATTCAGAGCTGTAAAAATCCAAAATCTGCAATTGTGCTCCGATTGCGGTTCTTGATACCTCAAATGATAGGTCTCGAGACCTGTAATTGTTATGCCAAACCGCGTTTAATTTGGTTGATTATTTCCATACATTTCGCAGAAAAATCTATTCGAAGAAATCACCTTACAATAGCTCAGCCGATTCAAAGCTGTGAAAATCCAAAATCTGCAATTGTGCTCAGATTGCGGTTCTTAATACCTCAAATGATAGTTCACGGGACCTGTAATTGCTATACCATACATTTCGTAGAAAAATCGATTCGAAGAAAATCACCTTACTATAGCTCAGCCGATTCAGAGCTGTAAAAATCCAAAATCTGCAATTGTGCTCCGATTGCGGTTCTTGATACCTCAAATGATAGGTCTCGAGACCTGTAATTGTTATGCCAAACCGCGTTTAAATTGGTTGATTATTTCCATACATTTCACAGAAAAATCAATTCGAAGAAATCACCTTACTATAGCTCAGCCGATTCAGAGCTGTAAAAATCCAAAATCTGCAATTGTGCTTCGATTGCGGTTCTTGATACCTCAAATGATAGGTCTCGGGACCTGTAATTGTTATGCTAAACCGTTTTTAAATTGGTTGATTATTTCCATACATTTCGCAGAAAAATCTATTCGAAGAAATCACCTTACAATAGCTCAGCCGATTCAGAGCTGTAAAAATCCAAAATCTGCAATTGTGCTCAGATTGCGGTTCTTGATACCTCAAATGATAGTTCACGGGACCTGTAATTGCTATACCATACATTTCGTAGAAAAATCGATTCGAAGAAAATCACCTTACTATAGCTCAGCCGATTCAGAGCTGTAAAAATCCAAAATCTGCAATTGTGCTCCGATTGCGGTTCTTGATACCTCAAATGATAGGTCTCGAGACCTGTAATTGTTATGCCAAACCGCGTTTAAATTGGTTGATTATTTCCATACATTTCACAGAAAAATCAATTCGAAGAAATCACCTTACTATAGCTCAGCCGATTCAGAGCTGTAAAAATCCAAAATCTGCAATTGTGCTCCGATTGCGGTTCTTGATACCTCAAATGATAGGTCTCGAGACCTGTAATTGTTATGCCAAACCGCGTTTAAATTGGTTGATTATTTCCATACATTTCACAGAAAAATCAATTCGAAGAAATCACCTTACTATAGCTCAGCCGATTCAGAGCTGTAAAAATCCAAAATCTGCAATTGTGCTTCGATTGCGGTTCTTGATACCTCAAATGATAGGTCTCGGGACCTGTAATTGTTATGCTAAACCGTTTTTAAATTGGTTGATTATTTCCATACATTTCGCAGAAAAATCTATTCGAAGAAATCACCTTACAATAGCTCAGCCGATTCAGAGCTGTAAAAATCCAAAATCTGCAATTGTGCTCAGATTGCGGTTCTTGATACCTCAAATGATAGTTCACGGGACCTGTAATTGCTATACCATACATTTCGTAGAAAAATCGATTCGAAGAAAATCACCTTACTATAGCTCAGCCGATTCAGAGCTGTAAAAATCCAAAATCTGCAATTGTGCTCCGATTGCGGTTCTTGATACCTCAAATGATAGGTCTCGAGACCTGTAATTGTTATGCCAAACCGCGTTTAAATTGGTTGATTATTTCCATACATTTCACAGAAAAATCAATTCGAAGAAATCACCTTACTATAGCTCAGCCGATTCAGAGCTGTAAAAATCCAAAATCTGCAATTGTGCTCCGATTGCGGTTCTTGATACCTCAAATGATAGGTCTCGAGACCTGTAATTGTTATGCCAAACCGCGTTTAAATTGGTTGATTATTTCCATACATTTCACAGAAAAATCAATTCGAAGAAATCACCTTACTATAGCTCAGCCGATTCAGAGCTGTAAAAATCCAAAATCTGCAATTGTGCTTCGATTGCGGTTCTTGATACCTCAAATGATAGGTCTCGGGACCTGTAATTGTTATGCTAAACCGTTTTTAAATTGGTTGATTATTTCCATACATTTCGCAGAAAAATCTATTCGAAGAAATCACCTTACAATAGCTCAGCCGATTCAGAGCTGTAAAAATCCAAAATCTGCAATTGTGCTCAGATTGCGGTTCTTAATACCTCAAATGATAGTTCACGGGACCTGTAATTGCTATACCATACATTTCGTAGAAAAATCGATTCGAAGAAAATCACCTTACTATAGCTCAGCCGATTCAGAGCTGTAAAAATCCAAAATCTGCAATTGTGCTCCGATTGCGGTTCTTGATACCTCAAATGATAGGTCTCGAGACCTGTAATTGTTATGCCAAACCGCGTTTAAATTGGTTGATTATTTCCATACATTTCACAGAAAAATCAATTCGAAGAAATCACCTTACTATAGCTCAGCCGATTCAGAGCTGTAAAAATCCAAAATCTGCAATTGTGCTCCGATTGCGGTTCTTGATACCTCAAATGATAGGTCTCGAGACCTGTAATTGTTATGCCAAACCGCGTTTAAATTGGTTGATTATTTCCATACATTTCACAGAAAAATCAATTCGAAGAAATCACCTTACTATAGCTCAGCCGATTCAGAGCTGTAAAAATCCAAAATCTGCAATTGTGCTTCGATTGCGGTTCTTGATACCTCAAATGATAGGTCTCGGGACCTGTAATTGTTATGCTAAACCGTTTTTAAATTGGTTGATTATTTCCATACATTTCGCAGAAAAATCTATTCGAAGAAATCACCTTACAATAGCTCAGCCGATTCAGAGCTGTAAAAATCCAAAATCTGCAATTGTGCTCAGATTGCGGTTCTTAATACCTCAAATGATAGTTCACGGGACCTGTAATTGCTATACCATACATTTCGTAGAAAAATCGATTCGAAGAAAATCACCTTACTATAGCTCAGCCGATTCAGAGCTGTAAAAATCCAAAATCTGCAATTGTGCTCCGATTGCGGTTCTTGATACCTCAAATGATAGGTCTCGAGACCTGTAATTGTTATGCCAAACCGCGTTTAAATTGGTTGATTATTTCCATACATTTCACAGAAAAATCAATTCGAAGAAAACACCTTACTATAGCTCAGCCGATTCAGAGCTGTAAAAATCCAAAATCTGCAATTGTGCTTCGATTGCGGTTCTTGATACCTCAAATGATAGGTCTCGGGACCTGTAATTGTTATGCTAAACCGTTTTTAAATTGGTTGATTATTTCCATACATTTCGCAGAAAAATCAATTCGAAGAAATCACCTTACTATAGCTCAGCCGATTCAGAGCTGTAAAAATCCAAAATCTGCAATTGTGCTCAGATTGCGGTTCTTGATACCTCAAATGATAGTTCACGGGACCTGTAATTGCTATACCATACATTTCGTAGAAAAATCGATTCGAAGAAAATCACCTTACTATAGCTCAGCCGATTCAGAGCTGTAAAAATCCAAAATCTGCAATTGTGCTCCGATTGCGGTTCTTGATACCTCAAATGATAGGTCTCGAGACCTGTAATTGTTATGCCAAACCGCGTTTAAATTGGTTGATTATTTCCATACATTTCACAGAAAAATCAATTCGAAGAAATCACCTTACTATAGCTCAGCCGATTCAGAGCTGTAAAAATCCAAAATCTGCAATTGTGCTTCGATTGCGGTTCTTGATACCTCAAATGATAGGTCTCGGGACCTGTAATTGTTATGCTAAACCGTTTTTAAATTGGTTGATTATTTCCATACATTTCGCAGAAAAATCTATTCGAAGAAATCACCTTACAATAGCTCAGCCGATTCAGAGCTGTAAAAATCCAAAATCTGCAATTGTGCTCAGATTGCGGTTCTTAATACCTCAAATGATAGTTCACGGGACCTGTAATTGCTATACCATACATTTCGTAGAAAAATCGATTCGAAGAAAATCACCTTACTATAGCTCAGCCGATTCAGAGCTGTAAAAATCCAAAATCTGCAATTGTGCTCCGATTGCGGTTCTTGATACCTCAAATGATAGGTCTCGAGACCTGTAATTGTTATGCCAAACCGCGTTTAAATTGGTTGATTATTTCCATACATTTCGCAGAAAAATCAATTCGAAGAAATCACCTTACTATAGCTCAGCCGATTCAGAGCTGTAAAAATCCAAAATCTGCAATTGTGCTTCGATTGCGGTTCTTGATACCTCAAATGATAGGTCTCGGGACCTGTAATTGTTATGCTAAACCGTTTTTAAATTGGTTGATTATTTCCATACATTTCGCAGAAAAATCTATTCGAAGAAATCACCTTACAATAGCTCAGCCGATTCAGAGCTGTAAAAATCCAAAATCTGCAATTGTGCTCAGATTGCGGTTCTTGATACCTCAAATGATAGTTCACGGGACCTGTAATTGCTATACCATACATTTCGTAGAAAAATCGATTCGAAGAAAATCACCTTA
This sequence comes from Tipula vernalis, assembly GCA_958295665.1. Classification (NCBI taxonomy): domain Eukaryota; kingdom Metazoa; phylum Arthropoda; class Insecta; order Diptera; family Tipulidae; genus Tipula; species Tipula vernalis. The sequence continues at coordinate 62,472,547 of OY282560.1, read as the reverse complement.
CTATAGCTCAGCCGATTCAGAGCTGTAAAAATCCAAAATCTGCAATTGTGCTCCGATTGCGGTTCTTGATACCTCAAATGATAGGTCTCGAGACCTGTAATTGCTATACCATACATTTCGTAGAAAAATCGATTCGAAGAAAATCACCTTACTATAGCTCAGCCGATTCAGAGCTGTAAAAATCCAAAATCTGCAATTGTGCTCCGATTGCGGTTCTTGATACCTCAAATGATAGGTCTCGAGACCTGTAATTGTTATGCCAAACCGCGTTTAAATTGGTTGATTATTTCCATACATTTCACAGAAAAATCAATTCGAAGAAATCACCTTACTATAGCTCAGCCGATTCAGAGCTGTAAAAATCCAAAATCTGCAATTGTGCTTCGATTGCGGTTCTTGATACCTCAAATGATAGGTCTCGGGACCTGTAATTGTTATGCTAAACCGTTTTTAAATTGGTTGATTATTTCCATACATTTCGCAGAAAAATCTATTCGAAGAAATCACCTTACAATAGCTCAGCCGATTCAGAGCTGTAAAAATCCAAAATCTGCAATTGTGCTCAGATTGCGGTTCTTGATACCTCAAATGATAGTTCACGGGACCTGTAATTGCTATACCATACATTTCGTAGAAAAATCGATTCGAAGAAAATCACCTTACTATAGCTCAGCCGATTCAGAGCTGTAAAAATCCAAAATCTGCAATTGTGCTCCGATTGCGGTTCTTGATACCTCAAATGATAGGTCTCGAGACCTGTAATTGTTATGCCAAACCGCGTTTAAATTGGTTGATTATTTCCATACATTTCACAGAAAAATCAATTCGAAGAAATCACCTTACAATAGCTCAGCCGATTCAGAGCTGTAAAAATCCAAAATCTGCAATTGTGCTCAGATTGCGGTTCTTGATACCTCAAATGATAGTTCACGGGACCTGTAATTGCTATACCATACATTTCGTAGAAAAATCGATTCGAAGAAAATCACCTTACTATAGCTCAGCCGATTCAGAGCTGTAAAAATCCAAAATCTGCAATTGTGCTCAGATTGCGGTTCTTGATACCTCAAATGATAGTTCACGGGACCTGTAATTGCTATACCATACATTTCGTAGAAAAATCGATTCGAAGAAAATCACCTTACTATAGCTCAGCCGATTCAGAGCTGTAAAAATCCAAAATCTGCAATTGTGCTTCGATTGCGGTTCTTGATACCTCAAATGATAGGTCTCGGGACCTGTAATTGTTATGCTAAACCGTTTTTAAATTGGTTGATTATTTCCATACATTTCGCAGAAAAATCTATTCGAAGAAATCACCTTACAATAGCTCAGCCGATTCAGAGCTGTAAAAATCCAAAATCTGCAATTGTGCTCAGATTGCGGTTCTTAATACCTCAAATGATAGTTCACGGGACCTGTAATTGCTATACCATACATTTCGTAGAAAAATCGATTCGAAGAAAATCACCTTACTATAGCTCAGCCGATTCAGAGCTGTAAAAATCCAAAATCTGCAATTGTGCTCCGATTGCGGTTCTTGATACCTCAAATGATAGGTCTCGAGACCTGTAATTGTTATGCCAAACCGCGTTTAAATTGGTTGATTATTTCCATACATTTCACAGAAAAATCAATTCGAAGAAATCACCTTACAATAGCTCAGCCGATTCAGAGCTGTAAAAATCCAAAATCTGCAATTGTGCTCAGATTGCGGTTCTTGATACCTCAAATGATAGGTCTCGAGACCTGTAATTGTTATGCCAAACCGCGTTTAAATTGGTTGATTATTTCCATACATTTCGCAGAAAAATCAATTCGAAGAAATCACCTTACAATAGCTCAGCCGATTCAGAGCTGTAAAAATCCAAAATCTGCAATTGTGCTCAGATTGCGGTTCTTGATACCTCAAATGATAGTTCACGGGACCTGTAATTGCTATACCATACATTTCGTAGAAAAATCGATTCGAAGAAAATCACCTTACTATAGCTCAGCCGATTCAGAGCTGTAAAAATCCAAAATCTGCAATTGTGCTCCGATTGCGGTTCTTGATACCTCAAATGATAGGTCTCGAGACCTGTAATTGTTATGCCAAACCGCGTTTAAATTGGTTGATTATTTCCATACATTTCACAGAAAAATCAATTCGAAGAAATCACCTTACTATAGCTCAGCCGATTCAGAGCTGTAAAAATCCAAAATCTGCAATTGTGCTTCGATTGCGGTTCTTGATACCTCAAATGATAGGTCTCGGGACCTGTAATTGTTATGCTAAACCGTTTTTAAATTGGTTGATTATTTCCATACATTTCGCAGAAAAATCTATTCGAAGAAATCACCTTACAATAGCTCAGCCGATTCAGAGCTGTAAAAATCCAAAATCTGCAATTGTGCTCAGATTGCGGTTCTTGATACCTCAAATGATAGTTCACGGGACCTGTAATTGCTATACCATACATTTCGTAGAAAAATCGATTCGAAGAAAATCACCTTACTATAGCTCAGCCGATTCAGAGCTGTAAAAATCCAAAATCTGCAATTGTGCTCCGATTGCGGTTCTTGATACCTCAAATGATAGGTCTCGAGACCTGTAATTGTTATGCCAAACCGCGTTTAAATTGGTTGATTATTTCCATACATTTCACAGAAAAATCAATTCGAAGAAATCACCTTACTATAGCTCAGCCGATTCAGAGCTGTAAAAATCCAAAATCTGCAATTGTGCTTCGATTGCGGTTCTTGATACCTCAAATGATAGGTCTCGGGACCTGTAATTGTTATGCTAAACCGTTTTTAAATTGGTTGATTATTTCCATACATTTCGCAGAAAAATCTATTCGAAGAAATCACCTTACAATAGCTCAGCCGATTCAGAGCTGTAAAAATCCAAAATCTGCAATTGTGCTCAGATTGCGGTTCTTGATACCTCAAATGATAGTTCACGGGACCTGTAATTGCTATACCATACATTTCGTAGAAAAATCGATTCGAAGAAAATCACCTTACTATAGCTCAGCCGATTCAGAGCTGTAAAAATCCAAAATCTGCAATTGTGCTCCGATTGCGGTTCTTGATACCTCAAATGATAGGTCTCGAGACCTGTAATTGTTATGCCAAACCGCGTTTAAATTGGTTGATTATTTCCATACATTTCACAGAAAAATCAATTCGAAGAAATCACCTTACAATAGCTCAGCCGATTCAGAGCTGTAAAAATCCAAAATCTGCAATTGTGCTCAGATTGCGGTTCTTGATACCTCAAATGATAGTTCACGGGACCTGTAATTGCTATACCATACATTTCGTAGAAAAATCGATTCGAAGAAAATCACCTTACTATAGCTCAGCCGATTCAGAGCTGTAAAAATCCAAAATCTGCAATTGTGCTCAGATTGCGGTTCTTGATACCTCAAATGATAGTTCACGGGACCTGTAATTGCTATACCATACATTTCGTAGAAAAATCGATTCGAAGAAAATCACCTTACTATAGCTCAGCCGATTCAGAGCTGTAAAAATCCAAAATCTGCAATTGTGCTCCGATTGCGGTTCTTGATACCTCAAATGATAGGTCTCGGGACCTGTAATTGTTATGCTAAACCGTTTTTAAATTGGTTGATTATTTCCATACATTTCGCAGAAAAATCTATTCGAAGAAATCACCTTACAATAGCTCAGCCGATTCAGAGCTGTAAAAATCCAAAATCTGCAATTGTGCTCAGATTGCGGTTCTTGATACCTCAAATGATAGTTCACGGGACCTGTAATTGCTATACCATACATTTCGTAGAAAAATCGATTCGAAGAAAATCACCTTACTATAGCTCAGCCGATTCAGAGCTGTAAAAATCCAAAATCTGCAATTGTGCTCCGATTGCGGTTCTTGATACCTCAAATGATAGGTCTCGAGACCTGTAATTGTTATGCCAAACCGCGTTTAAATTGGTTGATTATTTCCATACATTTCGCAGAAAAATCAATTCGAAGAAATCACCTTACAATAGCTCAGCCGATTCAGAGCTGTAAAAATCCAAAATCTGCAATTGTGCTCAGATTGCGGTTCTTGATACCTCAAATGATAGTTCACGGGACCTGTAATTGCTATACCATACATTTCGTAGAAAAATCGATTCGAAGAAAATCACCTTACTATAGCTCAGCCGATTCAGAGCTGTAAAAATCCAAAATCTGCAATTGTGCTCCGATTGCGGTTCTTGATACCTCAAATGATAGGTCTCGAGACCTGTAATTGTTATGCCAAACCGCGTTTAAATTGGTTGATTATTTCCATACATTTCACAGAAAAATCAATTCGAAGAAATCACCTTACTATAGCTCAGCCGATTCAGAGCTGTAAAAATCCAAAATCTGCAATTGTGCTTCGATTGCGGTTCTTGATACCTCAAATGATAGGTCTCGGGACCTGTAATTGTTATGCTAAACCGTTTTTAAATTGGTTGATTATTTCCATACATTTCGCAGAAAAATCTATTCGAAGAAATCACCTTACAATAGCTCAGCCGATTCAGAGCTGTAAAAATCCAAAATCTGCAATTGTGCTCAGATTGCGGTTCTTGATACCTCAAATGATAGTTCACGGGACCTGTAATTGCTATACCATACATTTCGTAGAAAAATCGATTCGAAGAAAATCACCTTACTATAGCTCAGCCGATTCAGAGCTGTAAAAATCCAAAATCTGCAATTGTGCTCCGATTGCGGTTCTTGATACCTCAAATGATAGGTCTCGAGACCTGTAATTGTTATGCCAAACCGCGTTTAAATTGGTTGATTATTTCCATACATTTCACAGAAAAATCAATTCGAAGAAATCACCTTACTATAGCTCAGCCGATTCAGAGCTGTAAAAATCCAAAATCTGCAATTGTGCTTCGATTGCGGTTCTTGATACCTCAAATGATAGGTCTCGGGACCTGTAATTGTTATGCTAAACCGTTTTTAAATTGGTTGATTATTTCCATACATTTCGCAGAAAAATCTATTCGAAGAAATCACCTTACAATAGCTCAGCCGATTCAGAGCTGTAAAAATCCAAAATCTGCAATTGTGCTCAGATTGCGGTTCTTGATACCTCAAATGATAGTTCACGGGACCTGTAATTGCTATACCATACATTTCGTAGAAAAATCGATTCGAAGAAAATCACCTTACTATAGCTCAGCCGATTCAGAGCTGTAAAAATCCAAAATCTGCAATTGTGCTCCGATTGCGGTTCTTGATACCTCAAATGATAGGTCTCGAGACCTGTAATTGTTATGCCAAACCGCGTTTAAATTGGTTGATTATTTCCATACATTTCACAGAAAAATCAATTCGAAGAAATCACCTTACTATAGCTCAGCCGATTCAGAGCTGTAAAAATCCAAAATCTGCAATTGTGCTTCGATTGCGGTTCTTGATACCTCAAATGATAGGTCTCGGGACCTGTAATTGTTATGCTAAACCGTTTTTAAATTGGTTGATTATTTCCATACATTTCGCAGAAAAATCAATTCGAAGAAATCACCTTACAATAGCTCAGCCGATTCAGAGCTGTAAAAATCCAAAATCTGCAATTGTGCTCAGATTGCGGTTCTTGATACCTCAAATGATAGTTCACGGGACCTGTAATTGCTATACCATACATTTCGTAGAAAAATCGATTCGAAGAAAATCACCTTACTATAGCTCAGCCGATTCAGAGCTGTAAAAATCCAAAATCTGCAATTGTGCTCAGATTGCGGTTCTTGATACCTCAAATGATAGTTCACGGGACCTGTAATTGCTATACCATACATTTCGTAGAAAAATCGATTCGAAGAAAATCACCTTACTATAGCTCAGCCGATTCAGAGCTGTAAAAATCCAAAATCTGCAATTGTGCTCCGATTGCGGTTCTTGATACCTCAAATGATAGGTCTCGGGACCTGTAATTGTTATGCTAAACCGTTTTTAAATTGGTTGATTATTTCCATACATTTCGCAGAAAAATCTATTCGAAGAAATCACCTTACAATAGCTCAGCCGATTCAGAGCTGTAAAAATCCAAAATCTGCAATTGTGCTCAGATTGCGGTTCTTGATACCTCAAATGATAGTTCACGGGACCTGTAATTGCTATACCATACATTTCGTAGAAAAATCGATTCGAAGAAAATCACCTTACTATAGCTCAGCCGATTCAGAGCTGTAAAAATCCAAAATCTGCAATTGTGCTCAGATTGCGGTTCTTGATACCTCAAATGATAGTTCACGGGACCTGTAATTGCTATACCATACATTTCGTAGAAAAATCGATTCGAAGAAAATCACCTTACTATAGCTCAGCCGATTCAGAGCTGTAAAAATCCAAAATCTGCAATTGTGCTCCGATTGCGGTTCTTGATACCTCAAATGATAGGTCTCGAGACCTGTAATTGTTATGCCAAACCGCGTTTAAATTGGTTGATTATTTCCATACATTTCACAGAAAAATCAATTCGAAGAAATCACCTTACAATAGCTCAGCCGATTCAGAGCTGTAAAAATCCAAAATCTGCAATTGTGCTCAGATTGCGGTTCTTGATACCTCAAATGATAGTTCACGGGACCTGTAATTGCTATACCATACATTTCGTAGAAAAATCGATTCGAAGAAAATCACCTTACTATAGCTCAGCCGATTCAGAGCTGTAAAAATCCAAAATCTGCAATTGTGCTCCGATTACGGTTCTTGATACCTCAAATGATAGGTCTCGAGACCTGTAATTGTTATGCCAAACCGCGTTTAAATTGGTTGATTATTTCCATACATTTCACAGAAAAATCAATTCGAAGAAATCACCTTACTATAGCTCAGCCGATTCAGAGCTGTAAAAATCCAAAATCTGCAATTGTGCTTCGATTGCGGTTCTTGATACCTCAAATGATAGGTCTCGGGACCTGTAATTGTTATGCTAAACCGTTTTTAAATTGGTTGATTATTTCCATACATTTCGCAGAAAAATCTATTCGAAGAAATCACCTTACAATAGCTCAGCCGATTCAGAGCTGTAAAAATCCAAAATCTGCAATTGTGCTCAGATTGCGGTTCTTGATACCTCAAATGATAGTTCACGGGACCTGTAATTGCTATACCATACATTTCGTAGAAAAATCGATTCGAAGAAAATCACCTTACTATAGCTCAGCCGATTCAGAGCTGTAAAAATCCAAAATCTGCAATTGTGCTCCGATTGCGGTTCTTGATACCTCAAATGATAGGTCTCGAGACCTGTAATTGTTATGCCAAACCGCGTTTAAATTGGTTGATTATTTCCATACATTTCACAGAAAAATCAATTCGAAGAAATCACCTTACAATAGCTCAGCCGATTCAGAGCTGTAAAAATCCAAAATCTGCAATTGTGCTCAGATTGCGGTTCTTGATACCTCAAATGATAGTTCACGGGACCTGTAATTGCTATACCATACATTTCGTAGAAAAATCGATTCGAAGAAAATCACCTTACTATAGCTCAGCCGATTCAGAGCTGTAAAAATCCAAAATCTGCAATTGTGCTCCGATTGCGGTTCTTGATACCTCAAATGATAGGTCTCGAGACCTGTAATTGTTATGCCAAACCGCGTTTAAATTGGTTGATTATTTCCATACATTTCACAGAAAAATCAATTCGAAGAAATCACCTTACAATAGCTCAGCCGATTCAGAGCTGTAAAAATCCAAAATCTGCAATTGTGCTCAGATTGCGGTTCTTGATACCTCAAATGATAGTTCACGGGACCTGTAATTGCTATACCATACATTTCGTAGAAAAATCGATTCGAAGAAAATCACCTTACTATAGCTCAGCCGATTCAGAGCTGTAAAAATCCAAAATCTGCAATTGTGCTCCGATTGCGGTTCTTGATACCTCAAATGATAGGTCTCGAGACCTGTAATTGTTATGCCAAACCGCGTTTAAATTGGTTGATTATTTCCATACATTTCACAGAAAAATCAATTCGAAGAAATCACCTTACAATAGCTCAGCCGATTCAGAGCTGTAAAAATCCAAAATCTGCAATTGTGCTCAGATTGCGGTTCTTGATACCTCAAATGATAGTTCACGGGACCTGTAATTGCTATACCATACATTTCGTAGAAAAATCGATTCGAAGAAAATCACCTTACTATAGCTCAGCCGATTCAGAGCTGTAAAAATCCAAAATCTGCAATTGTGCTTCGATTGCGGTTCTTGATACCTCAAATGATAGGTCTCGGGACCTGTAATTGTTATGCTAAACCGTTTTTAAATTGGTTGATTATTTCCATACATTTCGCAGAAAAATCTATTCGAAGAAATCACCTTACAATAGCTCAGCCGATTCAGAGCTGTAAAAATCCAAAATCTGCAATTGTGCTCAGATTGCGGTTCTTGATACCTCAAATGATAGTTCACGGGACCTGTAATTGCTATACCATACATTTCGTAGAAAAATCGATTCGAAGAAAATCACCTTACTATAGCTCAGCCGATTCAGAGCTGTAAAAATCCAAAATCTGCAATTGTGCTTCGATTGCGGTTCTTGATACCTCAAATGATAGGTCTCGAGACCTGTAATTGTTATGCCAAACCGCGTTTAAATTGGTTGATTATTTCCATACATTTCACAGAAAAATCAATTCGAAGAAATCACCTTACAATAGCTCAGCCGATTCAGAGCTGTAAAAATCCAAAATCTGCAATTGTGCTCAGATTGCGGTTCTTGATACCTCAAATGATAGTTCACGGGACCTGTAATTGCTATACCATACATTTCGTAGAAAAATCGATTCGAAGAAAATCACCTTACTATAGCTCAGCCGATTCAGAGCTGTAAAAATCCAAAATCTGCAATTGTGCTCAGATTGCGGTTCTTGATACCTCAAATGATAGTTCACGGGACCTGTAATTGCTATACCATACATTTCGTAGAAAAATCGATTCGAAGAAAATCACCTTACTATAGCTCAGCCGATTCAGAGCTGTAAAAATCCAAAATCTGCAATTGTGCTCCGATTGCGGTTCTTGATACCTCAAATGATAGGTCTCGAGACCTGCAATTGTTATGCCAAACCGCGTTTAAATTGGTTGATTATTTCCATACATTTCACAGAAAAATCAATTCGAAGAAATCACCTTACTATAGCTCAGCCGATTCAGAGCTGTAAAAATCCAAAATCTGCAATTGTGCTCCGATTGCGGTTCTTGATACCTCAAATGATAGGTCTCGGGACCTGTAATTGTTATGCTAAACCGTTTTTAAATTGGTTGATTATTTCCATACATTTCGCAGAAAAATCTATTCGAAGAAATCACCTTACAATAGCTCAGCCGATTCAGAGCTGTAAAAATCCAAAATCTGCAATTGTGCTCAGATTGCGGTTCTTGATACCTCAAATGATAGTTCACGGGACCTGTAATTGCTATACCATACATTTCGTAGAAAAATCGATTCGAAGAAAATCACCTTACTATAGCTCAGCCGATTCAGAGCTGTAAAAATCCAAAATCTGCAATTGTGCTCCGATTGCGGTTCTTGATACCTCAAATGATAGGTCTCGAGACCTGTAATTGTTATGCCAAACCGCGTTTAAATTGGTTGATTATTTCCATACATTTCACAGAAAAATCAATTCGAAGAAATCACCTTACAATAGCTCAGCCGATTCAGAGCTGTAAAAATCCAAAATCTGCAATTGTGCTCAGATTGCGGTTCTTGATACCTCAAATGATAGTTCACGGGACCTGTAATTGCTATACCATACATTTCGTAGAAAAATCGATTCGAAGAAAATCACCTTACTATAGCTCAGCCGATTCAGAGCTGTAAAAATCCAAAATCTGCAATTGTGCTCCGATTGCGGTTCTTGATACCTCAAATGATAGGTCTCGAGACCTGTAATTGTTATGCCAAACCGCGTTTAAATTGGTTGATTATTTCCATACATTTCACAGAAAAATCAATTCGAAGAAATCACCTTACTATAGCTCAGCCGATTCAGAGCTGTAAAAATCCAAAATCTGCAATTGTGCTTCGATTGCGGTTCTTGATACCTCAAATGATAGGTCTCGGGACCTGTAATTGTTATGCTAAACCGTTTTTAAATTGGTTGATTATTTCCATACATTTCGCAGAAAAATCTATTCGAAGAAATCACCTTACAATAGCTCAGCCGATTCAGAGCTGTAAAAATCCAAAATCTGCAATTGTGCTCAGATTGCGGTTCTTGATACCTCAAATGATAGTTCACGGGACCTGTAATTGCTATACCATACATTTCGTAGAAAAATCGATTCGAAGAAAATCACCTTACTATAGCTCAGCCGATTCAGAGCTGTAAAAATCCAAAATCTGCAATTGTGCTCCGATTGCGGTTCTTGATACCTCAAATGATAGGTCTCGAGACCTGTAATTGTTATGCCAAACCGCGTTTAAATTGGTTGATTATTTCCATACATTTCACAGAAAAATCAATTCGAAGAAATCACCTTACTATAGCTCAGCCGATTCAGAGCTGTAAAAATCCAAAATCTGCAATTGTGCTTCGATTGCGGTTCTTGATACCTCAAATGATAGGTCTCGGGACCTGTAATTGTTATGCTAAACCGTTTTTAAATTGGTTGATTATTTCCATACATTTCGCAGAAAAATCTATTCGAAGAAATCACCTTACAATAGCTCAGCCGATTCAGAGCTGTAAAAATCCAAAATCTGCAATTGTGCTCAGATTGCGGTTCTTGATACCTCAAATGATAGTTCACGGGACCTGTAATTGCTATACCATACATTTCGTAGAAAAATCGATTCGAAGAAAATCACCTTACTATAGCTCAGCCGATTCAGAGCTGTAAAAATCCAAAATCTGCAATTGTGCTCCGATTGCGGTTCTTGATACCTCAAATGATAGGTCTCGAGACCTGTAATTGTTATGCCAAACCGCGTTTAAATTGGTTGATTATTTCCATACATTTCACAGAAAAATCAATTCGAAGAAATCACCTTACTATAGCTCAGCCGATTCAGAGCTGTAAAAATCCAAAATCTGCAATTGTGCTCCGATTGCGGTTCTTGATACCTCAAATGATAGGTCTTGAGACCTGTAATTGTTATGCCAAACCGCGTTTAAATTGGTTGATTATTTCCATACATTTCACAGAAAAATCAATTCGAAGAAATCACCTTACAATAGCTCAGCCGATTCAGAGCTGTAAAAATCCAAAATCTGCAATTGTGCTCAGATTGCGGTTCTTGATACCTCAAATGATAGTTCACGGGACCTGTAATTGCTATACCATACATTTCGTAGAAAAATCGATTCGAAGAAAATCACCTTACTATAGCTCAGCCGATTCAGAGCTGTAAAAATCCAAAATCTGCAATTGTGCTCCGATTGCGGTTCTTGATACCTCAAATGATAGGTCTCGAGACCTGTAATTGTTATGCCAAACCGCGTTTAAATTGGTTGATTATTTCCATACATTTCACAGAAAAATCAATTCGAAGAAATCACCTTACTATAGCTCAGCCGATTCAGAGCTGTAAAAATCCAAAATCTGCAATTGTGCTTCGATTGCGGTTCTTGATACCTCAAATGATAGGTCTCGGGACCTGTAATTGTTATGCTAAACCGTTTTTAAATTGGTTGATTATTTCCATACATTTCGCAGAAAAATCTATTCGAAGAAATCACCTTACAATAGCTCAGCCGATTCAGAGCTGTAAAAATCCAAAATCTGCAATTGTGCTCAGATTGCGGTTCTTGATACCTCAAATGATAGTTCACGGGACCTGTAATTGCTATACCATACATTTCGTAGAAAAATCGATTCGAAGAAAATCACCTTACTATAGCTCAGCCGATTCAGAGCTGTAAAAATCCAAAATCTGCAATTGTGCTCCGATTGCGGTTCTTGATACCTCAAATGATAGGTCTCGAGACCTGTAATTGTTATGCCAAACCGCGTTTAAATTGGTTGATTATTTCCATACATTTCACAGAAAAATCAATTCGAAGAAATCACCTTACTATAGCTCAGCCGATTCAGAGCTGTAAAAATCCAAAATCTGCAATTGTGCTTCGATTGCGGTTCTTGATACCTCAAATGATAGGTCTCGGGACCTGTAATTGTTATGCTAAACCGTTTTTAAATTGGTTGATTATTTCCATACATTTCGCAGAAAAATCTATTCGAAGAAATCACCTTACAATAGCTCAGCCGATTCAGAGCTGTAAAAATCCAAAATCTGCAATTGTGCTCAGATTGCGGTTCTTGATACCTCAAATGATAGTTCACGGGACCTGTAATTGCTATACCATACATTTCGTAGAAAAATCGATTCGAAGAAAATCACCTTACTATAGCTCAGCCGATTCAGAGCTGTAAAAATCCAAAATCTGCAATTGTGCTCCGATTGCGGTTCTTGATACCTCAAATGATAGGTCTCGAGACCTGTAATTGTTATGCCAAACCGCGTTTAAATTGGTTGATTATTTCCATACATTTCACAGAAAAATCAATTCGAAGAAATCACCTTACTATAGCTCAGCCGATTCAGAGCTGTAAAAATCCAAAATCTGCAATTGTGCTTCGATTGCGGTTCTTGATACCTCAAATGATAGGTCTCGGGACCTGTAATTGTTATGCTAAACCGTTTTTAAATTGGTTGATTATTTCCATACATTTCGCAGAAAAATCTATTCGAAGAAATCACCTTACAATAGCTCAGCCGATTCAGAGCTGTAAAAATCCAAAATCTGCAATTGTGCTCAGATTGCGGTTCTTAATACCTCAAATGATAGTTCACGGGACCTGTAATTGCTATACCATACATTTCGTAGAAAAATCGATTCGAAGAAAATCACCTTACTATAGCTCAGCCGATTCAGAGCTGTAAAAATCCAAAATCTGCAATTGTGCTTCGATTGCGGTTCTTGATACCTCAAATGATAGGTCTCGGGACCTGTAATTGTTATGCTAAACCGTTTTTAAATTGGTTGATTATTTCCATACATTTCGCAGAAAAATCTATTCGAAGAAATCACCTTACAATAGCTCAGCCGATTCAGAGCTGTAAAAATCCAAAATCTGCAATTGTGCTCAGATTGCGGTTCTTAATACCTCAAATGATAGTTCACGGGACCTGTAATTGCTATACCATACATTTCGTAGAAAAATCGATTCGAAGAAAATCACCTTACTATAGCTCAGCCGATTCAGAGCTGTAAAAATCCAAAATCTGCAATTGTGCTCCGATTGCGGTTCTTGATACCTCAAATGATAGGTCTCGAGACCTGTAATTGTTATGCCAAACCGCGTTTAAATTGGTTGATTATTTCTATACATTTCACAGAAAAATCAATTCGAAGAAATCACCTTACTATAGCTCAGCCGATTCAGAGCTGTAAAAATCCAAAATCTGCAATTGTGCTCAGATTGCGGTTCTTAATACCTCAAATGATAGTTCACGGGACCTGTAATTGCTATACCATACATTTCGTAGAAAAATCGATTCGAAGAAAATCACCTTACTATAGCTCAGCCGATTCAGAGCTGTAAAAATCCAAAATCTGCAATTGTGCTTCGATTGCGGTTCTTGATACCTCAAATGATAGGTCTCGGGACCTGTAATTGTTATGCTAAACCGTTTTTAAATTGGTTGATTATTTCCATACATTTCGCAGAAAAATCTATTCGAAGAAATCACCTTACAATAGCTCAGCCGATTCAGAGCTGTAAAAATCCAAAATCTGCAATTGTGCTCAGATTGCGGTTCTTAATACCTCAAATGATAGTTCACGGGACCTGTAATTGCTATACCATACATTTCGTAGAAAAATCGATTCGAAGAAAATCACCTTACTATAGCTCAGCCGATTCAGAGCTGTAAAAATCCAAAATCTGCAATTGTGCTCCGATTGCGGTTCTTGATACCTCAAATGATAGGTCTCGAGACCTGTAATTGTTATGCCAAACCGCGTTTAAATTGGTTGATTATTTCCATACATTTCACAGAAAAATCAATTCGAAGAAATCACCTTACTATAGCTCAGCCGATTCAGAGCTGTAAAAATCCAAAATCTGCAATTGTGCTTCGATTGCGGTTCTTGATACCTCAAATGATAGGTCTCGGGACCTGTAATTGTTATGCTAAACCGTTTTTAAATTGGTTGATTATTTCCATACATTTCGCAGAAAAATCTATTCGAAGAAATCACCTTACAATAGCTCAGCCGATTCAGAGCTGTAAAAATCCAAAATCTGCAATTGTGCTCAGATTGCGGTTCTTAATACCTCAAATGATAGTTCACGGGACCTGTAATTGCTATACCATACATTTCGTAGAAAAATCGATTCGAAGAAAATCACCTTACTATAGCTCAGCCGATTCAGAGCTGTAAAAATCCAAAATCTGCAATTGTGCTTCGATTGCGGTTCTTGATACCTCAAATGATAGGTCTCGGGACCTGTAATTGTTATGCTAAACCGTTTTTAAATTGGTTGATTATTTCCATACATTTCGCAGAAAAATCTATTCGAAGAAATCACCTTACAATAGCTCAGCCGATTCAGAGCTGTAAAAATCCAAAATCTGCAATTGTGCTCAGATTGCGGTTCTTAATACCTCAAATGATAGTTCACGGGACCTGTAATTGCTATACCATACATTTCGTAGAAAAATCGATTCGAAGAAAATCACCTTACTATAGCTCAGCCGATTCAGAGCTGTAAAAATCCAAAATCTGCAATTGTGCTTCGATTGCGGTTCTTGATACCTCAAATGATAGGTCTCGGGACCTGTAATTGTTATGCTAAACCGTTTTTAAATTGGTTGATTATTTCCATACATTTCGCAGAAAAATCTATTCGAAGAAATCACCTTACAATAGCTCAGCCGATTCAGAGCTGTAAAAATCCAAAATCTGCAATTGTGCTCAGATTGCGGTTCTTAATACCTCAAATGATAGTTCACGGGACCTGTAATTGCTATACCATACATTTCGTAGAAAAATCGATTCGAAGAAAATCACCTTACTATAGCTCAGCCGATTCAGAGCTGTAAAAATCCAAAATCTGCAATTGTGCTCCGATTGCGGTTCTTGATACCTCAAATGATAGGTCTCGAGACCTGTAATTGTTATGCCAAACCGCGTTTAAATTGGTTGATTATTTCCATACATTTCACAGAAAAATCAATTCGAAGAAATCACCTTACTATAGCTCAGCCGATTCAGAGCTGTAAAAATCCAAAATCTGCAATTGTGCTTCGATTGCGGTTCTTGATACCTCAAATGATAGGTCTCGGGACCTGTAATTGTTATGCTAAACCGTTTTTAAATTGGTTGATTATTTCCATACATTTCGCAGAAAAATCTATTCGAAGAAATCACCTTACAATAGCTCAGCCGATTCAGAGCTGTAAAAATCCAAAATCTGCAATTGTGCTCAGATTGCGGTTCTTGATACCTCAAATGATAGTTCACGGGACCTGTAATTGCTATACCATACATTTCGTAGAAAAATCGATTCGAAGAAAATCACCTTACTATAGCTCAGCCGATTCAGAGCTGTAAAAATCCAAAATCTGCAATTGTGCTCCGATTGCGGTTCTTGATACCTCAAATGATAGGTCTCGAGACCTGTAATTGTTATGCCAAACCGCGTTTAAATTGGTTGATTATTTCCATACATTTCACAGAAAAATCAATTCGAAGAAATCACCTTACTATAGCTCAGCCGATTCAGAGCTGTAAAAATCCAAAATCTGCAATTGTGCTTCGATTGCGGTTCTTGATACCTCAAATGATAGGTCTCGGGACCTGTAATTGTTATGCTAAACCGTTTTTAAATTGGTTGATTATTTCCATACATTTCACAGAAAAATCAATTCGAAGAAATCACCTTACTATAGCTCAGCCGATTCAGAGCTGTAAAAATCCAAAATCTGCAATTGTGCTCAGATTGCGGTTCTTGATACCTCAAATGATAGTTCACGGGACCTGTAATTGCTATACCATACATTTCGTAGAAAAATCGATTCGAAGAAAATCACCTTACTATAGCTCAGCCGATTCAGAGCTGTAAAAATCCAAAATCTGCAATTGTGCTCCGATTGCGGTTCTTGATACCTCAAATGATAGGTCTCGAGACCTGTAATTGTTATGCCAAACCGCGTTTAAATTGGTTGATTATTTCCATACATTTCACAGAAAAATCAATTCGAAGAAATCACCTTACTATAGCTCAGCCGATTCAGAGCTGTAAAAATCCAAAATCTGCAATTGTGCTTCGATTGCGGTTCTTGATACCTCAAATGATAGGTCTCGGGACCTGTAATTGTTATGCTAAACCGTTTTTAAATTGGTTGATTATTTCCATACATTTCGCAGAAAAATCTATTCGAAGAAATCACCTTACAATAGCTCAGCCGATTCAGAGCTGTAAAAATCCAAAATCTGCAATTGTGCTCAGATTGCGGTTCTTGATACCTCAAATCGGGACCTGTAATTGCTATACCATACATTTCGTAGAAAAATCGATTCGAAGAAAATCACCTTACTATAGCTCAGCCGATTCAGAGCTGTAAAAATCCAAAATCTGCAATTGTGCTCCGATTGCGGTTCTTGATACCTCAAATGATAGGTCTCGAGACCTGTAATTGTTATGCCAAACCGCGTTTAAATTGGTTGATTATTTCCATACATTTCACAGAAAAATCAATTCGAAGAAATCACCTTACTATAGCTCAGCCGATTCAGAGCTGTAAAAATCCAAAATCTGCAATTGTGCTTCGATTGCGGTTCTTGATACCTCAAATGATAGGTCTCGGGACCTGTAATTGTTATGCTAAACCGTTTTTAAATTGGTTGATTATTTCCATACATTTCGCAGAAAAATCTATTCGAAGAAATCACCTTACAATAGCTCAGCCGATTCAGAGCTGTAAAAATCCAAAATCTGCAATTGTGCTCAGATTGCGGTTCTTGATACCTCAAATGATAGTTCACGGGACCTGTAATTGCTATACCATACATTTCGTAGAAAAATTGATTCGAAGAAAATCACCTTACTATAGCTCAGCCGATTCAGAGCTGTAAAAATCCAAAATCTGCAATTGTGCTCCGATTGCGGTTCTTGATACCTCAAATGATAGGTCTCGAGACCTGTAATTGTTATGCCAAACCGCGTTAAAATTGGTTGATTATTTCCATACATTTCACAGAAAAATCAATTCGAAGAAATCACCTTACTCGATTGCGGTTCTTGATACCTCAAATGATAGGTCTCGGGACCTGTAATTGTTATGCTAAACCGTTTTTAAATTGGTTGATTATTTCCATACATTTCGCAGAAAAATCTATTCGAAGAAATCACCTTACAATAGCTCAGCCGATTCAGAGCTGTAAAAATCCAAAATCTGCAATTGTGCTCAGATTGCGGTTCTTAATACCTCAAATGATAGTTCACGGGACCTGTAATTGCTATACCATACATTTCGTAGAAAAATCGATTCGAAGAAAATCACCTTACTATAGCTCAGCCGATTCAGAGCTGTAAAAATCCAAAATCTGCAATTGTGCTCCGATTGCGGTTCTTGATACCTCAAATGATAGGTCTCGAGACCTGTAATTGTTATGCCAAACCGCGTTAAAATTGGTTGATAATTTCCATACATTTCACAGAAAAATCAATTCGAAGAAATCACCTTACTAGAGGTTCTTGATACCTCAAATGATAGGTCTCGGGACCTGTAATTGTTATGCTAAACCGTTTTTAAATTGGTTGATTATTTCCATACATTTCGCAGAAAAATCTATTCGAAGAAATCACCTTACAATAGCTCAGCCGATTCAGAGCTGTAAAAATCCAAAATCTGCAATTGTGCTCAGATTGCGGTTCTTGATACCTCAAATGATAGTTCACGGGACCTGTAATTGCTATACCATACATTTCGTAGAAAAATTGATTCGAAGAAAATCACCTTACTATAGCTCAGCCGATTCAGAGCTGTAAAAATCCAAAATCTGCAATTGTGCTCCGATTGCGGTTCTTGATACCTCAAATGATAGGTCTCGAGACCTGTAATTGTTATGCCAAACCGCGTTAAAATTGGTTGATTATTTCCATACATTTCACAGAAAAATCAATTCGAAGAAATCACCTTACTCGATTGCGGTTCTTGATACCTCAAATGATAGGTCTCGGGACCTGTAATTGTTATGCTAAACCGTTTTTAAATTGGTTGATTATTTCCATACATTTCGCAGAAAAATCTATTCGAAGAAATCACCTTACAATAGCTCAGCCGATTCAGAGCTGTAAAAATCCAAAATCTGCAATTGTGCTCAGATTGCGGTTCTTAATACCTCAAATGATAGTTCACGGGACCTGTAATTGCTATACCATACATTTCGTAGAAAAATCGATTCGAAGAAAATCACCTTACTATAGCTCAGCCGATTCAGAGCTGTAAAAATCCAAAATCTGCAATTGTGCTCCGATTGCGGTTCTTGATACCTCAAATGATAGGTCTCGAGACCTGTAATTGTTATGCCAAACCGCGTTTAAATTGGTTGATTATTTCCATACATTTCACAGAAAAATCAATTCGAAGAAATCACCTTACTATAGCTCAGCCGATTCAGAGCTGTAAAAATCCAAAATCTGCAATTGTGCTTCGATTGCGGTTCTTGATACCTCAAATGATAGGTCTCGGGACCTGTAATTGTTATGCTAAACCGTTTTTAAATTGGTTGATTATTTCCATACATTTCGCAGAAAAATCTATTCGAAGAAATCACCTTACAATAGCTCAGCCGATTCAGAGCTGTAAAAATCCAAAATCTGCAATTGTGCTCAGATTGCGGTTCTTGATACCTCAAATGATAGTTCACGGGACCTGTAATTGCTATACCATACATTTCGTAGAAAAATCGATTCGAAGAAAATCACCTTACTATAGCTCAGCCGATTCAGAGCTGTAAAAATCCAAAATCTGCAATTGTGCTCCGATTGCGGTTCTTGATACCTCAAATGATAGGTCTCGAGACCTGTAATTGTTATGCCAAACCGCGTTTAAATTGGTTGATTATTTCCATACATTTCACAGAAAAATCAATTCGAAGAAATCACCTTACTATAGCTCAGCCGATTCAGAGCTGTAAAAATCCAAAATCTGCAATTGTGCTTCGATTGCGGTTCTTGATACCTCAAATGATAGGTCTCGGGACCTGTAATTGTTATGCTAAACCGTTTTTAAATTGGTTGATTATTTCCATACATTTCGCAGAAAAATCTATTCGAAGAAATCACCTTACAATAGCTCAGCCGATTCAGAGCTGTAAAAATCCAAAATCTGCAATTGTGCTCAGATTGCGGTTCTTGATACCTCAAATGATAGTTCACGGGACCTGTAATTGCTATACCATACATTTCGTAGAAAAATCGATTCGAAGAAAATCACCTTACTATAGCTCAGCCGATTCAGAGCTGTAAAAATCCAAAATCTGCAATTGTGCTCCGATTGCGGTTCTTGATACCTCAAATGATAGGTCTCGAGACCTGTAATTGTTATGCCAAACCGCGTTTAAATTGGTTGATTATTTCCATACATTTCACAGAAAAATCAATTCGAAGAAATCACCTTACTATAGCTCAGCCGATTCAGAGCTGTAAAAATCCAAAATCTGCAATTGTGCTCAGATTGCGGTTCTTGATACCTCAAATGATAGTTCACGGGACCTGTAATTGCTATACCATACATTTCGTAGAAAAATCGATTCGAAGAAAATCACCTTACTATAGCTCAGCCGATTCAGAGCTGTAAAAATCCAAAATCTGCAATTGTGCTCCGATTGCGGTTCTTGATACCTCAAATGATAGGTCTCGAGACCTGTAATTGTTATGCCAAACCGCGTTTAAATTGGTTGATTATTTCCATACATTTCACAGAAAAATCAATTCGAAGAAATCACCTTACTATAGCTCAGCCGATTCAGAGCTGTAAAAATCCAAAATCTGCAATTGTGCTTCGATTGCGGTTCTTGATACCTCAAATGATAGGTCTCGGGACCTGTAATTGTTATGCTAAACCGTTTTTAAATTGGTTGATTATTTCCATACATTTCGCAGAAAAATCTATTCGAAGAAATCACCTTACAATAGCTCAGCCGATTCAGAGCTGTAAAAATCCAAAATCTGCAATTGTGCTCAGATTGCGGTTCTTGATACCTCAAATGATAGTTCACGGGACCTGTAATTGCTATACCATACATTTCGTAGAAAAATCGATTCGAAGAAAATCACCTTACTATAGCTCAGCCGATTCAGAGCTGTAAAAATCCAAAATCTGCAATTGTGCTCCGATTGCGGTTCTTGATACCTCAAATGATAGGTCTCGAGACCTGTAATTGTTATGCCAAACCGCGTTTAAATTGGTTGATTATTTCCATACATTTCACAGAAAAATCAATTCGAAGAAATCACCTTACAATAGCTCAGCCGATTCAGAGCTGTAAAAATCCAAAATCTGCAATTGTGCTCAGATTGCGGTTCTTGATACCTCAAATGATAGTTCACGGGACCTGTAATTGCTATACCATACATTTCGTAGAAAAATCGATTCGAAGAAAATCACCTTACTATAGCTCAGCCGATTCAGAGCTGTAAAAATCCAAAATCTGCAATTGTGCTCAGATTGCGGTTCTTAATACCTCAAATGATAGTTCACGGGACCTGTAATTGCTATACCATACATTTCGTAGAAAAATCGATTCGAAGAAAATCACCTTACTATAGCTCAGCCGATTCAGAGCTGTAAAAATCCAAAATCTGCAATTGTGCTCCGATTGCGGTTCTTGATACCTCAAATGATAGGTCTCGAGACCTGTAATTGTTATGCCAAACCGCGTTTAAATTGGTTGATTATTTCCATACATTTCACAGAAAAATCAATTCGAAGAAATCACCTTACTATAGCTCAGCCGATTCAGAGCTGTAAAAATCCAAAATCTGCAATTGTGCTCCGATTGCGGTTCTTGATACCTCAAATGATAGGTCTCGGGACCTGTAATTGTTATGCTAAACCGTTTTTAAATTGGTTGATTATTTCCATACATTTCACAGAAAAATCAATTCGAAGAAATCACCTTACTATAGCTCAGCCGATTCAGAGCTGTAAAAATCCAAAATCTGCAATTGTGCTTCGATTGCGGTTCTTGATACCTCAAATGATAGGTCTCGGGACCTGTAATTGTTATGCTAAACCGTTTTTAAATTGGTTGATTATTTCCATACATTTCGCAGAAAAATCTATTCGAAGAAATCACCTTACAATAGCTCAGCCGATTCAGAGCTGTAAAAATCCAAAATCTGCAATTGTGCTCAGATTGCGGTTCTTGATACCTCAAATGATAGTTCACGGGACCTGTAATTGCTATACCATACATTTCGTAGAAAAATCGATTCGAAGAAAATCACCTTACTATAGCTCAGCCGATTCAGAGCTGTAAAAATCCAAAATCTGCAATTGTGCTCCGATTGCGGTTCTTGATACCTCAAATGATAGGTCTCGAGACCTGTAATTGTTATGCCAAACCGCGTTTAAATTGGTTGATTATTTCCATACATTTCACAGAAAAATCAATTCGAAGAAATCACCTTACTATAGCTCAGCCGATTCAGAGCTGTAAAAATCCAAAATCTGCAATTGTGCTTCGATTGCGGTTCTTGATACCTCAAATGATAGGTCTCGGGACCTGTAATTGTTATGCTAAACCGTTTTTAAATTGGTTGATTATTTCCATACATTTCGCAGAAAAATCTATTCGAAGAAATCACCTTACAATAGCTCAGCCGATTCAGAGCTGTAAAAATCCAAAATCTGCAATTGTGCTCAGATTGCGGTTCTTGATACCTCAAATGATAGTTCACGGGACCTGTAATTGCTATACCATACATTTCGTAGAAAAATCGATTCGAAGAAAATCACCTTACTATAGCTCAGCCGATTCAGAGCTGTAAAAATCCAAAATCTGCAATTGTGCTCCGATTGCGGTTCTTGATACCTCAAATGATAGGTCTCGAGACCTGTAATTGTTATGCCAAACCGCGTTTAAATTGGTTGATTATTTCCATACATTTCACAGAAAAATCAATTCGAAGAAATCACCTTACTATATAGCTCAGCCGATTCAGAGCTGTAAAAATCCAAAATCTGCAATTGTGCTCCGATTGCGGTTCTTGATACCTCAAATGATAGGTCTCGAGACCTGTAATTGTTATGCCAAACCGCGTTTAAATTGGTTGATTATTTCCATACATTTCACAGAAAAATCAATTCGAAGAAATCACCTTACAATAGCTCAGCCGATTCAGAGCTGTAAAAATCCAAAATCTGCAATTGTGCTCAGATTGCGGTTCTTGATACCTCAAATGATAGTTCACGGGACCTGTAATTGCTATACCATACATTTCGTAGAAAAATCGATTCGAAGAAAATCACCTTACTATAGCTCAGCCGATTCAGAGCTGTAAAAATCCAAAATCTGCAATTGTGCTCAGATTGCGGTTCTTAATACCTCAAATGATAGTTCACGGGACCTGTAATTGCTATACCATACATTTCGTAGAAAAATCGATTCGAAGAAAATCACCTTACTATAGCTCAGCCGATTCAGAGCTGTAAAAATCCAAAATCTGCAATTGTGCTCCGATTGCGGTTCTTGATACCTCAAATGATAGGTCTCGAGACCTGTAATTGTTATGCCAAACCGTTTTTAAATTGGTTGATTATTTCCATACATTTCGCAGAAAAATCTATTCGAAGAAATCACCTTACAATAGCTCAGCCGATTCAGAGCTGTAAAAATCCAAAATCTGCAATTGTGCTCAGATTGCGGTTCTTGATACCTCAAATGATAGGTCTCGAGACCTGTAATTGTTATGCCAAACCGCGTTTAAATTGGTTGATTATTTCCATACATTTCACAGAAAAATTGATTCGAAGAAATCACCTTACAATAGCTCAGCAGATTCAGAGCTGTAAAAATCCAAAATCTGCAATTGTGCTCAGATTGCGGTTCTTGATACCTCAAATGATAGTTCACGGGGTAATTGCTATACCATACATTTCGTAGAAAAATCGATTCGAAGAAAATCACCTTACTATAGCTCAGCCGATTCAGAGCTGTAAAAATCCAAAATCTGCAATTGTGCTCCGATTGCGGTTCTTGATACCTCAAATGATAGGTCTCGAGACCTGTAATTGTTATGCCAAACCGCGTTTAAATTGGTTGATTATTTCCATACATTTCACAGAAAAATCAATTCGAAGAAATCACCTTACTATAGCTCAGCCGATTCAGAGCTGTAAAAATCCAAAATCTGCAATTGTGCTTCGATTGCGGTTCTTGATACCTCAAATGATAGGTCTCGGGACCTGTAATTGTTATGCTAAACCGTTTTTAAATTGGTTGATTATTTCCATACATTTCGCAGAAAAATCTATTCGAAGAAATCACCTTACAATAGCTCAGCCGATTCAGAGCTGTAAAAATCCAAAATCTGCAATTGTGCTCAGATTGCGGTTCTTGATACCTCAAATGATAGTTCACGGGGTAATTGCTATACCATACATTTCGTAGAAAAATCGATTCGAAGAAAATCACCTTACAATAGCTCAGCCGATTCAGAGCTGTAAAAATCCAAAATCTGCAATTGTGCTCAGATTGCGGTTCTTGATACCTTAAATGATAGGTCTCGAGACCTGTAATTGTTATGCCAAACCGCGTTTAAATTGGTTGATTATTTCCATACATTTCACAGAAAAATTGATTCGAAGAAATCACCTTACTATAGCTCAGCCGATTCAGAGCTGTAAAAATCCAAAATCTACAATTGTGCTTCGATTGCGGTTCTTGATACCTCAAATGATAGGTCTCGGGACCTGTAATTGTTATGCTAAACCGTTTTTAAATTGGTTGATTATTTCCATACATTTCGCAGAAAAATCTATTCGAAGAAATCACCTTACAATAGCTCAGCCGATTCAGAGCTGTAAAAATCCAAAATCTGCAATTGTGCTCAGATTGCGGTTCTTGATACCTCAAATGATAGTTCACGGGACCTGTAATTGCTATACCATACATTTCGTAGAAAAATCGATTCGAAGAAAATCACCTTACTATAGCTCAGCCGATTCAGAGCTGTAAAAATCCAAAATCTGCAATTGTGCTCCGATTGCGGTTCTTGATACCTCAAATGATAGGTCTCGAGACCTGTAATTGTTATGCCAAACCGCGTTTAAATTGGTTGATTATTTCCATACATTTCACAGAAAAATTGATTCGAAGAAATCACCTTACAATAGCTCAGCAGTTTCAGAGCTGTAAAAATCCAAAATCTGCAATTGTGCTCAGATTGCGGTTCTTGATACCTCAAATGATAGGTCTCGAGACCTGTAATTGTTATGCCAAACCGCGTTTAAATTGGTTGATTATTTCCATACATTTCACAGAAAAATTGATTCGAAGAAATCACCTTACAATAGCTCAGCAGATTCAGAGCTGTAAAAATCCAAAATCTGCAATTGTGCTCAGATTGCGGTTCTTGATACCTCAAATGATAGTTCACGGGGTAATTGCTATACCATACATTTCGTAGAAAAATCGATTCGAAGAAAATCACCTTACTATAGCTCAGCCGATTCAGAGCTGTAAAAATCCAAAATCTGCAATTGTGCTCCGATTGCGGTTCTTGATACCTCAAATGATAGGTCTCGAGACCTGTAATTGTTATGCCAAACCGCGTTTAAATTGGTTGATTATTTCCATACATTTCACAGAAAAATTGATTCGAAGAAATCACCTTACAATAGCTCAGCCGATTCAGAGCTGTAAAAATCCAAAATCTGCAATTGTGCTCAGATTGCGGTTCTTGATACCTCAAATGATAGGTCTCGAGACCTGTAATTGTTATGCCAAACCGCGTTTAAATTGGTTGATTATTTCCATACATTTCACAGAAAAATTGATTCGAAGAAATCACCTTACAATAGCTCAGCAGATTCAGAGCTGTAAAAATCCAAAATCTGCAATTGTGCTCAGATTGCGGTTCTTGATACCTCAAATGATAGTTCACGGGGTAATTGCTATACCATACATTTCGTAGAAAAATCGATTCGAAGAAAATCACCTTACTATAGCTCAGCCGATTCAGAGCTGTAAAAATCCAAAATCTGCAATTGTGCTCCGATTGCGGTTCTTGATACCTCAAATGATAGGTCTCGAGACCTGTAATTGTTATGCCAAACCGCGTTTAAATTGGTTGATTATTTCCATACATTTCACAGAAAAATTGATTCGAAGAAATCACCTTACAATAGCTCAGCCGATTCAGAGCTGTAAAAATCCAAAATCTGCAATTGTGCTCAGATTGCGGTTCTTGATACCTCAAATGATAGTTCACGGGACCTGTAATTGCTATACCATACATTTCGTAGAAAAATCGATTCGAAGAAAATCACCTTACTATAGCTCAGCCGATTCAGAGCTGTAAAAATCCAAAATCTGCAATTGTGCTCCGATTGCGGTTCTTGATACCTCAAATGATAGGTCTCGAGACCTGTAATTGTTATGCCAAACCGCGTTTAAATTGGTTGATTATTTCCATACATTTCACAGAAAAATTGATTCGAAGAAATCACCTTACAATAGCTCAGCAGATTCAGAGCTGTAAAAATCCAAAATCTGCAACTGTGCTCAGATTGCGGTTCTTGATACCTCAAATGATAGGTCTCGAGACCTGTAATTGTTATGCCAAACCTCGTTTAAATTGGTTGATTATTTCCATACATTTCACAGAAAAATTGATTCGAAGAAATCACCTTACAATAGCTCAGCAGATTCAGAGCTGTAAAAATCCAAAATCTGCAATTGTGCTCAGATTGCGGTTCTTGATACCTCAAATGATAGTTCACGGGGTAATTGCTATACCATACATTTCGTAGAAAAATCGATTCGAAGAAAATCACCTTACTATAGCTCAGCCGATTCAGAGCTGTAAAAATCCAAAATCTGCAATTGTGCTCCGATTGCGGTTCTTGATACCTCAAATGATAGGTCTCGAGACCTGTAATTGTTATGCCAAACCGCGTTTAAATTGGTTGATTATTTCCATACATTTCACAGAAAAATTGATTCGAAGAAATCACCTTACTATAGCTCAGCCGATTCAGAGCTGTAAAAATCCAAAATCTACAATTGTGCTTCGATTGCGGTTCTTGATACCTCAAATGATAGGTCTCGGGACCTGTAATTGTTATGCTAAACCGTTTTTAAATTAGTTGATTATTTCCATACATTTCGCAGAAAAATCTATTCGAAGAAATCACCTTACAATAGCTCAGCCGATTCAGAGCTGTAAAAATCCAAAATCTGCAATTGTGCTCAGATTGCGGTTCTTGATACCTCAAATGATAGTTCACGGGACCTGTAATTGCTATACCATACATTTCGTAGAAAAATCGATTCGAAGAAAATCACCTTACTATAGCTCAGCCGATTCAGAGCTGTAAAAATCCAAAATCTGCAATTGTGCTCCGATTGCGGTTCTTGATACCTCAAATGATAGGTCTCGAGACCTGTAATTGTTATGCCAAACCGCGTTTAAATTGGTTGATTATTTCCATACATTTCACAGAAAAATTGATTCGAAGAAATCACCTTACAATAGCTCAGCAGATTCAGAGCTGTAAAAATCCAAAATCTGCAATTGTGCTCAGATTGCGGTTCTTGATACCTCAAATGATAGGTCTCGAGACCTGTAATTGTTATGCCAAACCGCGTTTAAATTGGTTGATTATTTCCATACATTTCACAGAAAAATTGATTCGAAGAAATCACCTTACAATAGCTCAGCAGATTCAGAGCTGTAAAAATCCAAAATCTGCAATTGTGCTCAGATTGCGGTTCTTGATACCTCAAATGATAGTTCACGGGGTAATTGCTATACCATACATTTCGTAGAAAAATCGATTCGAAGAAAATCACCTTACTATAGCTCAGCCGATTCAGAGCTGTAAAAATCCAAAATCTGCAATTGTGCTCCGATTGCGGTTCTTGATACCTCAAATGATAGGTCTCGAGACCTGTAATTGTTATGCCAAACCGCGTTTAAATTGGTTGATTATTTCCATACATTTCACAGAAAAATTGATTCGAAGAAATCACCTTACTATAGCTCAGCCGATTCAGAGCTGTAAAAATCCAAAATCTACAATTGTGCTTCGATTGCGGTTCTTGATACCTCAAATGATAGGTCTCGGGACCTGTAATTGTTATGCTAAACCGTTTTTAAATTGGTTGATTATTTCCATACATTTCGCAGAAAAATCTATTCGAAGAAATCACCTTACAATAGCTCAGCCGATTCAGAGCTGTAAAAATCCAAAATCTGCAATTGTGCTCAGATTGCGGTTCTTGATACCTCAAATGATAGTTCACGGGACCTGTAATTGCTATACCATACATTTCGTAGAAAAATCGATTCGAAGAAAATCACCTTACTATAGCTCAGCCGATTCAGAGCTGTAAAAATCCAAAATCTGCAATTGTGCTCCGATTGCGGTTCTTGATACCTCAAATGATAGGTCTCGAGACCTGTAATTGTTATGCCAAACCGCGTTTAAATTGGTTGATTATTTCCATACATTTCACAGAAAAATTGATTCGAAGAAATCACCTTACAATAGCTCAGCAGATTCAGAGCTGTAAAAATCCAAAATCTGCAATTGTGCTCAGATTGCGGTTCTTGATACCTCAAATGATAGGTCTCGAGACCTGTAATTGTTATGCCAAACCGCGTTTAAATTGGTTGATTATTTCCATACATTTCGCAGAAAAATCTATTCGAAGAAATCACCTTACAATAGCTCAGCCGATTCAGAGCTGTAAAAATCCAAAATCTGCAATTGTGCTCAGATTGCGGTTCTTGATACCTCAAATGATAGTTCACGGGACCTGTAATTGCTATACCATACATTTCGTAGAAAAATCGATTCGAAGAAAATCACCTTACTATAGCTCAGCCGATTCAGAGCTGTAAAAATCCAAAATCTGCAATTGTGCTCCGATTGCGGTTCTTGATACCTCAAATGATAGGTCTCGAGACCTGTAATTGTTATGCCAAACCGCGTTTAAATTGGTTGATTATTTCCATACATTTCACAGAAAAATTGATTCGAAGAAATCACCTTACAATAGCTCAGCAGATTCAGAGCTGTAAAAATCCAAAATCTGCAATTGTGCTCAGATTGCGGTTCTTGATACCTCAAATGATAGTTCACGGGGTAATTGCTATACCATACATTTCGTAGAAAAATCGATTCGAAGAAAATCACCTTACTATAGCTCAGCCGATTCAGAGCTGTAAAAATCCAAAATCTGCAATTGTGCTCCGATTGCGGTTCTTGATACCTCAAATGATAGGTCTCGAGACCTGTAATTGTTATGCCAAACCGCGTTTAAATTGGTTGATTATTTCCATACATTTCGCAGAAAAATCTATTCGAAGAAATCACCTTACAATAGCTCAGCCGATTCAGAGCTGTAAAAATCCAAAATCTGCAATTGTGCTCAGATTGCGGTTCTTGATACCTCAAATGATAGTTCACGGGACCTGTAATTGCTATACCATACATTTAGTAGAAAAATCGATTCGAAGAAAATCACCTTACTATAGCTCAGCCGATTCAGAGCTGTAAAAATCCAAAATCTGCAATTGTGCTCCGATTGCGGTTCTTGATACCTCAAATGATAGGTCTCGAGACCTGTAATTGTTATGTCAAACCGCGTTTAAATTGGTTGATTATTTCCATACATTTCACAGAAAAATTGATTCGAAGAAATCACCTTACAATAGCTCAGCAGATTCAGAGCTGTAAAAATCCAAAATCTGCAATTGTGCTCAGATTGCGGTTCTTGATACCTCAAATGATAGTTCACGGGGTAATTGCTATACCATACATTTCGTAGAAAAATCGATTCGAAGAAAATCACCTTACTATAGCTCAGCCGATTCAGAGCTGTAAAAATCCAAAATCTGCAATTGTGCTCCGATTGCGGTTCTTGATACCTCAAATGATAGGTCTCGAGACCTGTAATTGTTATGCCAAACCGCGTTTAAATTGGTTGATTATTTCCATACATTTCACAGAAAAATTGATTCGAAGAAATCACCTTACAATAGCTCAGCAGATTCAGAGCTGTAAAAATCCAAAATCTGCAATTGTGCTCAGATTGCGGTTCTTGATACCTCAAATGATAGTTCACGGGGTAATTGCTATACCATACATTTCGTAGAAAAATCGATTCGAAGAAAATCACCTTACTATAGCTCAGCCGATTCAGAGCTGTAAAAATCCAAAATCTGCAATTGTGCTCCGATTGCGGTTCTTGATACCTCAAATGATAGGTCTCGAGACCTGTAATTGTTATGCCAAACCGCGTTTAAATTGGTTGATTATTTCCATACATTTCACAGAAAAATTGATTCGAAGAAATCACCTTACTATAGCTCAGCCGATTCAGAGCTGTAAAAATCCAAAATCTGCAATTGTGCTTCGATTGCGGTTCTTGATACCTCAAATGATAGGTCTCGGGACCTGTAATTGTTATGCTAAACCGTTTTTAAATTGGTTGATTATTTCCATACATTTCGCAGAAAAATCTATTCGAAGAAATCACCTTACAATAGCTCAGCCGATTCAGAGCTGTAAAAATCCAAAATCTGCAATTGTGCTCAGATTGCGGTTCTTGATACCTCAAATGATAGTTCACGGGACCTGTAATTGCTATACCATACATTTCGTAGAAAAATCGATTCGAAGAAAATCACCTTACTATAGCTCAGCCGATTCAGAGCTGTAAAAATCCAAAATCTGCAATTGTGCTCCGATTGCGGTTCTTGATACCTCAAATGATAGGTCTCGAGACCTGTAATTGTTATGCCAAACCGCGTTTAAATTGGTTGATTATTTCCATACATTTCACAGAAAAATTGATTCGAAGAAATCACCTTACAATAGCTCAGCAGATTCAGAGCTGTAAAAATCCAAAATCTGCAATTGTGCTCAGATTGCGGTTCTTGATACCTCAAATGATAGTTCACGGGACCTGTAATTGCTATACCATACATTTCGTAGAAAAATCGATTCGAAGAAAATCACCTTACTATAGCTCAGCCGATTCAGAGCTGTAAAAATCCAAAATCTGCAATTGTGCTCCGATTGCGGTTCTTGATACCTCAAATGATAGGTCTCGAGACCTGTAATTGTTATGCCAAACCGCGTTTAAATTGGTTGATTATTTCCATACATTTCACAGAAAAATTGATTCGAAGAAATCACCTTACAATAGCTCAGCAGATTCAGAGCTGTAAAAATCCAAAATCTGCAATTGTGCTCAGATTGCGGTTCTTGATACCTCAAATGATAGTTCACGGGACCTGTAATTGCTATACCATACATTTAGTAGAAAAATCGATTCGAAGAAAATCACCTTACTATAGCTCAGCCGATTCAGAGCTGTAAAAATCCAAAATCTGCAATTGTGCTCCGATTGCGGTTCTTGATACCTCAAATGATAGGTCTCGAGACCTGTAATTGTTATGTCAAACCGCGTTTAAATTGGTTGATTATTTCCATACATTTCACAGAAAAATTGATTCGAAGAAATCACCTTACAATAGCTCAGCAGATTCAGAGCTGTAAAAATCCAAAATCTGCAATTGTGCTCAGATTGCGGTTCTTGATACCTCAAATGATAGTTCACGGGGTAATTGCTATACCATACATTTCGTAGAAAAATCGATTCGAAGAAAATCACCTTACTATAGCTCAGCCGATTCAGAGCTGTAAAAATCCAAAATCTGCAATTGTGCTCCGATTGCGGTTCTTGATACCTCAAATGATAGGTCTCGAGACCTGTAATTGTTATGCCAAACCGCGTTTAAATTGGTTGATTATTTCCATACATTTCACAGAAAAATTGATTCGAAGAAATCACCTTACAATAGCTCAGCAGATTCAGAGCTGTAAAAATCCAAAATCTGCAATTGTGCTCAGATTGCGGTTCTTGATACCTCAAATGATAGTTCACGGGACCTGTAATTGCTATACCATACATTTAGTAGAAAAATCGATTCGAAGAAAATCACCTTACTATAGCTCAGCCGATTCAGAGCTGTAAAAATCCAAAATCTGCAATTGTGCTCCGATTGCGGTTCTTGATACCTCAAATGATAGGTCTCGAGACCTGTAATTGTTATGTCAAACCGCGTTTAAATTGGTTGATTATTTCCATACATTTCACAGAAAAATTGATTCGAAGAAATCACCTTACAATAGCTCAGCAGATTCAGAGCTGTAAAAATCCAAAATCTGCAATTGTGCTCAGATTGCGGTTCTTGATACCTCAAATGATAGTTCACGGGGTAATTGCTATACCATACATTTCGTAGAAAAATCGATTCGAAGAAAATCACCTTACTATAGCTCAGCCGATTCAGAGCTGTAAAAATCCAAAATCTGCAATTGTGCTCCGATTGCGGTTCTTGATACCTCAAATGATAGGTCTCGAGACCTGTAATTGTTATGCCAAACCGCGTTTAAATTGGTTGATTATTTCCATACATTTCACAGAAAAATTGATTCGAAGAAATCACCTTACAATAGCTCAGCAGATTCAGAGCTGTAAAAATCCAAAATCTGCAATTGTGCTCAGATTGCGGTTCTTGATACCTCAAATGATAGTTCACGGGGTAATTGCTATACCATACATTTCGTAGAAAAATCGATTCGAAGAAAATCACCTTACTATAGCTCAGCCGATTCAGAGCTGTAAAAATCCAAAATCTGCAATTGTGCTCCGATTGCGGTTCTTGATACCTCAAATGATAGGTCTCGAGACCTGTAATTGTTATGCCAAACCGCGTTTAAATTGGTTGATTATTTCCATACATTTCACAGAAAAATTGATTCGAAGAAATCACCTTACTATAGCTCAGCCGATTCAGAGCTGTAAAAATCCAAAATCTGCAATTGTGCTTCGATTGCGGTTCTTGATACCTCAAATGATAGGTCTCGGGACCTGTAATTGTTATGCTAAACCGTTTTTAAATTGGTTGATTATTTCCATACATTTCGCAGAAAAATCTATTCGAAGAAATCACCTTACAATAGCTCAGCCGATTCAGAGCTGTAAAAATCCAAAATCTGCAATTGTGCTCAGATTGCGGTTCTTGATACCTCAAATGATAGTTCACGGGACCTGTAATTGCTATACCATACATTTCGTAGAAAAATCGATTCGAAGAAAATCACCTTACTATAGCTCAGCCGATTCAGAGCTGTAAAAATCCAAAATCTGCAATTGTGCTCCGATTGCGGTTCTTGATACCTCAAATGATAGGTCTCGAGACCTGTAATTGTTATGCCAAACCGCGTTTAAATTGGTTGATTATTTCCATACATTTCACAGAAAAATTGATTCGAAGAAATCACCTTACAATAGCTCAGCAGATTCAGAGCTGTAAAAATCCAAAATCTGCAATTGTGCTCAGATTGCGGTTCTTGATACCTCAAATGATAGTTCACGGGACCTGTAATTGCTATACCATACATTTCGTAGAAAAATCGATTCGAAGAAAATCACCTTACTATAGCTCAGCCGATTCAGAGCTGTAAAAATCCAAAATCTGCAATTGTGCTCCGATTGCGGTTCTTGATACCTCAAATGATAGGTCTCGAGACCTGTAATTGTTATGCCAAACCGCGTTTAAATTGGTTGATTATTTCCATACATTTCACAGAAAAATTGATTCGAAGAAATCACCTTACAATAGCTCAGCCGATTCAGAGCTGTAAAAATCCAAAATCTGCAATTGTGCTCAGATTGCGGTTCTTGATACCTCAAATGATAGTTCACGGGACCTGTAATTGCTATACCATACATTTCGTAGAAAAATCGATTCGAAGAAAATCACCTTACTATAGCTCAGCCGATTCAGAGCTGTAAAAATCCAAAATCTGCAATTGTGCTCCGATTGCGGTTCTTGATACCTCAAATGATAGGTCTCGGGACCTGTAATTGTTATGCCAAACCGCGTTTAAATTGGTTGATTATTTCTATACATTTCACAGAAAAATCAATTCGAAGAAATCACCTTACTATAGCTCAGCCGATTCAGAGCTGTAAAAATCCAAAATCTACAATTGTGCTTCGATTGCGGTTCTTGATACCTCAAATGATAGGTCTCGGGACCTGTAATTGTTATGCTAAACCGTTTTTAAATTGGTTGATTATTTCCATACATTTCGCAGAAAAATCTATTCGAAGAAATCACCTTACAATAGCTCAGCCGATTCAGAGCTGTAAAAATCCAAAATCTGCAATTGTGCTCAGATTGCGGTTCTTAATACCTCAAATGATAGTTCACGGGACCTGTAATTGCTATACCATACATTTCGTAGAAAAATCGATTCGAAGAAAATCACCTTACTATAGCTCAGCCGATTCAGAGCTGTAAAAATCCAAAATCTGCAATTGTGCTTCGATTGCGGTTCTTGATACCTCAAATGATAGGTCTCGGGACCTGTAATTGTTATGCTAAACCGTTTTTAAATTGGTTGATTATTTCCATACATTTCGCAGAAAAATCTATTCGAAGAAATCACCTTACAATAGCTCAGCCGATTCAGAGCTGTAAAAATCCAAAATCTGCAATTGTGCTCAGATTGCGGTTCTTAATACCTCAAATGATAGTTCACGGGACCTGTAATTGCTATACCATACATTTCGTAGAAAAATCGATTCGAAGAAAATCACCTTACTATAGCTCAGCCGATTCAGAGCTGTAAAAATCCAAAATCTGCAATTGTGCTCCGATTGCGGTTCTTGATACCTCAAATGATAGGTCTCGAGACCTGTAATTGTTATGCCAAACCGCGTTTAAATTGGTTGATTATTTCCATACATTTCACAGAAAAATCAATTCGAAGAAATCACCTTACTATAGCTCAGCCGATTCAGAGCTGTAAAAATCCAAAATCTGCAATTGTGCTTCGATTGCGGTTCTTGATACCTCAAATGATAGGTCTCGAGACCTGTAATTGTTATGCTAAACCGTTTTTAAATTGGTTGATTATTTCCATACATTTCGCAGAAAAATCTATTCGAAGAAATCACCTTACAATAGCTCAGCCGATTCAGAGCTGTAAAAATCCAAAATCTGCAATTGTGCTCCGATTGCGGTTCTTGATACCTCAAATGATAGGTCTCGAGACCTGTAATTGTTATGCCAAACCGCGTTTAAATTGGTTGATTATTTCCATACATTTCACAGAAAAATTGATTCGAAGAAATCACCTTACAATAGCTCAGCAGATTCAGAGCTGTAAAAATCCAAAATCTGCAATTGTGCTCAGATTGCGGTTCTTGATACCTCAAATGATAGTTCACGGGACCTGTAATTGCTATACCATACATTTCGTAGAAAAATCGATTCGAAGAAAATCACCTTACTATAGCTCAGCCGATTCAGAGCTGTAAAAATCCAAAATCTGCAATTGTGCTCCGATTGCGGTTCTTGATACCTCAAATGATAGGTCTCGAGACCTGTAATTGTTATGCCAAACCGCGTTTAAATTGGTTGATTATTTCCATACATTTCACAGAA
Organism: Tipula vernalis; assembly: GCA_958295665.1. NCBI lineage: Eukaryota > Metazoa > Arthropoda > Insecta > Diptera > Tipulidae > Tipula > Tipula vernalis. The sequence goes on along the minus strand of OY282560.1, from coordinate 62,437,809 downwards.
AAATTGATTCGAAGAAATCACCTTACAATAGCTCAGCCGATTCAGAGCTGTAAAAATCCAAAATCTGCAATTGTGCTCAGATTGCGGTTCTTGATACCTCAAATGATAGTTCACGGGACCTGTAATTGCTATACCATACATTTCGTAGAAAAATCGATTCGAAGAAAATCACCTTACTATAGCTCAGCCGATTCAGAGCTGTAAAAATCCAAAATCTGCAATTGTGCTCCGATTGCGGTTCTTGATACCTCAAATGATAGGTCTCGGGACCTGTAATTGTTATGCCAAACCGCGTTTAAATTGGTTGATTATTTCTATACATTTCACAGAAAAATCAATTCGAAGAAATCACCTTACTATAGCTCAGCCGATTCAGAGCTGTAAAAATCCAAAATCTACAATTGTGCTTCGATTGCGGTTCTTGATACCTCAAATGATAGGTCTCGGGACCTGTAATTGTTATGCTAAACCGTTTTTAAATTGGTTGATTATTTCCATACATTTCGCAGAAAAATCTATTCGAAGAAATCACCTTACAATAGCTCAGCCGATTCAGAGCTGTAAAAATCCAAAATCTGCAATTGTGCTCAGATTGCGGTTCTTAATACCTCAAATGATAGTTCACGGGACCTGTAATTGCTATACCATACATTTCGTAGAAAAATCGATTCGAAGAAAATCACCTTACTATAGCTCAGCCGATTCAGAGCTGTAAAAATCCAAAATCTGCAATTGTGCTTCGATTGCGGTTCTTGATACCTCAAATGATAGGTCTCGGGACCTGTAATTGTTATGCTAAACCGTTTTTAAATTGGTTGATTATTTCCATACATTTCGCAGAAAAATCTATTCGAAGAAATCACCTTACAATAGCTCAGCCGATTCAGAGCTGTAAAAATCCAAAATCTGCAATTGTGCTCAGATTGCGGTTCTTAATACCTCAAATGATAGTTCACGGGACCTGTAATTGCTATACCATACATTTCGTAGAAAAATCGATTCGAAGAAAATCACCTTACTATAGCTCAGCCGATTCAGAGCTGTAAAAATCCAAAATCTGCAATTGTGCTCCGATTGCGGTTCTTGATACCTCAAATGATAGGTCTCGGGGCCTGTAATTGTTATGCTAAACCGCGTTTAAATTGGTTGATTATTTCCATACATTTCACAGAAAAATTGATTCGAAGAAATCACCTTACAATAGCTCAGCAGATTCAGAGCTGTAAAAATCCAAAATCTGCAATTGTGCTCAGATTGCGGTTCTTGATACCTCAAATGATAGTTCACGGGACCTGTAATTGCTATACCATACATTTCGTAGAAAAATCGATTCGAAGAAAATCACCTTACTATAGCTCAGCCGATTCAGAGCTGTAAAAATCCAAAATCTGCAATTGTGCTCCGATTGCGGTTCTTGATACCTCAAATGATAGGTCTCGAGACCTGTAATTGTTATGCCAAACCGCGTTTAAATTGGTTGATTATTTCCATACATTTCACAGAAAAATTGATTCGAAGAAATCACCTTACAATAGCTCAGCCGATTCAGAGCTGTAAAAATCCAAAATCTGCAATTGTGCTCAGATTGCGGTTCTTGATACCTCAAATGATAGTTCACGGGACCTGTAATTGCTATACCATACATTTCGTAGAAAAATCGATTCGAAGAAAATCACCTTACTATAGCTCAGCCGATTCAGAGCTGTAAAAATCCAAAATCTGCAATTGTGCTCCGATTGCGGTTCTTGATACCTCAAATGATAGGTCTCGGGACCTGTAATTGTTATGCCAAACCGCGTTTAAATTGGTTGATTATTTCTATACATTTCACAGAAAAATCAATTCGAAGAAATCACCTTACTATAGCTCAGCCGATTCAGAGCTGTAAAAATCCAAAATCTGCAATTGTGCTCCGATTGCGGTTCTTGATACCTCAAATGATAGGTCTCGAGACCTGTAATTGTTATGCCAAACCGCGTTTAAATTGGTTGATTATTTCCATACATTTCACAGAAAAATTGATTCGAAGAAATCACCTTACAATAGCTCAGCAGATTCAGAGCTGTAAAAATCCAAAATCTGCAATTGTGCTCAGATTGCGGTTCTTGATACCTCAAATGATAGTTCACGGGACCTGTAATTGCTATACCATACATTTCGTAGAAAAATCGATTCGAAGAAAATCACCTTACTATAGCTCAGCCGATTCAGAGCTGTAAAAATCCAAAATCTGCAATTGTGCTCCGATTGCGGTTCTTGATACCTCAAATGATAGGTCTCGAGACCTGTAATTGTTATGCCAAACCGCGTTTAAATTGGTTGATTATTTCCATACATTTCACAGAAAAATTGATTCGAAGAAATCACCTTACAATAGCTCAGCAGATTCAGAGCTGTAAAAATCCAAAATCTGCAATTGTGCTCAGATTGCGGTTCTTGATACCTCAAATGATAGTTCACGGGACCTGTAATTGCTATACCATACATTTCGTAGAAAAATCGATTCGAAGAAAATCACCTTACTATAGCTCAGCCGATTCAGAGCTGTAAAAATCCAAAATCTGCAATTGTGCTCCGATTGCGGTTCTTGATACCTCAAATGATAGGTCTCGGGACCTGTAATTGTTATGCCAAACCGCGTTTAAATTGGTTGATTATTTCTATACATTTCACAGAAAAATCAATTCGAAGAAATCACCTTACTATAGCTCAGCCGATTCAGAGCTGTAAAAATCCAAAATCTGCAATTGTGCTTCGATTGCGGTTCTTGATACCTCAAATGATAGTTCACGGGACCTGTAATTGCTATACCATACATTTCGTAGAAAAATCGATTCGAAGAAAATCACCTTACTATAGCTCAGCCGATTCAGAGCTGTAAAAATCCAAAATCTGCAATTGTGCTCCGATTGCGGTTCTTGATACCTCAAATGATAGGTCTCGAGACCTGTAATTGTTATGCCAAACCGCGTTTAAATTGGTTGATTATTTCCATACATTTCACAGAAAAATTGATTCGAAGAAATCACCTTACAATAGCTCAGCAGATTCAGAGCTGTAAAAATCCAAAATCTGCAATTGTGCTCAGATTGCGGTTCTTGATACCTCAAATGATAGTTCACGGGACCTGTAATTGCTATACCATACATTTCGTAGAAAAATCGATTCGAAGAAAATCACCTTACTATAGCTCAGCCGATTCAGAGCTGTAAAAATCCAAAATCTGCAATTGTGCTCCGATTGCGGTTCTTGATACCTCAAATGATAGGTCTCGAGACCTGTAATTGTTATGCCAAACCGCGTTTAAATTGGTTGATTATTTCCATACATTTCACAGAAAAATTGATTCGAAGAAATCACCTTACAATAGCTCAGCCGATTCAGAGCTGTAAAAATCCAAAATCTGCAATTGTGCTCAGATTGCGGTTCTTGATACCTCAAATGATAGTTCACGGGACCTGTAATTGCTATACCATACATTTCGTAGAAAAATCGATTCGAAGAAAATCACCTTACTATAGCTCAGCCGATTCAGAGCTGTAAAAATCCAAAATCTGCAATTGTGCTCCGATTGCGGTTCTTGATACCTCAAATGATAGGTCTCGGGACCTGTAATTGTTATGCCAAACCGCGTTTAAATTGGTTGATTATTTCTATACATTTCACAGAAAAATCAATTCGAAGAAATCACCTTACTATAGCTCAGCCGATTCAGAGCTGTAAAAATCCAAAATCTACAATTGTGCTTCGATTGCGGTTCTTGATACCTCAAATGATAGGTCTCGGGACCTGTAATTGTTATGCTAAACCGTTTTTAAATTGGTTGATTATTTCCATACATTTCGCAGAAAAATCTATTCGAAGAAATCACCTTACAATAGCTCAGCCGATTCAGAGCTGTAAAAATCCAAAATCTGCAATTGTGCTCAGATTGCGGTTCTTAATACCTCAAATGATAGTTCACGGGACCTGTAATTGCTATACCATACATTTCGTAGAAAAATCGATTCGAAGAAAATCACCTTACTATAGCTCAGCCGATTCAGAGCTGTAAAAATCCAAAATCTGCAATTGTGCTTCGATTGCGGTTCTTGATACCTCAAATGATAGGTCTCGGGACCTGTAATTGTTATGCTAAACCGTTTTTAAATTGGTTGATTATTTCCATACATTTCGCAGAAAAATCTATTCGAAGAAATCACCTTACAATAGCTCAGCCGATTCAGAGCTGTAAAAATCCAAAATCTGCAATTGTGCTCAGATTGCGGTTCTTAATACCTCAAATGATAGTTCACGGGACCTGTAATTGCTATACCATACATTTCGTAGAAAAATCGATTCGAAGAAAATCACCTTACTATAGCTCAGCCGATTCAGAGCTGTAAAAATCCAAAATCTGCAATTGTGCTCCGATTGCGGTTCTTGATACCTCAAATGATAGGTCTCGGGACCTGTAATTGTTATGCTAAACCGCGTTTAAATTGGTTGATTATTTCCATACATTTCACAGAAAAATTGATTCGAAGAAATCACCTTACAATAGCTCAGCAGATTCAGAGCTGTAAAAATCCAAAATCTGCAATTGTGCTCAGATTGCGGTTCTTGATACCTCAAATGATAGTTCACGGGACCTGTAATTGCTATACCATACATTTCGTAGAAAAATCGATTCGAAGAAAATCACCTTACTATAGCTCAGCCGATTCAGAGCTGTAAAAATCCAAAATCTGCAATTGTGCTCCGATTGCGGTTCTTGATACCTCAAATGATAGGTCTCGAGACCTGTAATTGTTATGCCAAACCGCGTTTAAATTGGTTGATTATTTCCATACATTTCACAGAAAAATTGATTCGAAGAAATCACCTTACAATAGCTCAGCCGATTCAGAGCTGTAAAAATCCAAAATCTGCAATTGTGCTCAGATTGCGGTTCTTGATACCTCAAATGATAGTTCACGGGACCTGTAATTGCTATACCATACATTTCGTAGAAAAATCGATTCGAAGAAAATCACCTTACTATAGCTCAGCCGATTCAGAGCTGTAAAAATCCAAAATCTGCAATTGTGCTCCGATTGCGGTTCTTGATACCTCAAATGATAGGTCTCGGGACCTGTAATTGTTATGCCAAACCGCGTTTAAATTGGTTGATTATTTCTATACATTTCACAGAAAAATCAATTCGAAGAAATCACCTTACTATAGCTCAGCCGATTCAGAGCTGTAAAAATCCAAAATCTGCAATTGTGCTCCGATTGCGGTTCTTGATACCTCAAATGATAGGTCTCGAGACCTGTAATTGTTATGCCAAACCGCGTTTAAATTGGTTGATTATTTCCATACATTTCACAGAAAAATTGATTCGAAGAAATCACCTTACAATAGCTCAGCAGATTCAGAGCTGTAAAAATCCAAAATCTGCAATTGTGCTCAGATTGCGGTTCTTGATACCTCAAATGATAGTTCACGGGACCTGTAATTGCTATACCATACATTTCGTAGAAAAATCGATTCGAAGAAAATCACCTTACTATAGCTCAGCCGATTCAGAGCTGTAAAAATCCAAAATCTGCAATTGTGCTCCGATTGCGGTTCTTGATACCTCAAATGATAGGTCTCGAGACCTGTAATTGTTATGCCAAACCGCGTTTAAATTGGTTGATTATTTCCATACATTTCACAGAAAAATTGATTCGAAGAAATCACCTTACAATAGCTCAGCAGATTCAGAGCTGTAAAAATCCAAAATCTGCAATTGTGCTCAGATTGCGGTTCTTGATACCTCAAATGATAGTTCACGGGACCTGTAATTGCTATACCATACATTTCGTAGAAAAATCGATTCGAAGAAAATCACCTTACTATAGCTCAGCCGATTCAGAGCTGTAAAAATCCAAAATCTGCAATTGTGCTCCGATTGCGGTTCTTGATACCTCAAATGATAGGTCTCGGGACCTGTAATTGTTATGCCAAACCGCGTTTAAATTGGTTGATTATTTCTATACATTTCACAGAAAAATCAATTCGAAGAAATCACCTTACTATAGCTCAGCCGATTCAGAGCTGTAAAAATCCAAAATCTGCAATTGTGCTTCGATTGCGGTTCTTGATACCTCAAATGATAGTTCACGGGACCTGTAATTGCTATACCATACATTTCGTAGAAAAATCGATTCGAAGAAAATCACCTTACTATAGCTCAGCCGATTCAGAGCTGTAAAAATCCAAAATCTGCAATTGTGCTCCGATTGCGGTTCTTGATACCTCAAATGATAGGTCTCGAGACCTGTAATTGTTATGCCAAACCGCGTTTAAATTGGTTGATTATTTCCATACATTTCACAGAAAAATTGATTCGAAGAAATCACCTTACAATAGCTCAGCAGATTCAGAGCTGTAAAAATCCAAAATCTGCAATTGTGCTCAGATTGCGGTTCTTGATACCTCAAATGATAGTTCACGGGACCTGTAATTGCTATACCATACATTTCGTAGAAAAATCGATTCGAAGAAAATCACCTTACTATAGCTCAGCCGATTCAGAGCTGTAAAAATCCAAAATCTGCAATTGTGCTCCGATTGCGGTTCTTGATACCTCAAATGATAGGTCTCGAGACCTGTAATTGTTATGCCAAACCGCGTTTAAATTGGTTGATTATTTCCATACATTTCACAGAAAAATTGATTCGAAGAAATCACCTTACAATAGCTCAGCCGATTCAGAGCTGTAAAAATCCAAAATCTGCAATTGTGCTCAGATTGCGGTTCTTGATACCTCAAATGATAGTTCACGGGACCTGTAATTGCTATACCATACATTTCGTAGAAAAATCGATTCGAAGAAAATCACCTTACTATAGCTCAGCCGATTCAGAGCTGTAAAAATCCAAAATCTGCAATTGTGCTCCGATTGCGGTTCTTGATACCTCAAATGATAGGTCTCGGGACCTGTAATTGTTATGCCAAACCGCGTTTAAATTGGTTGATTATTTCTATACATTTCACAGAAAAATCAATTCGAAGAAATCACCTTACTATAGCTCAGCCGATTCAGAGCTGTAAAAATCCAAAATCTACAATTGTGCTTCGATTGCGGTTCTTGATACCTCAAATGATAGGTCTCGGGACCTGTAATTGTTATGCTAAACCGTTTTTAAATTGGTTGATTATTTCCATACATTTCGCAGAAAAATCTATTCGAAGAAATCACCTTACAATAGCTCAGCCGATTCAGAGCTGTAAAAATCCAAAATCTGCAATTGTGCTCAGATTGCGGTTCTTAATACCTCAAATGATAGTTCACGGGACCTGTAATTGCTATACCATACATTTCGTAGAAAAATCGATTCGAAGAAAATCACCTTACTATAGCTCAGCCGATTCAGAGCTGTAAAAATCCAAAATCTGCAATTGTGCTTCGATTGCGGTTCTTGATACCTCAAATGATAGGTCTCGGGACCTGTAATTGTTATGCTAAACCGTTTTTAAATTGGTTGATTATTTCCATACATTTCGCAGAAAAATCTATTCGAAGAAATCACCTTACAATAGCTCAGCCGATTCAGAGCTGTAAAAATCCAAAATCTGCAATTGTGCTCAGATTGCGGTTCTTAATACCTCAAATGATAGTTCACGGGACCTGTAATTGCTATACCATACATTTCGTAGAAAAATCGATTCGAAGAAAATCACCTTACTATAGCTCAGCCGATTCAGAGCTGTAAAAATCCAAAATCTGCAATTGTGCTCCGATTGCGGTTCTTGATACCTCAAATGATAGGTCTCGGGACCTGTAATTGTTATGCTAAACCGCGTTTAAATTGGTTGATTATTTCCATACATTTCACAGAAAAATTGATTCGAAGAAATCACCTTACAATAGCTCAGCAGATTCAGAGCTGTAAAAATCCAAAATCTGCAATTGTGCTCAGATTGCGGTTCTTGATACCTCAAATGATAGTTCACGGGACCTGTAATTGCTATACCATACATTTCGTAGAAAAATCGATTCGAAGAAAATCACCTTACTATAGCTCAGCCGATTCAGAGCTGTAAAAATCCAAAATCTGCAATTGTGCTCCGATTGCGGTTCTTGATACCTCAAATGATAGGTCTCGAGACCTGTAATTGTTATGCCAAACCGCGTTTAAATTGGTTGATTATTTCCATACATTTCACAGAAAAATTGATTCGAAGAAATCACCTTACAATAGCTCAGCCGATTCAGAGCTGTAAAAATCCAAAATCTGCAATTGTGCTCAGATTGCGGTTCTTGATACCTCAAATGATAGTTCACGGGACCTGTAATTGCTATACCATACATTTCGTAGAAAAATCGATTCGAAGAAAATCACCTTACTATAGCTCAGCCGATTCAGAGCTGTAAAAATCCAAAATCTGCAATTGTGCTCCGATTGCGGTTCTTGATACCTCAAATGATAGGTCTCGGGACCTGTAATTGTTATGCCAAACCGCGTTTAAATTGGTTGATTATTTCTATACATTTCACAGAAAAATCAATTCGAAGAAATCACCTTACTATAGCTCAGCCGATTCAGAGCTGTAAAAATCCAAAATCTGCAATTGTGCTCCGATTGCGGTTCTTGATACCTCAAATGATAGGTCTCGAGACCTGTAATTGTTATGCCAAACCGCGTTTAAATTGGTTGATTATTTCCATACATTTCACAGAAAAATTGATTCGAAGAAATCACCTTACAATAGCTCAGCAGATTCAGAGCTGTAAAAATCCAAAATCTGCAATTGTGCTCAGATTGCGGTTCTTGATACCTCAAATGATAGTTCACGGGACCTGTAATTGCTATACCATACATTTCGTAGAAAAATCGATTCGAAGAAAATCACCTTACTATAGCTCAGCCGATTCAGAGCTGTAAAAATCCAAAATCTGCAATTGTGCTCCGATTGCGGTTCTTGATACCTCAAATGATAGGTCTCGAGACCTGTAATTGTTATGCCAAACCGCGTTTAAATTGGTTGATTATTTCCATACATTTCACAGAAAAATTGATTCGAAGAAATCACCTTACAATAGCTCAGCAGATTCAGAGCTGTAAAAATCCAAAATCTGCAATTGTGCTCAGATTGCGGTTCTTGATACCTCAAATGATAGTTCACGGGACCTGTAATTGCTATACCATACATTTCGTAGAAAAATCGATTCGAAGAAAATCACCTTACTATAGCTCAGCCGATTCAGAGCTGTAAAAATCCAAAATCTGCAATTGTGCTCCGATTGCGGTTCTTGATACCTCAAATGATAGGTCTCGGGACCTGTAATTGTTATGCCAAACCGCGTTTAAATTGGTTGATTATTTCTATACATTTCACAGAAAAATCAATTCGAAGAAATCACCTTACTATAGCTCAGCCGATTCAGAGCTGTAAAAATCCAAAATCTGCAATTGTGCTCCGATTGCGGTTCTTGATACCTCAAATGATAGGTCTCGAGACCTGTAATTGTTATGCCAAACCGCGTTTAAATTGGTTGATTATTTCCATACATTTCACAGAAAAATTGATTCGAAGAAATCACCTTACAATAGCTCAGCAGATTCAGAGCTGTAAAAATCCAAAATCTGCAATTGTGCTCAGATTGCGGTTCTTGATACCTCAAATGATAGTTCACGGGACCTGTAATTGCTATACCATACATTTCGTAGAAAAATCGATTCGAAGAAAATCACCTTACTATAGCTCAGCCGATTCAGAGCTGTAAAAATCCAAAATCTGCAATTGTGCTCCGATTGCGGTTCTTGATACCTCAAATGATAGGTCTCGAGACCTGTAATTGTTATGCCAAACCGCGTTTAAATTGGTTGATTATTTCCATACATTTCACAGAAAAATTGATTCGAAGAAATCACCTTACAATAGCTCAGCAGATTCAGAGCTGTAAAAATCCAAAATCTGCAATTGTGCTCAGATTGCGGTTCTTGATACCTCAAATGATAGTTCACGGGACCTGTAATTGCTATACCATACATTTCGTAGAAAAATCGATTCGAAGAAAATCACCTTACTATAGCTCAGCCGATTCAGAGCTGTAAAAATCCAAAATCTGCAATTGTGCTCCGATTGCGGTTCTTGATACCTCAAATGATAGGTCTCGGGACCTGTAATTGTTATGCCAAACCGCGTTTAAATTGGTTGATTATTTCTATACATTTCACAGAAAAATCAATTCGAAGAAATCACCTTACTATAGCTCAGCCGATTCAGAGCTGTAAAAATCCAAAATCTGCAATTGTGCTCCGATTGCGGTTCTTGATACCTCAAATGATAGGTCTCGAGACCTGTAATTGTTATGCCAAACCGCGTTTAAATTGGTTGATTATTTCCATACATTTCACAGAAAAATTGATTCGAAGAAATCACCTTACAATAGCTCAGCAGATTCAGAGCTGTAAAAATCCAAAATCTGCAATTGTGCTCAGATTGCGGTTCTTGATACCTCAAATGATAGTTCACGGGACCTGTAATTGCTATACCATACATTTCGTAGAAAAATCGATTCGAAGAAAATCACCTTACTATAGCTCAGCCGATTCAGAGCTGTAAAAATCCAAAATCTGCAATTGTGCTCCGATTGCGGTTCTTGATACCTCAAATGATAGGTCTCGAGACCTGTAATTGTTATGCCAAACCGCGTTTAAATTGGTTGATTATTTCCATACATTTCACAGAAAAATTGATTCGAAGAAATCACCTTACAATAGCTCAGCAGATTCAGAGCTGTAAAAATCCAAAATCTGCAATTGTGCTCAGATTGCGGTTCTTGATACCTCAAATGATAGTTCACGGGACCTGTAATTGCTATACCATACATTTCGTAGAAAAATCGATTCGAAGAAAATCACCTTACTATAGCTCAGCCGATTCAGAGCTGTAAAAATCCAAAATCTGCAATTGTGCTCCGATTGCGGTTCTTGATACCTCAAATGATAGGTCTCGGGACCTGTAATTGTTATGCCAAACCGCGTTTAAATTGGTTGATTATTTCCATACATTTCACAGAAAAATCAATTCGAAGAAATCACCTTACAATAGCTCAGCCGATTCAGAGCTGTAAAAATCCAAAATCTGCAATTGTGCTCAGATTGCGGTTCTTGATACCTCAAATGATAGTTCACGGGACCTGTAATTGTTATGCTAAACCGTTTTTAAATTGGTTGATTATTTCCATACATTTCGCAGAAAAATCTATTCGAAGAAATCACCTTACAATAGCTCAGCCGATTCAGAGCTGTAAAAATCCAAAATCTGCAATTGTGCTCAGATTGCGGTTCTTGATACCTCAAATGATAGTTCACGGGGTAATTGCTATACCATACATTTCGTAGAAAAATCGATTCGAAGAAAATCACCTTACTATAGCTCAGCCGATTCAGAGCTGTAAAAATCCAAAATCTGCAATTGTGCTCCGATTGCGGTTCTTGATACCTCAAATGATAGGTCTCGAGACCTGTAATTGTTATGCCAAACCGCGTTTAAATTGGTTGATTATTTCCATACATTTCACAGAAAAATCAATTCGAAGAAATCACCTTACAATAGCTCAGCCGATTCAGAGCTGTAAAAATCCAAAATCTGCAATTGTGCTCCGATTGCGGTTCTTGATACCTCAAATGATAGGTCTCGAGACCTGTAATTGTTATGCCAAACCGCGTTTAAATTGGTTGATTATTTCCATACATTTCGCAGAAAAATCTATTCGAAGAAATCACCTTACTATAGCTCAGCCGATTCAGAGCTGTAAAAATCCAAAATCTGCAATTGTGCTTCGATTGCGGTTCTTGATACCTCAAATGATAGGTCTCGGGACCTGTAATTGTTATGCTAAACCGTTTTTAAATTGGTTGATTATTTCCATACATTTCGCAGAAAAATCTATTCGAAGAAATCACCTTACAATAGCTCAGCCGATTCAGAGCTGTAAAAATCCAAAATCTGCAATTGTGCTCCGATTGCGGTTCTTGATACCTCAAATGATAGGTCTCGAGACCTGTAATTGTTATGCCAAACCGCGTTTAAATTGGTTGATTATTTCCATACATTTCACAGAAAAATCAATTCGAAGAAATCACCTTACTATAGCTCAGCCGATTCAGAGCTGTAAAAATCCAAAATCTGCAATTGTGCTCCGATTGCGGTTCTTGATACCTCAAATGATAGGTCTCGAGACCTGTAATTGTTATGCCAAACCGCGTTTAAATTGGTTGATTATTTCCATACATTTCGCAGAAAAATCTATTCGAAGAAATCACCTTACTATAGCTCAGCCGATTCAGAGCTGTAAAAATCCAAAATCTGCAATTGTGCTTCGATTGCGGTTCTTGATACCTCAAATGATAGGTCTCAAGACCTGTAATTGTTATGCTAAACCGTTTTTAAATTGGTTGATTATTTCCATACATTTCGCAGAAAAATCTATTCGAAGAAATCACCTTACAATAGCTCAGCCGATTCAGAGCTGTAAAAATCCAAAATCTGCAATTGGGCTCCGATTGCGGTTCTTGATACCTCAAATGATAGGTCTCGAGACCTGTAATTGTTATGCCAAACCGCGTTTAAATTGGTTGATTATTTCCATACATTTCACAGAAAAATTGATTCGAAGAAATCACCTTACAATAGCTCAGCCGATTCAGAGCTGTAAAAATCCAAAATCTGCAATTGTGCTCAGATTGCGGTTCTTGATACCTCAAATGATAGTTCACGGGACCTGTAATTGCTATACCATACATTTCGTAGAAAAATCGATTCGAAGAAAATCACCTTACTATAGCTCAGCCGATTCAGAGCTGTAAAAATCCAAAATCTGCAATTGTGCTCCGATTGCGGTTCTTGATACCTCAAATGATAGGTCTCGGGACCTGTAATTGTTATGCCAAACCGCGTTTAAATTGGTTGATTATTTCTATACATTTCACAGAAAAATCAATTCGAAGAAATCACCTTACTATAGCTCAGCCGATTCAGAGCTGTAAAAATCCAAAATCTGCAATTGTGCTCCGATTGCGGTTCTTGATACCTCAAATGATAGGTCTCGATACCTGTAATTGTTATGCCAAACCGCGTTTAAATTGGTTGATTATTTCCATACATTTCACAGAAAAATTGATTCGAAGAAATCACCTTACAATAGCTCAGCCGATTCAGAGCTGTAAAAATCCAAAATCTGCAATTGTGCTCAGATTGCGGTTCTTGATACCTCAAATGATAGTTCACAGGACCTGTAATTGCTATACCATACATTTCGTAGAAAAATCGATTCGAAGAAAATCACCTTACTATAGCTCAGCCGATTCAGAGCTGTAAAAATCCAAAATCTGCAATTGTGCTCCGATTGCGGTTCTTGATACCTCAAATGATAGGTCTCAGGACCTGTAATTGTTATGCCAAACCGCGTTTAAATTGGTTGATTATTTGTATACATTTCACAGAAAAATCAATTCGAAGAAATCACCTTACTATAGCTCAGCCGATTCAGAGCTGTAAAAATCCAAAATCTGCAATTGTGCTCAGATTGCGGTTCTTGATACCTCAAATGATAGTTCACGGGACCTGTAATTGCTATACCATACATTTCGTAGAAAAATCGATTCGAAGAAAATCACCTTACTATAGCTCAGCCGATTCAGAGCTGTAAAAATCCAAAATCTGCAATTGTGCTCCGATTGCGGTTCTTGATACCTCAAATGATAGGTCTCGAGACCTGTAATTGTTATGCCAAACCGCGTTTAAATTGGTTGATTATTTCCATACATTTCACAGAAAAATTGATTCGAAGAAATCACCTTACAATAGCTCAGCCGATTCAGAGCTGTAAAAATCCAAAATCTGCAATTGTGCTCCGATTGCGGTTCTTGATACCTCAAATGATAGGTCTCGAGACCTGTAATTGTTATGCCAAACCGCGTTTAAATTGGTTGATTATTTCCATACATTTCACAGAAAAATTGATTCGAAGAAATCACCTTACAATAGCTCAGCCGATTCAGAGCTGTAAAAATCCAAAATCTGCAATTGTGCTCCGATTGCGGTTCTTGATACCTCAAATGATAGGTCTCGGGACCTGTAATTGTTATGCTAAACCGTTTTTAAATTGGTTGATTATTTCCATACATTTCGCAGAAAAATCTATTCGAAGAAATCACCTTACAATAGCTCAGCCGATTCAGAGCTGTAAAAATCCAAAATCTGCAATTGTGCTCAGATTGCGGTTCTTGATACCTCAAATGATAGTTCACGGGACCTGTAATTGCTATACCATACATTTCGTAGAAAAATCGATTCGAAGAAAATCACCTTACTATAGCTCAGCCGATTCAGAGCTGTAAAAATCCAAAATCTGCAATTGTGCTCCGATTGCGGTTCTTGATACCTCAAATGATAGGTCTCGAGACCTGTAATTGTTATGCCAAACCGCGTTTAAATTGGTTGATTATTTCCATACATTTCACAGAAAAATTGATTCGAAGAAATCACCTTACAATAGCTCAGCCGATTCAGAGCTGTAAAAATCCAAAATCTGCAATTGTGCTCCGATTGCGGTTCTTGATACCTCAAATGATAGGTCTCGGGACCTGTAATTGTTATGCTAAACCGTTTTTAAATTGGTTGATTATTTCCATACATTTCGCAGAAAAATCTATTCGAAGAAATCACCTTACAATAGCTCAGCCGATTCAGAGCTGTAAAAATCCAAAATCTGCAATTGTGCTCAGATTGCGGTTCTTGATACCTCAAATGATAGTTCACGGGACCTGTAATTGCTATACCATACATTTCGTAGAAAAATCGATTCGAAGAAAATCACCTTACTATAGCTCAGCCGATTCAGAGCTGTAAAAATCCAAAATCTGCAATTGTGCTCCGATTGCGGTTCTTGATACCTCAAATGATAGGTCTCGGGACCTGTAATTGTTATGTCAAACCGCGTTTAAATTGGTTGATTATTTCTATACATTTCGTAGAAAAATCGATTCGAAGAAAATCACCTTACTATAGCTCAGCCGATTCAGAGCTGTAAAAATCCAAAATCTGCAATTGTGCTCCGATTGCGGTTCTTGATACCTCAAATGATAGGTCTCGAGACCTGTAATTGTTATGCCAAACCGCGTTTAAATTGGTTGATTATTTCCATACATTTCACAGAAAAATTGATTCGAAGAAATCACCTTACAATAGCTCAGCCGATTCAGAGCTGTAAAAATCCAAAATCTGCAATTGTGCTTCGATTGCGGTTCTTGATACCTCAAATGATAGGTCTCGGGACCTGTAATTGTTATGCTAAACCGTTTTTAAATTGGTTGATTATTTCCATACATTTCGCAGAAAAATCTATTCGAAGAAATCACCTTACAATAGCTCAGCCGATTCAGAGCTGTAAAAATCCAAAATCTGCAATTGTGCTCAGATTGCGGTTCTTGATACCTCAAATGATAGTTCACGGGACCTGTAATTGCTATACCATACATTTCGTAGAAAAATCGATTCGAAGAAAATCACCTTACTATAGCTCAGCCGATTCAGAGCTGTAAAAATCCAAAATCTGCAATTGTGCTCCGATTGCGGTTCTTGATACCTCAAATGATAGGTCTCGAGACCTGTAATTGTTATGCCAAACCGCGTTTAAATTGGTTGATTATTTCCATACATTTCACAGAAAAATTGATTCGAAGAAATCACCTTACAATAGCTCAGCCGATTCAGAGCTGTAAAAATCCAAAATCTGCAATTGTGCTCAGATTGCGGTTCTTGATACCTCAAATGATAGTTCACGGGACCTGTAATTGCTATACCATACATTTCGTAGAAAAATCGATTCGAAGAAAATCACCTTACTATAGCTCAGCCGATTCAGAGCTGTAAAAATCCAAAATCTGCAATTGTGCTCCGATTGCGGTTCTTGATACCTCAAATGATAGGTCTCGGGACCTGTAATTGTTATGTCAAACCGCGTTTAAATTGGTTGATTATTTCTATACATTTCACAGAAAAATCAATTCGAAGAAATCACCTTACAATAGCTCAGCCGATTCAGAGCTGTAAAAATCCAAAATCTGCAATTGTGCTCCGATTGCGGTTCTTGATACCTCAAATGATAGGTCTCGCGACCTGTAATTGTTATGCCAAACCGCGTTTAAATTGGTTGATTATTTCTATACATTTCACAGAAAAATCAATTCGAAGAAATCACCTTACAATAGCTCAGCCGATTCAGAGCTGTAAAAATCCAAAATCTGCAATTGTGCTCAGATTGCGGTTCTTGATACCTCAAATGATAGTTCACGGGACCTGTAATTGCTATACCATACATTTCGTAGAAAAATCGATTCGAAGAAAATCACCTTACTATAGCTCAGCCGATTCAGAGCTGTAAAAATCCAAAATCTGCAATTGTGCTCCGATTGCGGTTCTTGATACCTCAAATGATAGGTCTCGAGACCTGTAATTGTTATGCCAAACCGCGTTTAAATTGGTTGATTATTTCCATACATTTCACAGAAAAATTGATTCGAAGAAATCACCTTACAATAGCTCAGCCGATTCAGAGCTGTAAAAATCCAAAATCTGCAATTGTGCTCAGATTGCGGTTCTTGATACCTCAAATGATAGTTCACGGGACCTGTAATTGCTATACCATACATTTCGTAGAAAAATCGATTCGAAGAAAATCACCTTACTATAGCTCAGCCGATTCAGAGCTGTAAAAATCCAAAATCTGCAATTGTGCTCCGATTGCGGTTCTTGATACCTCAAATGATAGGTCTCGAGACCTGTAATTGTTATGCTAAACCGCGTTTAAATTGGTTAATTATTTCCATACATTTCACAGAAAAATCAATTCGAAGAAATCACCTTACAATAGCTCAGCCGATTCAGAGCTGTAAAAATCCAAAATCTGCAATTGTGCTCAGATTGCGGTTCTTGATACCTCAAATGATAGTTCACGGGACCTGTAATTGCTATACCATACATTTCGTAGAAAAATCGATTCGAAGAAATCACCTTACAATAGCTCAGCCGATTCAGAGCTGTAAAAATCCAAAATCTGCAATTGTGCTCAGATTGCGGTTCTTGATACCTCAAATGATAGTTCACGGGACCTGTAATTGCTATACCATACATTTCGTAGAAAAATCGATTCGAAGAAATCACCTTACAATAGCTCAGCCGATTCAGAGCTGTAAAAATCCAAAATCTGCAATTGTGCTCAGATTGCGGTTCTTGATACCTCAAATGATAGTTCACGGGACCAGTAATTGCTATACCATACATTTCGTAGAAAAATCGATTCGAAGAAAATCACCTTACTATAGCTCAGCCGATTCAGAGCTGTAAAAATCCAAAATCTGCAATTGTGCTCCGATTGCGGTTCTTGATACCTCAAATGATAGGTCTCGGGACCTGTAATTGTTATGTCAAACCGCGTTTAAATTGGTTGATTATTTCTATACATTTCACAGAAAAATCAATTCGAAGAAATCACCTTACAATAGCTCAGCCGATTCAGAGCTGTAAAAATCCAAAATCTGCAATTGTGCTCCGATTGCGGTTCTTGATACCTCAAATGATAGGTCTCGCGACCTGTAATTGTTATGCCAAACCGCGTTTAAATTGGTTGATTATTTCTATACATTTCACAGAAAAATCAATTCGAAGAAATCACCTTACAATAGCTCAGCCGATTCAGAGCTGTAAAAATCCAAAATCTGCAATTGTGCTCAGATTGCGGTTCTTGATACCTCAAATGATAGTTCACGGGACCAGTAATTGCTATACCATACATTTCGTAGAAAAATCGATTCGAAGAAAATCACCTTACTATAGCTCAGCCGATTCAGAGCTGTAAAAATCCAAAATCTGCAATTGTGCTCCGATTGCGGTTCTTGATACCTCAAATGATAGGTCTCGGGACCTGTAATTGTTATGTCAAACCGCGTTTAAATTGGTTGATTATTTCTATACATTTCGTAGAAAAATCGATTCGAAGAAAATCACCTTACTATAGCTCAGCCGATTCAGAGCTGTAAAAATCCAAAATCTGCAATTGTGCTCCGATTGCGGTTCTTGATACCTCAAATGATAGGTCTCGAGACCTGTAATTGTTATGCCAAACCGCGTTTAAATTGGTTGATTATTTCCATACATTTCACAGAAAAATTGATTCGAAGAAATCACCTTACAATAGCTCAGCCGATTCAGAGCTGTAAAAATCCAAAATCTGCAATTGTGCTTCGATTGCGGTTCTTGATACCTCAAATGATAGGTCTCGGGACCTGTAATTGTTATGCTAAACCGTTTTTAAATTGGTTGATTATTTCCATACATTTCGCAGAAAAATCTATTCGAAGAAATCACCTTACAATAGCTCAGCCGATTCAGAGCTGTAAAAATCCAAAATCTGCAATTGTGCTCAGATTGCGGTTCTTGATACCTCAAATGATAGTTCACGGGACCTGTAATTGCTATACCATACATTTCGTAGAAAAATCGATTCGAAGAAAATCACCTTACTATAGCTCAGCCGATTCAGAGCTGTAAAAATCCAAAATCTGCAATTGTGCTCCGATTGCGGTTCTTGATACCTCAAATGATAGGTCTCGAGACCTGTAATTGTTATGCCAAACCGCGTTTAAATTGGTTGATTATTTCCATACATTTCACAGAAAAATTGATTCGAAGAAATCACCTTACAATAGCTCAGCCGATTCAGAGCTGTAAAAATCCAAAATCTGCAATTGTGCTCAGATTGCGGTTCTTGATACCTCAAATGATAGTTCACGGGACCTGTAATTGCTATACCATACATTTCGTAGAAAAATCGATTCGAAGAAAATCACCTTACTATAGCTCAGCCGATTCAGAGCTGTAAAAATCCAAAATCTGCAATTGTGCTCCGATTGCGGTTCTTGATACCTCAAATGATAGGTCTCGGGACCTGTAGTTGTTATGCCAAACCGCGTTTAAATTGGTTGATTATTTCTATACATTTCACAGAAAAATCAATTCGAAGAAATCACCTTACTATAGCTCAGCCGATTCAGAGCTGTAAAAATCCAAAATCTGCAATTGTGCTCCGATTGCGGTTCTTGATACCTCAAATGATAGGTCTCGGGACCTGTAATTGTTATGCTAAACCGTTTTTAAATTGGTTGATTATTTCCATACATTTCGCAGAAAAATCTATTCGAAGAAATCACCTTACAATAGCTCAGCCGATTCAGAGCTGTAAAAATCCAAAATCTGCAATTGTGCTCCGATTGCGGTTCTTGATACCTCAAATGATAGGTCTCGGGACCTGTAATTGCTATACCATACATTTCGTAGAAAAATCGATTCGAAGAAAATCACCTTACTATAGCTCAGCCGATTCAGAGCTGTAAAAATCCAAAATCTGCAATTGTGCTCCGATTGCGGTTCTTGATACCTCAAATGATAGGTCTCGGGACCTGTAATTGTTATGCTAAACCGTTTTTAAATTGGTTGATTATTTCCATACATTTCGCAGAAAAATCTATTCGAAGAAATCACCTTACAATAGCTCAGCCGATTCAGAGCTGTAAAAATCCAAAATCTGCAATTGTGCTCAGATTGCGGTTCTTGATACCTCAAATGATAGTTCACGGGACCTGTAATTGCTATACCATACATTTCGTAGAAAAATCGATTCGAAGAAAATCACCTTACTATAGCTCAGCCGATTCAGAGCTGTAAAAATCCAAAATCTGCAATTGTGCTCCGATTGCGGTTCTTGATACCTCAAATGATAGGTCTCGGGACCTGTAGTTGTTATGCCAAACCGCGTTTAAATTGGTTGATTATTTCCATACATTTCACAGAAAAATTGATTCGAAGAAATCACCTTACAATAGCTCAGCCGATTCAGAGCTGTAAAAATCCAAAATCTGCAATTGTGCTCAGATTGCGGTTCTTGATACCTCAAATGATAGTTCACGGGACCAGTAATTGCTATACCATACATTTCGTAGAAAAATCGATTCGAAGAAAATCACCTTACTATAGCTCAGCCGATTCAGAGCTGTAAAAATCCAAAATCTGCAATTGTGCTCAGATTGCGGTTCTTGATACCTCAAATGATAGTTCACGGGACCTGTAATTGCTATACCATACATTTCGTAGAAAAATCGATTCGAAGAAAATCACCTTACTATAGCTCAGCCGATTCAGAGCTGTAAAAATCCAAAATCTGCAATTGTGCTCCGATTGCGGTTCTTGATACCTCAAATGATAGGTCTCGGGACCTGTAATTGTTATGTCAAACCGCGTTTAAATTGGTTGATTATTTCTATACATTTCGTAGAAAAATCGATTCGAAGAAAATCACCTTACTATAGCTCAGCCGATTCAGAGCTGTAAAAATCCAAAATCTGCAATTGTGCTCCGATTGCGGTTCTTGATACCTCAAATGATAGGTCTCGGGACCTGTAATTGTTATGCTAAACCGTTTTTAAATTGGTTGATTATTTCCATACATTTCGCAGAAAAATCTATTCGAAGAAATCACCTTATAATAGCTCAGCCGATTCAGAGCTGTAAAAATCCAAAATCTGCAATTGTGCTCAGATTGCGGTTCTTGATACCACAAATGATAGCTCACGGGACCTGTAATTGCTATACCATACATTTCGTAGAAAAATCGATTCGAAGAAAATCACCTTACTATAGCTCAGCCGATTCAGAGCTGTAAAAATCCAAAATCTGCAATTGTGCTCCGATTGCGGTTCTTGATACCTCAAATGATAGGTCTCGGGACCTGTAATTGTTATGCTAAACCGTTTTTAAATTGGTTGATTATTTCCATACATTTCGCAGAAAAATCTATTCGAAGAAATCACCTTACAATAGCTCAGCCGATTCAGAGCTGTAAAAATCCAAAATCTGCAATTGTGCTCCGATTGCGGTTCTTGATACCTCAAATGATAGGTCTCGGGACCTGTAATTGCTATACCATACATTTCGTAGAAAAATCGATTCGAAGAAAATCACCTTACTATAGCTCAGCCGATTCAGAGCTGTAAAAATCCAAAATCTGCAATTGTGCTCCGATTGCGGTTCTTGATACCTCAAATGATAGGTCTCGGGACCTGTAATTGTTATGCTAAACCGTTTTTAAATTGGTTGATTATTTCCATACATTTCGCAGAAAAATCTATTCGAAGAAATCACCTTACAATAGCTCAGCCGATTCAGAGCTGTAAAAATCCAAAATCTGCAATTGTGCTCAGATTGCGGTTCTTGATACCTCAAATGATAGTTCACGGGACCTGTAATTGCTATACCATACATTTCGTAGAAAAATCGATTCGAAGAAAATCACCTTACTATAGCTCAGCCGATTCAGAGCTGTAAAAATCCAAAATCTGCAATTGTGCTCCGATTGCGGTTCTTGATACCTCAAATGATAGGTCTCGGGACCTGTAGTTGTTATGCCAAACCGCGTTTAAATTGGTTGATTATTTCCATACATTTCACAGAAAAATTGATTCGAAGAAATCACCTTACAATAGCTCAGCCGATTCAGAGCTGTAAAAATCCAAAATCTGCAATTGTGCTCAGATTGCGGTTCTTGATACCTCAAATGATAGTTCACGGGACCAGTAATTGCTATACCATACATTTCGTAGAAAAATCGATTCGAAGAAAATCACCTTACTATAGCTCAGCCGATTCAGAGCTGTAAAAATCCAAAATCTGCAATTGTGCTCAGATTGCGGTTCTTGATACCTCAAATGATAGTTCACGGGACCTGTAATTGCTATACCATACATTTCGTAGAAAAATCGATTCGAAGAAAATCACCTTACTATAGCTCAGCCGATTCAGAGCTGTAAAAATCCAAAATCTGCAATTGTGCTCCGATTGCGGTTCTTGATACCTCAAATGATAGGTCTCGGGACCTGTAATTGTTATGTCAAACCGCGTTTAAATTGGTTGATTATTTCTATACATTTCGTAGAAAAATCGATTCGAAGAAAATCACCTTACTATAGCTCAGCCGATTCAGAGCTGTAAAAATCCAAAATCTGCAATTGTGCTCCGATTGCGGTTCTTGATACCTCAAATGATAGGTCTCGAGACCTGTAATTGTTATGCCAAACCGCGTTTAAATTGGTTGATTATTTCCATACATTTCACAGAAAAATTGATTCGAAGAAATCACCTTACAATAGCTCAGCCGATTCAGAGCTGTAAAAATCCAAAATCTGCAATTGTGCTTCGATTGCGGTTCTTGATACCTCAAATGATAGGTCTCGGGACCTGTAATTGCTATACCATACATTTCGTAGAAAAATCGATTCGAAGAAAATCACCTTACTATAGCTCAGCCGATTCAGAGCTGTAAAAATCCAAAATCTGCAATTGTGCTCCGATTGCGGTTCTTGATACCTCAAATGATAGGTCTCGAGACCTGTAATTGTTATGCCAAACCGCGTTTAAATTGGTTGATTATTTCCATACATTTCACAGAAAAATTGATTCGAAGAAATCACCTTACAATAGCTCAGCCGATTCAGAGCTGTAAAAATCCAAAATCTGCAATTGTGCTCAGATTGCGGTTCTTGATACCTCAAATGATAGTTCACGGGACCTGTAATTGCTATACCATACATTTCGTAGAAAAATCGATTCGAAGAAAATCACCTTACTATAGCTCAGCCGATTCAGAGCTGTAAAAATCCAAAATCTGCAATTGTGCTCCGATTGCGGTTCTTGATACCTCAAATGATAGGTCTCGGGACCTGTAATTGTTATGCTAAACCGTTTTTAAATTGGTTGATTATTTCCATACATTTCGCAGAAAAATCTATTCGAAGAAATCACCTTATAATAGCTCAGCCGATTCAGAGCTGTAAAAATCCAAAATCTGCAATTGTGCTCAGATTGCGGTTCTTGATACCACAAATGATAGCTCACGGGACCTGTAATTGCTATACCATACATTTCGTAGAAAAATCGATTCGAAGAAAATCACCTTACTATAGCTCAGCCGATTCAGAGCTGTAAAAATCCAAAATCTGCAATTGTGCTCCGATTGCGGTTCTTGATACCTCAAATGATAGGTCTCGGGACCTGTAATTGTTATGCTAAACCGTTTTTAAATTGGTTGATTATTTCCATACATTTCGCAGAAAAATCTATTCGAAGAAATCACCTTACAATAGCTCAGCCGATTCAGAGCTGTAAAAATCCAAAATCTGCAATTGTGCTCCGATTGCGGTTCTTGATACCTCAAATGATAGGTCTCGGGACCTGTAATTGCTATACCATACATTTCGTAGAAAAATCGATTCGAAGAAAATCACCTTACTATAGCTCAGCCGATTCAGAGCTGTAAAAATCCAAAATCTGCAATTGTGCTCCGATTGCGGTTCTTGATACCTCAAATGATAGGTCTCGGGACCTGTAATTGTTATGCTAAACCGTTTTTAAATTGGTTGATTATTTCCATACATTTCGCAGAAAAATCTATTCGAAGAAATCACCTTACAATAGCTCAGCCGATTCAGAGCTGTAAAAATCCAAAATCTGCAATTGTGCTCAGATTGCGGTTCTTGATACCTCAAATGATAGTTCACGGGACCTGTAATTGCTATACCATACATTTCGTAGAAAAATCGATTCGAAGAAAATCACCTTACTATAGCTCAGCCGATTCAGAGCTGTAAAAATCCAAAATCTGCAATTGTGCTCCGATTGCGGTTCTTGATACCTCAAATGATAGGTCTCGGGACCTGTAATTGTTATGTCAAACCGCGTTTAAATTGGTTGATTATTTCTATACATTTCGTAGAAAAATCGATTCGAAGAAAATCACCTTACTATAGCTCAGCCGATTCAGAGCTGTAAAAATCCAAAATCTGCAATTGTGCTCCGATTGCGGTTCTTGATACCTCAAATGATAGGTCTCGAGACCTGTAATTGTTATGCCAAACCGCGTTTAAATTGGTTGATTATTTCCATACATTTCACAGAAAAATTGATTCGAAGAAATCACCTTACAATAGCTCAGCCGATTCAGAGCTGTAAAAATCCAAAATCTGCAATTGTGCTTCGATTGCGGTTCTTGATACCTCAAATGATAGGTCTCGGGACCTGTAATTGCTATACCATACATTTCGTAGAAAAATCGATTCGAAGAAAATCACCTTACTATAGCTCAGCCGATTCAGAGCTGTAAAAATCCAAAATCTGCAATTGTGCTCCGATTGCGGTTCTTGATACCTCAAATGATAGGTCTCGAGACCTGTAATTGTTATGCCAAACCGCGTTTAAATTGGTTGATTATTTCCATACATTTCACAGAAAAATTGATTCGAAGAAATCACCTTACAATAGCTCAGCCGATTCAGAGCTGTAAAAATCCAAAATCTGCAATTGTGCTCAGATTGCGGTTCTTGATACCTCAAATGATAGTTCACGGGACCTGTAATTGCTATACCATACATTTCGTAGAAAAATCGATTCGAAGAAAATCACCTTACTATAGCTCAGCCGATTCAGAGCTGTAAAAATCCAAAATCTGCAATTGTGCTCAGATTGCGGTTCTTGATACCTCAAATGATAGTTCACGGGACCAGTAATTGCTATACCATACATTTCGTAGAAAAATCGATTCGAAGAAAATCACCTTACTATAGCTCAGCCGATTCAGAGCTGTAAAAATCCAAAATCTGCAATTGTGCTCAGATTGCGGTTCTTGATACCTCAAATGATAGTTCACGGGACCTGTAATTGCTATACCATACATTTCGTAGAAAAATCGATTCGAAGAAAATCACCTTACTATAGCTCAGCCGATTCAGAGCTGTAAAAATCCAAAATCTGCAATTGTGCTCCGATTGCGGTTCTTGATACCTCAAATGATAGGTCTCGGGACCTGTAATTGTTATGTCAAACCGCGTTTAAATTGGTTGATTATTTCTATACATTTCGTAGAAAAATCGATTCGAAGAAAATCACCTTACTATAGCTCAGCCGATTCAGAGCTGTAAAAATCCAAAATCTGCAATTGTGCTCCGATTGCGGTTCTTGATACCTCAAATGATAGGTCTCGAGACCTGTAATTGTTATGCCAAACCGCGTTTAAATTGGTTGATTATTTCCATACATTTCACAGAAAAATTGATTCGAAGAAATCACCTTACAATAGCTCAGCCGATTCAGAGCTGTAAAAATCCAAAATCTGCAATTGTGCTTCGATTGCGGTTCTTGATACCTCAAATGATAGGTCTCGGGACCTGTAATTGCTATACCATACATTTCGTAGAAAAATCGATTCGAAGAAAATCACCTTACTATAGCTCAGCCGATTCAGAGCTGTAAAAATCCAAAATCTGCAATTGTGCTCCGATTGCGGTTCTTGATACCTCAAATGATAGGTCTCGAGACCTGTAATTGTTATGCCAAACCGCGTTTAAATTGGTTGATTATTTCCATACATTTCACAGAAAAATTGATTCGAAGAAATCACCTTACAATAGCTCAGCCGATTCAGAGCTGTAAAAATCCAAAATCTGCAATTGTGCTCAGATTGCGGTTCTTGATACCTCAAATGATAGTTCACGGGACCTGTAATTGCTATACCATACATTTCGTAGAAAAATCGATTCGAAGAAAATCACCTTACTATAGCTCAGCCGATTCAGAGCTGTAAAAATCCAAAATCTGCAATTGTGCTCCGATTGCGGTTCTTGATACCTCAAATGATAGGTCTCGGGACCTGTAATTGTTATGCTAAACCGTTTTTAAATTGGTTGATTATTTCCATACATTTCGCAGAAAAATCTATTCGAAGAAATCACCTTATAATAGCTCAGCCGATTCAGAGCTGTAAAAATCCAAAATCTGCAATTGTGCTCAGATTGCGGTTCTTGATACCACAAATGATAGCTCACGGGACCTGTAATTGCTATACCATACATTTCGTAGAAAAATCGATTCGAAGAAAATCACCTTACTATAGCTCAGCCGATTCAGAGCTGTAAAAATCCAAAATCTGCAATTGTGCTCCGATTGCGGTTCTTGATACCTCAAATGATAGGTCTCGGGACCTGTAGTTGTTATGCCAAACCGCGTTTAAATTGGTTGATTATTTCTATACATTTCACAGAAAAATCAATTCGAAGAAATCACCTTACTATAGCTCAGCCGATTCAGAGCTGTAAAAATCCAAAATCTGCAATTGTGCTCCGATTGCGGTTCTTGATACCTCAAATGATAGGTCTCGGGACCTGTAATTGTTATGCCAAACCGCGTTTAAATTGGTTGATTATTTCTATACATTTCACAGAAAAATCAATTCGAAGAAATCACCTTACTATAGCTCAGCCGATTCAGAGCTGTAAAAATCCAAAATCTGCAATTGTGCTTCGATTGCGGTTCTTGATACCTCAAATGATAGGTCTCGGGACCTGTAATTGTTATGCTAAACCGTTTTTAAATTGGTTGATTATTTCCATACATTTCGCAGAAAAATCTATTCGAAGAAATCACCTTACAATAGCTCAGCCGATTCAGAGCTGTAAAAATCCAAAATCTGCAATTGTGCTCAGATTGCGGTTCTTGATACCTCAAATGATAGTTCACGGGACCTGTAATTGCTATACCATACATTTCGTAGAAAAATCGATTCGAAGAAAATCACCTTACTATAGCTCAGCCGATTCAGAGCTGTAAAAATCCAAAATCTGCAATTGTGCTCCGATTGCGGTTCTTGATACCTCAAATGATAGGTCTCGGGACCTGTAATTGTTATGCCAAACCGCGTTTAAATTGGTTGATTATTTCTATACATTTCACAGAAAAATCAATTCGAAGAAATCACCTTACTATAGCTCAGCCGATTCAGAGCTGTAAAAATCCAAAATCTGCAATTGTGCTCAGATTGCGGTTCTTGATACCTCAAATGATAGTTCACGGGACCTGTAATTGCTATACCATACATTTCGTAGAAAAATCGATTCGAAGAAATCACCTTACTATAGCTCAGCCGATTCAGAGCTGTAAAAATCCAAAATCTGGAATTGTGCTCCGATTGCGGTTCTTGATACCTCAAATGATAGGTCTCGAGACCTGTAATTGTTATGCCAAACCGCGTTTAAATTGGTTGATTATTTCCATACATTTCACAGAAAAATTGATTCGAAGAAATCACCTTACAATAGCTCAGCCGATTCAGAGCTGTAAAAATCCAAAATCTGCAATTGTGCTCAGATTGCGGTTCTTGATACCTCAAATGATAGTTCACGGGACCTGTAATTGCTATACCATACATTTCGTAGAAAAATCGATTCGAAGAAAATCACCTTACTATAGCTCAGCCGATTCAGAGCTGTAAAAATCCAAAATCTGCAATTGTGCTCCGATTGCGGTTCTTGATACCTCAAATGATA
The DNA here is from genome assembly GCA_958295665.1 of Tipula vernalis. NCBI lineage: Eukaryota > Metazoa > Arthropoda > Insecta > Diptera > Tipulidae > Tipula > Tipula vernalis. The sequence continues at coordinate 62,410,363 of OY282560.1, read as the reverse complement.
GGTCTCGAGACCTGTAATTGTTATGCCAAACCGCGTTTAAATTGGTTGATTATTTCCATACATTTCACAGAAAAATTGATTCGAAGAAATCACCTTACAATAGCTCAGCCGATTCAGAGCTGTAAAAATCCAAAATCTGCAATTGTGCTCCGATTGCGGTTCTTGATACCTCAAATGATAGGTCTCGAGACCTGTAATTGTTATGCCAAACCGCGTTTAAATTGGTTGATTATTTCCATACATTTCACAGAAAAATTGATTCGAAGAAATCACCTTACAATAGCTCAGCCGATTCAGAGCTGTAAAAATCCAAAATCTGCAATTGTGCTCAGATTGCGGTTCTTGATACCACAAATGATAGCTCACGGGACCTGTAATTGCTATACCATACATTTCGTAGAAAAATCGATTCGAAGAAAATCACCTTACTATAGCTCAGCCGATTCAGAGCTGTAAAAATCCAAAATCTGCAATTGTGCTCCGATTGCGGTTCTTGATACCTCAAATGATAGTTCACGGGACCTGTAATTGCTATACCATACATTTCGTAGAAAAATCGATTCGAAGAAAATCACCTTACTATAGCTCAGCCGATTCAGAGCTGTAAAAATCCAAAATCTGCAATTGTGCTCCGATTGCGGTTCTTGATACCTCAAATGATAGGTCTCGAGACCTGTAATTGTTATGCCAAACCGCGTTTAAATTGGTTGATTATTTCCATACATTTCACAGAAAAATTGATTCGAAGAAATCACCTTACAATAGCTCAGCCGATTCAGAGCTGTAAAAATCCAAAATCTGCAATTGTGCTCAGATTGCGGTTCTTGATACCACAAATGATAGCTCACGGGACCTGTAATTGCTATACCATACATTTCGTAGAAAAATCGATTCGAAGAAAATCACCTTACTATAGCTCAGCCGATTCAGAGCTGTAAAAATCCAAAATCTGCAATTGTGCTCCGATTGCGGTTCTTGATACCTCAAATGATAGGTCTCGAGACCTGTAATTGTTATGCCAAACCGCGTTTAAATTGGTTGATTATTTCCATACATTTCACAGAAAAATTGATTCGAAGAAATCACCTTACAATAGCTCAGCCGATTCAGAGCTGTAAAAATCCAAAATCTGCAATTGTGCTCAGATTGCGGTTCTTGATACCTCAAATGATAGTTCACGGGACCTGTAATTGCTATACCATACATTTCGTAGAAAAATCGATTCGAAGAAAATCACCTTACTATAGCTTAGCCGATTCAGAGCTGTAAAAATCCAAAATCTGCAATTGTGCTCCGATTGCGGTTCTTGATACCTCAAATGATAGGTCTCGAGACCTGTAATTGTTATGCCAAACCGCGTTTAAATTGGTTGATTATTTCCATACATTTCACAGAAAAATTGATTCGAAGAAATCACCTTACAATAGCTCAGCCGATTCAGAGCTGTAAAAATCCAAAATCTGCAATTGTGCTCAGATTGCGGTTCTTGATACCACAAATGATAGCTCACGGGACCTGTAATTGCTATACCATACATTTCGTAGAAAAATCGATTCGAAGAAAATCACCTTACTATAGCTCAGCCGATTCAGAGCTGTAAAAATCCAAAATCTGCAATTGTGCTCCGATTGCGGTTCTTGATACCTCAAATGATAGTTCACGGGACCTGTAATTGCTATACCATACATTTCGTAGAAAAATCGATTCGAAGAAAATCACCTTACTATAGCTCAGCCGATTCAGAGCTGTAAAAATCCAAAATCTGCAATTGTGCTCCGATTGCGGTTCTTGATACCTCAAATGATAGGTCTCGAGACCTGTAATTGTTATGCCAAACCGCGTTTAAATTGGTTGATTATTTCCATACATTTCACAGAAAAATTGATTCGAAGAAATCACCTTACAATAGCTCAGCCGATTCAGAGCTGTAAAAATCCAAAATCTGCAATTGTGCTCAGATTGCGGTTCTTGATACCTCAAATGATAGTTCACGGGACCTGTAATTGCTATACCATACATTTCGTAGAAAAATCGATTCGAAGAAAATCACCTTACTATGGCTCAGCCGATTCAGAGCTGTAAAAATCCAAAATCTGCAATTGTGCTCCGATTGCGGTTCTTGATACCTCAAATGATAGGTCTCGAGACCTGTAATTGTTATGCCAAACCGCGTTTAAATTGGTTGATTATTTCCATACATTTCACAGAAAAATTGATTCGAAGAAATCACCTTACAATAGCTCAGCCGATTCAGAGCTGTAAAAATCCAAAATCTGCAATTGTGCTCAGATTGCGGTTCTTGATACCACAAATGATAGCTCACGGGACCTGTAATTGCTATACCATACATTTCGTAGAAAAATCGATTCGAAGAAAATCACCTTACTATAGCTCAGCCGATTCAGAGCTGTAAAAATCCAAAATCTGCAATTGTGCTCAGATTGCGGTTCTTGATACCTCAAATGATAGTTCACGGGACCTGTAATTCCTATACCATACATTTCGTAGAAAAATCGATTCGAAGAAAATCACCTTACTATAGCTCAGCCGATTCAGAGCTGTAAAAATCCAAAATCTGCAATTGTGCTCCGATTGCGGTTCTTGATACCTCAAATGATAGGTCTCGAGACCTGTAATTGTTATGCCAAACCGCGTTTAAATTGGTTGATTATTTCCATACATTTCACAGAAAAATTGATTCGAAGAAATCACCTTACAATAGCTCAGCCGATTCAGAGCTGTAAAAATCCAAAATCTGCAATTGTGCTCAGATTGCGGTTCTTGATACCTCAAATGATAGTTCACGGGACCTGTAATTGCTATACCATACATTTCGTAGAAAAATCGATTCGAAGAAAATCACCTTACTATAGCTCAGCCGATTCAGAGCTGTAAAAATCCAAAATCTGCAATTGTGCTCCGATTGCGGTTCTTGATACCTCAAATGATAGGTCTCGGGACCTGTAATTGTTATGCTAAACCGTTTTTAAATTGGTTGATTATTTCCATACATTTCGCAGAAAAATCTATTCGAAGAAATCACCTTATAATAGCTCAGCCGATTCAGAGCTGTAAAAATCCAAAATCTGCAATTGTGCTCAGATTGCGGTTCTTGATACCTCAAATGATAGTTCACGGGACCTGTAATTGCTATACCATACATTTCGTAGAAAAATCGATTCGAAGAAAATCACCTTACTATAGCTCAGCCGATTCAGAGCTGTAAAAATCCAAAATCTGCAATTGTGCTCCGATTGCGGTTCTTGATACCTCAAATGATAGGTCTCGAGACCTGTAATTGTTATGCCAAACCGCGTTTAAATTGGTTGATTATTTCCATACATTTCACAGAAAAATTGATTCGAAGAAATCACCTTACAATAGCTCAGCCGATTCAGAGCTGTAAAAATCCAAAATCTGCAATTGTGCTCAGATTGCGGTTCTTGATACCTCAAATGATAGTTCACGGGACCTGTAATTGCTATACCATACATTTCGTAGAAAAATCGATTCGAAGAAAATCACCTTACTATAGCTCAGCCGATTCAGAGCTGTAAAAATCCAAAATCTGCAATTGTGCTCCGATTGCGGTTCTTGATACCTCAAATGATAGGTCTCGGGACCTGTAATTGTTATGCTAAACCGTTTTTAAATTGGTTGATTATTTCCATACATTTCGCAGAAAAATCTATTCGAAGAAATCACCTTATAATAGCTCAGCCGATTCAGAGCTGTAAAAATCCAAAATCTGCAATTGTGCTCAGATTGCGGTTCTTGATACCTCAAATGATAGTTCACGGGACCTGTAATTGCTATACCATACATTTCGTAGAAAAATCGATTCGAAGAAAATCACCTTACTATAGCTCAGCCGATTCAGAGCTGTAAAAATCCAAAATCTGCAATTGTGCTCCGATTGCGGTTCTTGATACCTCAAATGATAGGTCTCGGGACCTGTAGTTGTTATGCCAAACCGCGTTTAAATTGGTTGATTATTTCTATACATTTCACAGAAAAATCAATTCGAAGAAATCACCTTACTATAGCTCAGCCGATTCAGAGCTGTAAAAATCCAAAATCTGCAATTGTGCTCCGATTGCGGTTCTTGATACCTCAAATGATAGGTCTCGGGACCTGTAATTGTTATGCCAAACCGCGTTTAAATTGGTTGATTATTTCTATACATTTCACAGAAAAATCAATTCGAAGAAATCACCTTACTATAGCTCAGCCGATTCAGAGCTGTAAAAATCCAAAATCTGCAATTGTGCTTCGATTGCGGTTCTTGATACCTCAAATGATAGGTCTCGGGACCTGTAATTGTTATGCTAAACCGTTTTTAAATTGGTTGATTATTTCCATACATTTCGCAGAAAAATCTATTCGAAGAAATCACCTTACAATAGCTCAGCCGATTCAGAGCTGTAAAAATCCAAAATCTGCAATTGTGCTCAGATTGCGGTTCTTGATACCTCAAATGATAGTTCACGGGACCTGTAATTGCTATACCATACATTTCGTAGAAAAATCGATTCGAAGAAAATCACCTTACTATAGCTCAGCCGATTCAGAGCTGTAAAAATCCAAAATCTGCAATTGTGCTCCGATTGCGGTTCTTGATACCTCAAATGATAGGTCTCGGGACCTGTAATTGTTATGCCAAACTGCGTTTAAATTGGTTGATTATTTCTATACATTTCACAGAAAAATCAATTCGAAGAAATCACCTTACTATAGCTCAGCCGATTCAGAGCTGTAAAAATCCAAAATCTGCAATTGTGCTCAGATTGCGGTTCTTGATACCTCAAATGATAGTTCACGGGACCTGTAATTGCTATACCATACATTTCGTAGAAAAATCGATTCGAAGAAAATCACCTTACTATAGCTCAGCCGATTCAGAGCTGTAAAAATCCAAAATCTGGAATTGTGCTCCGATTGCGGTTCTTGATACCTCAAATGATAGGTCTCGAGACCTGTAATTGTTATGCCAAACCGCGTTTAAATTGGTTGATTATTTCCATACATTTCACAGAAAAATTGATTCGAAGAAATCACCTTACAATAGCTCAGCCGATTCAGAGCTGTAAAAATCCAAAATCTGCAATTGTGCTCAGATTGCGGTTCTTGATACCTCAAATGATAGTTCACGGGACCTGTAATTGCTATACCATACATTTCGTAGAAAAATCGATTCGAAGAAAATCACCTTACTATAGCTCAGCCGATTCAGAGCTGTAAAAATCCAAAATCTGCAATTGTGCTCCGATTGCGGTTCTTGATACCTCAAATGATAGGTCTCGAGACCTGTAATTGTTATGCCAAACCGCGTTTAAATTGGTTGATTATTTCCATACATTTCACAGAAAAATTGATTCGAAGAAATCACCTTACAATAGCTCAGCCGATTCAGAGCTGTAAAAATCCAAAATCTGCAATTGTGCTCAGATTGCGGTTCTTGATACCTCAAATGATAGTTCACGGGACCTGTAATTGCTATACCATACATTTCGTAGAAAAATCGATTCGAAGAAAATCACCTTACTATAGCTCAGCCGATTCAGAGCTGTAAAAATCCAAAATCTGCAATTGTGCTCCGATTGCGGTTCTTGATACCTCAAATGATAGGTCTCGGGACCTGTAATTGTTATGCTAAACCGTTTTTAAATTGGTTGATTATTTCCATACATTTCGCAGAAAAATCTATTCGAAGAAATCACCTTATAATAGCTCAGCCGATTCAGAGCTGTAAAAATCCAAAATCTGCAATTGTGCTCAGATTGCGGTTCTTGATACCACAAATGATAGCTCACGGGACCTGTAATTGCTATACCATACATTTCGTAGAAAAATCGATTCGAAGAAAATCACCTTACTATAGCTCAGCCGATTCAGAGCTGTAAAAATCCAAAATCTGCAATTGTGCTCCGATTGCGGTTCTTGATACCTCAAATGATAGGTCTCGGGACCTGTAGTTGTTATGCCAAACCGCGTTTAAATTGGTTGATTATTTCTATACATTTCACAGAAAAATCAATTCGAAGAAATCACCTTACTATAGCTCAGCCGATTCAGAGCTGTAAAAATCCAAAATCTGCAATTGTGCTCCGATTGCGGTTCTTGATACCTCAAATGATAGGTCTCGGGACCTGTAATTGTTATGCCAAACCGCGTTTAAATTGGTTGATTATTTCTATACATTTCACAGAAAAATCAATTCGAAGAAATCACCTTACTATAGCTCAGCCGATTCAGAGCTGTAAAAATCCAAAATCTGCAATTGTGCTTCGATTGCGGTTCTTGATACCTCAAATGATAGGTCTCGGGACCTGTAATTGTTATGCTAAACCGTTTTTAAATTGGTTGATTATTTCCATACATTTCGCAGAAAAATCTATTCGAAGAAATCACCTTACAATGGGTCTGTATTTTTATTCACTCGGTGCAGTGCAGTTCATTATTTTTCCTTGTCTGCTTTGATTGTTTTCTATTAGAGAAACAAGGAAAAATTGTACACTGCACTGCTCGGTGTGAATAAAAAAATAGGCCCAATAGCTCAGCCGATTCAGAGCTGTAAAAATCCAAAATCTGCAATTGTGCTCAGATTGCGGTTCTTGATACCTCAAATGATAGTTCACGGGACCTGTAATTGCTATACCATACATTTCGTAGAAAAATCGATTCGAAGAAAATCACCTTACTATAGCTCAGCCGATTCAGAGCTGTAAAAATCCAAAATCTGCAATTGTGCTCCGATTGCGGTTCTTGATACCTCAAATGATAGGTCTCGGGACCTGTAATTGTTATGCCAAACTGCGTTTAAATTGGTTGATTATTTCTATACATTTCACAGAAAAATCAATTCGAAGAAATCACCTTACTATAGCTCAGCCGATTCAGAGCTGTAAAAATCCAAAATCTGCAATTGTGCTCAGATTGCGGTTCTTGATACCTCAAATGATAGTTCACGGGACCTGTAATTGCTATACCATACATTTCGTAGAAAAATCGATTCGAAGAAATCACCTTACTATAGCTCAGCCGATTCAGAGCTGTAAAAATCCAAAATCTGGAATTGTGCTCCGATTGCGGTTCTTGATACCTCAAATGATAGGTCTCGAGACCTGTAATTGTTATGCCAAACCGCGTTTAAATTGGTTGATTATTTCCATACATTTCACAGAAAAATTGATTCGAAGAAATCACCTTACAATAGCTCAGCCGATTCAGAGCTGTAAAAATCCAAAATCTGCAATTGTGCTCAGATTGCGGTTCTTGATACCTCAAATGATAGTTCACGGGACCTGTAATTGCTATACCATACATTTCGTAGAAAAATCGATTCGAAGAAAATCACCTTACTATAGCTCAGCCGATTCAGAGCTGTAAAAATCCAAAATCTGCAATTGTGCTCCGATTGCGGTTCTTGATACCTCAAATGATAGGTCTCGAGACCTGTAATTGTTATGCCAAACCGCGTTTAAATTGGTTGATTATTTCCATACATTTCACAGAAAAATTGATTCGAAGAAATCACCTTACAATAGCTCAGCCGATTCAGAGCTGTAAAAATCCAAAATCTGCAATTGTGCTCAGATTGCGGTTCTTGATACCTCAAATGATAGTTCACGGGACCTGTAATTGCTATACCATACATTTCGTAGAAAAATCGATTCGAAGAAAATCACCTTACTATAGCTCAGCCGATTCAGAGCTGTAAAAATCCAAAATCTGCAATTGTGCTCCGATTGCGGTTCTTGATACCTCAAATGATAGGTCTCGGGACCTGTAATTGTTATGCTAAACCGTTTTTAAATTGGTTGATTATTTCCATACATTTCGCAGAAAAATCTATTCGAAGAAATCACCTTATAATAGCTCAGCCGATTCAGAGCTGTAAAAATCCAAAATCTGCAATTGTGCTCAGATTGCGGTTCTTGATACCACAAATGATAGCTCACGGGACCTGTAATTGCTATACCATACATTTCGTAGAAAAATCGATTCGAAGAAAATCACCTTACTATAGCTCAGCCGATTCAGAGCTGTAAAAATCCAAAATCTGCAATTGTGCTCCGATTGCGGTTCTTGATACCTCAAATGATAGGTCTCGGGACCTGTAGTTGTTATGCCAAACCGCGTTTAAATTGGTTGATTATTTCTATACATTTCACAGAAAAATCAATTCGAAGAAATCACCTTACTATAGCTCAGCCGATTCAGAGCTGTAAAAATCCAAAATCTGCAATTGTGCTCCGATTGCGGTTCTTGATACCTCAAATGATAGGTCTCGGGACCTGTAATTGTTATGCCAAACCGCGTTTAAATTGGTTGATTATTTCTATACATTTCACAGAAAAATCAATTCGAAGAAATCACCTTACTATAGCTCAGCCGATTCAGAGCTGTAAAAATCCAAAATCTGCAATTGTGCTTCGATTGCGGTTCTTGATACCTCAAATGATAGGTCTCGGGACCTGTAATTGTTATGCTAAACCGTTTTTAAATTGGTTGATTATTTCCATACATTTCGCAGAAAAATCTATTCGAAGAAATCACCTTACAATAGCTCAGCCGATTCAGAGCTGTAAAAATCCAAAATCTGCAATTGTGCTCAGATTGCGGTTCTTGATACCTCAAATGATAGTTCACGGGACCTGTAATTGCTATACCATACATTTCGTAGAAAAATCGATTCGAAGAAAATCACCTTACTATAGCTCAGCCGATTCAGAGCTGTAAAAATCCAAAATCTGCAATTGTGCTCCGATTGCGGTTCTTGATACCTCAAATGATAGGTCTCGGGACCTGTAATTGTTATGCCAAACTGCGTTTAAATTGGTTGATTATTTCTATACATTTCACAGAAAAATCAATTCGAAGAAATCACCTTACTATAGCTCAGCCGATTCAGAGCTGTAAAAATCCAAAATCTGCAATTGTGCTCAGATTGCGGTTCTTGATACCTCAAATGATAGTTCACGGGACCTGTAATTGCTATACCATACATTTCGTAGAAAAATCGATTCGAAGAAATCACCTTACTATAGCTCAGCCGATTCAGAGCTGTAAAAATCCAAAATCTGGAATTGTGCTCCGATTGCGGTTCTTGATACCTCAAATGATAGGTCTCGAGACCTGTAATTGTTATGCCAAACCGCGTTTAAATTGGTTGATTATTTCCATACATTTCACAGAAAAATTGATTCGAAGAAATCACCTTACAATAGCTCAGCCGATTCAGAGCTGTAAAAATCCAAAATCTGCAATTGTGCTCAGATTGCGGTTCTTGATACCTCAAATGATAGTTCACGGGACCTGTAATTGCTATACCATACATTTCGTAGAAAAATCGATTCGAAGAAAATCACCTTACTATAGCTCAGCCGATTCAGAGCTGTAAAAATCCAAAATCTGCAATTGTGCTCCGATTGCGGTTCTTGATACCTCAAATGATAGGTCTCGAGACCTGTAATTGTTATGCCAAACCGCGTTTAAATTGGTTGATTATTTCCATACATTTCACAGAAAAATCTATTCGAAGAAATCACCTTACAATAGCTCAGCCGATTCAGAGCTGTAAAAATCCAAAATCTGCAATTGTGCTCAGATTGCGGTTCTTGATACCACAAATGATAGCTCACGGGACCTGTAATTGCTATACCATACATTTCGTAGAAAAATCGATTCGAAGAAAATCACCTTACTATAGCTCAGCCGATTCAGAGCTGTAAAAATCCAAAATCTGCAATTGTGCTCAGATTGCGGTTCTTGATACCTCAAATGATAGTTCACGGGACCTGTAATTGCTATACCATACATTTCGTAGAAAAATCGATTCGAAGAAAATCACCTTACTATAGCTCAGCCGATTCAGAGCTGTAAAAATCCAAAATCTGCAATTGTGCTCCGATTGCGGTTCTTGATACCTCAAATGATAGGTCTCGAGACCTGTAATTGTTATGCCAAACCGCGTTTAAATTGGTTGATTATTTCCATACATTTCACAGAAAAATTGATTCGAAGAAATCACCTTACAATAGCTCAGCCGATTCAGAGCTGTAAAAATCCAAAATCTGCAATTGTGCTCAGATTGCGGTTCTTGATACCTCAAATGATAGTTCACGGGACCTGTAATTGCTATACCATACATTTCGTAGAAAAATCGATTCGAAGAAAATCACCTTACTATAGCTCAGCCGATTCAGAGCTGTAAAAATCCAAAATCTGCAATTGTGCTCCGATTGCGGTTCTTGATACCTCAAATGATAGGTCTCGAGACCTGTAATTGTTATGCCAAACCGCGTTTAAATTGGTTGATTATTTCCATACATTTCACAGAAAAATTGATTCGAAGAAATCACCTTACAATAGCTCAGCCGATTCAGAGCTGTAAAAATCCAAAATCTGCAATTGTGCTCAGATTGCGGTTCTTGATACCACAAATGATAGCTCACGGGACCTGTAATTGCTATACCATACATTTCGTAGAAAAATCGATTCGAAGAAAATCACCTTACTATAGCTCAGCCGATTCAGAGCTGTAAAAATCCAAAATCTGCAATTGTGCTCCGATTGCGGTTCTTGATACCTCAAATGATAGGTCTCGAGACCTGTAATTGTTATGCCAAACCGCGTTTAAATTGGTTGATTATTTCCATACATTTCACAGAAAAATTGATTCGAAGAAATCACCTTACAATAGCTCAGCCGATTCAGAGCTGTAAAAATCCAAAATCTGCAATTGTGCTCAGATTGCGGTTCTTGATACCACAAATGATAGCTCACGGGACCTGTAATTGCTATACCATACATTTCGTAGAAAAATCGATTCGAAGAAAATCACCTTACTATAGCTCAGCCGATTCAGAGCTGTAAAAATCCAAAATCTGGAATTGTGCTCCGATTGCGGTTCTTGATACCTCAAATGATAGGTCTCGAGACCTGTAATTGTTATGCCAAACCGCGTTTAAATTGGTTGATTATTTCCATACATTTCACAGAAAAATTGATTCGAAGAAATCACCTTACAATAGCTCAGCCGATTCAGAGCTGTAAAAATCCAAAATCTGCAATTGTGCTCAGATTGCGGTTCTTGATACCTCAAATGATAGTTCACGGGACCTGTAATTGCTATACCATACATTTCGTAGAAAAATCGATTCGAAGAAAATCACCTTACAATAGCTCAGCCGATTCAGAGCTGTAAAAATCCAAAATCTGCAATTGTGCTCCGATTGCGGTTCTTGATACCTCAAATGATAGGTCTCGAGACCTGTAATTGTTATGCCAAACCGCGTTTAAATTGGTTGATTATTTCCATACATTTCACAGAAAAATTGATTCGAAGAAATCACCTTACAATAGCTCAGCCGATTCAGAGCTGTAAAAATCCAAAATCTGCAATTGTGCTCAGATTGCGGTTCTTGATACCACAAATGATAGCTCACGGGACCTGTAATTGCTATACCATACATTTCGTAGAAAAATCGATTCGAAGAAAATCACCTTACTATAGCTCAGCCGATTCAGAGCTGTAAAAATCCAAAATCTGCAATTGTGCTCAGATTGCGGTTCTTGATACCTCAAATGATAGTTCACGGGACCTGTAATTGCTATACCATACATTTCGTAGAAAAATCGATTCGAAGAAAATCACCTTACTATAGCTCAGCCGATTCAGAGCTGTAAAAATCCAAAATCTGCAATTGTGCTCCGATTGCGGTTCTTGATACCTCAAATGATAGGTCTCGAGACCTGTAATTGTTATGCCAAACCGCGTTTAAATTGGTTGATTATTTCCATACATTTCACAGAAAAATTGATTCGAAGAAATCACCTTACAATAGCTCAGCCGATTCAGAGCTGTAAAAATCCAAAATCTGCAATTGTGCTCAGATTGCGGTTCTTGATACCACAAATGATAGTTCACGGGACCTGTAATTGCTATACCATACATTTCGTAGAAAAATCGATTCGAAGAAAATCACCTTACTATAGCTCAGCCGATTCAGAGCTGTAAAAATCCAAAATCTGCAATTGTGCTCCGATTGCGGTTCTTGATACCTCAAATGATAGGTCTCGAGACCTGTAATTGTTATGCCAAACCGCGTTTAAATTGGTTGATTATTTCCATACATTTCACAGAAAAATTGATTCGAAGAAATCACCTTACAATAGCTCAGCCGATTCAGAGCTGTAAAAATCCAAAATCTGCAATTGTGCTCAGATTGCGGTTCTTGATACCTCAAATGATAGTTCACGGGACCTGTAATTGCTATACCATACATTTCGTAGAAAAATCGATTCGAAGAAAATCACCTTACTATAGCTCAGCCGATTCAGAGCTGTAAAAATCCAAAATCTGCAATTGTGCTCCGATTGCGGTTCTTGATACCTCAAATGATAGGTCTCGAGACCTGTAATTGTTATGCCAAACCGCGTTTAAATTGGTTGATTATTTCCATACATTTCACAGAAAAATTGATTCGAAGAAATCACCTTACAATAGCTCAGCCGATTCAGAGCTGTAAAAATCCAAAATCTGCAATTGTGCTCAGATTGCGGTTCTTGATACCACAAATGATAGTTCACGGGACCTGTAATTGCTATACCATACATTTCGTAGAAAAATCGATTCGAAGAAAATCACCTTACTATAGCTCAGCCGATTCAGAGCTGTAAAAATCCAAAATCTGCAATTGTGCTCCGATTGCGGTTCTTGATACCTCAAATGATAGGTCTCGAGACCTGTAATTGTTATGCCAAACCGCGTTTAAATTGGTTGATTATTTCCATACATTTCACAGAAAAATTGATTCGAAGAAATCACCTTACAATAGCTCAGCCGATTCAGAGCTGTAAAAATCCAAAATCTGCAATTGTGCTCAGATTGCGGTTCTTGATACCACAAATGATAGCTCACGGGACCTGTAATTGCTATACCATACATTTCGTAGAAAAATCGATTCGAAGAAAATCACCTTACTATAGCTCAGCCGATTCAGAGCTGTAAAAATCCAAAATCTGCAATTGTGCTCAGATTGCGGTTCTTGATACCTCAAATGATAGTTCACGGGACCTGTAATTGCTATACCATACATTTCGTAGAAAAATCGATTCGAAGAAAATCACCTTACTATAGCTCAGCCGATTCAGAGCTGTAAAAATCCAAAATCTGCAATTGTGCTCCGATTGCGGTTCTTGATACCTCAAATGATAGGTCTCGAGACCTGTAATTGTTATGCCAAACCGCGTTTAAATTGGTTGATTATTTCCATACATTTCACAGAAAAATTGATTCGAAGAAATCACCTTACAATAGCTCAGCCGATTCAGAGCTGTAAAAATCCAAAATCTGCAATTGTGCTCAGATTGCGGTTCTTGATACCACAAATGATAGCTCACGGGACCTGTAATTGCTATACCATACATTTCGTAGAAAAATCGATTCGAAGAAAATCACCTTACTATAGCTCAGCCGATTCAGAGCTGTAAAAATCCAAAATCTGCAATTGTGCTCCGATTGCGGTTCTTGATACCTCAAATGATAGGTCTCGAGACCTGTAATTGTTATGCCAAACCGCGTTTAAATTGGTTGATTATTTCCATACATTTCACAGAAAAATTGATTCGAAGAAATCACCTTACAATAGCTCAGCCGATTCAGAGCTGTAAAAATCCAAAATCTGCAATTGTGCTCAGATTGCGGTTCTTGATACCTCAAATGATAGTTCACGGGACCTGTAATTGCTATACCATACATTTCGTAGAAAAATCGATTCGAAGAAAATCACCTTACTATAGCTCAGCCGATTCAGAGCTGTAAAAATCCAAAATCTGCAATTGTGCTCCGATTGCGGTTCTTGATACCTCAAATGATAGGTCTCGAGACCTGTAATTGTTATGCCAAACCGCGTTTAAATTGGTTGATTATTTCCATACATTTCACAGAAAAATTGATTCGAAGAAATCACCTTACAATAGCTCAGCCGATTCAGAGCTGTAAAAATCCAAAATCTGCAATTGTGCTCAGATTGCGGTTCTTGATACCTCAAATGATAGTTCACGGGACCTGTAATTGCTATACCATACATTTCGTAGAAAAATCGATTCGAAGAAAATCACCTTACTATAGCTCAGCCGATTCAGAGCTGTAAAAATCCAAAATCTGCAATTGTGCTCCGATTGCGGTTCTTGATACCTCAAATGATAGGTCTCGGGACCTGTAATTGTTATGCCAAACCGCGTTTAAATTGGTTGATTATTTCTATACATTTCACAGAAAAATCAATTCGAAGAAATCACCTTACTATAGCTCAGCCGATTCAGAGCTGTAAAAATCCAAAATCTGCAATTGTGCTTCGATTGCGGTTCTTGATACCTCAAATGATAGGTCTCGGGACCTGTAATTGTTATGCTAAACCGTTTTTAAATTGGTTGATTATTTCCATACATTTCGCAGAAAAATCTATTCGAAGAAATCACCTTACAATAGCTCAGCCGATTCAGAGCTGTAAAAATCCAAAATCTGCAATTGTGCTCAGATTGCGGTTCTTGATACCTCAAATGATAGTTCACGGGACCTGTAATTGCTATACCATACATTTCGTAGAAAAATCGATTCGAAGAAATCACCTTACTATAGCTCAGCCGATTCAGAGCTGTAAAAATCCAAAATCTGGAATTGTGCTCCGATTGCGGTTCTTGATACCTCAAATGATAGGTCTCGAGACCTGTAATTGTTATGCCAAACCGCGTTTAAATTGGTTGATTATTTCCATACATTTCACAGAAAAATTGATTCGAAGAAATCACCTTACAATAGCTCAGCCGATTCAGAGCTGTAAAAATCCAAAATCTGCAATTGTGCTCAGATTGCGGTTCTTGATACCTCAAATGATAGTTCACGGGACCTGTAATTGCTATACCATACATTTCGTAGAAAAATCGATTCGAAGAAAATCACCTTACTATAGCTCAGCCGATTCAGAGCTGTAAAAATCCAAAATCTGCAATTGTGCTCCGATTGCGGTTCTTGATACCTCAAATGATAGGTCTCGAGACCTGTAATTGTTATGCCAAACCGCGTTTAAATTGGTTGATTATTTCCATACATTTCACAGAAAAATTGATTCGAAGAAATCACCTTACAATAGCTCAGCCGATTCAGAGCTGTAAAAATCCAAAATCTGCAATTGTGCTCAGATTGCGGTTCTTGATACCTCAAATGATAGTTCACGGGACCTGTAATTGCTATACCATACATTTCGTAGAAAAATCGATTCGAAGAAAATCACCTTACTATAGCTCAGCCGATTCAGAGCTGTAAAAATCCAAAATCTGCAATTGTGCTCCGATTGCGGTTCTTGATACCTCAAATGATAGGTCTCGGGACCTGTAATTGTTATGCCAAACCGCGTTTAAATTGGTTGATTATTTCTATACATTTCACAGAAAAATCAATTCGAAGAAATCACCTTACTATAGCTCAGCCGATTCAGAGCTGTAAAAATCTAAAATCTGCAATTGTGCTTCGATTGCGGTTCTTGATACCTCAAATGATAGGTCTCGGGACCTGTAATTGTTATGCTAAACCGTTTTTAAATTGGTTGATTATTTCCATACATTTCGCAGAAAAATCTATTCGAAGAAATCACCTTATAATAGCTCAGCCGATTCAGAGCTGTAAAAATCCAAAATCTGCAATTGTGCTCAGATTGCGGTTCTTGATACCTCAAATGATAGTTCACGGGACCTGTAATTGCTATACCATACATTTCGTAGAAAAATCTATTCGAAGAAATCACCTTACTATAGCTCAGCCGATTCAGAGCTGTAAAAATCCAAAATCTGCAATTGTGCTCCGATTGCGGTTCTTGATACCTCAAATGATAGGTCTCGGGACCTGTAATTGTTATGCCAAACCGCGTTTAAATTGGTTGATTATTTCTATACATTTCACAGAAAAATCAATTCGAAGAAATCACCTTACTATAGCTCAGCCGATTCAGAGCTGTAAAAATCCAAAATCTGCAATTGTGCTCCGATTGCGGTTCTTGATACCTCAAATGATAGGTCTCGGGACCTGTAATTGTTATGCCAAACCGCGTTTAAATTGGTTGATTATTTCTATACATTTCACAGAAAAATCAATTCGAAGAAATCACCTTACTATAGCTCAGCCGATTCAGAGCTGTAAAAATCCAAAATCTGCAATTGTGCTCCGATTGCGGTTCTTGATACCTCAAATGATAGGTCTCGAGACCTGTAATTGTTATGCCAAACCGCGTTTAAATTGGTTGATTATTTCTATACATTTCACAGAAAAATCAATTCGAAGAAATCACCTTACTATAGCTCAGCCGATTCAGAGCTGTAAAAATCCAAAATCTGCAATTGTGCTTCGATTGCGGTTCTTGATACCTCAAATGATAGGTCTCGGGACCTGTAATTGTTATGCTAAACCGTTTTTAAATTGGTTGACTATTTCTATACATTTCACAGAAAAATCAATTCGAAGAAATCACCTTACTATAGCTCAGCCGATTCAGAGCTGTAAAAATCCAAAATCTGCAATTGTGCTCAGATTGCGGTTCTTGATACCTCAAATGATAGGTCTCGGGACCTGTAATTGTTATGCTAAACCGTTTTTAAATTGGTTGATTATTTCCATACATTTCGCAGAAAAATCTATTCGAAGAAATCACCTTACAATAGCTCAGCCGATTCAGAGCTGTAAAAATCCAAAATCTGCAATTGTGCTCAGATTGCGGTTCTTGATACCTCAAATGATAGTTCACGGGACCTGTAATTGCTATACCATACATTTCGTAGAAAAATCGATTCGAAGAAAATCACCTTACTATAGCTCAGCCGATTCAGAGCTGTAAAAATCCAAAATCTGCAATTGTGCTCCGATTGCGGTTCTTGATACCTCAAATGATAGGTCTCGGGACCTGTAATTGTTATGCTAAACCGTTTTTAAATTGGTTGATTATTTCCATACATTTCGCAGAAAAATCTATTCGAAGAAATCACCTTACAATAGCTCAGCCGATTCAGAGCTGTAAAAATCCAAAATCTGCAATTGTGCTCAGATTGCGGTTCTTGATACCTCAAATGATAGTTCACGGGACCTGTAATTGCTATACCATACATTTCGTAGAAAAATCGATTCGAAGAAAATCACCTTACTATAGCTCAGCCGATTCAGAGCTGTAAAAATCCAAAATCTGCAATTGTGCTTCGATTGCGGTTCTTGATACCTCAAATGATAGGTCTCGGGACCTGTAATTGTTATGCTAAACCGTTTTTAAATTGGTTGATTATTTCCATACATTTCGCAGAAAAATCTATTCGAAGAAATCACCTTACAATAGCTCAGCCGATTCAGAGCTGTAAAAATCCAAAATATGCAATTGTGCTCAGATTGCGGTTCTTGATACCTCAAATGATAGTTCACGGGACCTGTAATTGCTATACCATACATTTCGTAGAAAAATCGATTCGAAGAAAATCACCTTACTATAGCTCAGCCGATTCAGAGCTGTAAAAATCCAAAATCTGCAATTGTGCTTCGATTGCGGTTCTTGATACCTCAAATGATAGGTCTCGGGACCTGTAATTGTTATGCTAAACCGTTTTTAAATTGGTTGATTATTTCCATACATTTCGCAGAAAAATCTATTCGAAGAAATCACCTTACAATAGCTCAGCCGATTCAGAGCTGTAAAAATCCAAAATCTGCAATTGTGCTTCGATTGCGGTTCTTGATACCTCAAATGATAGGTCTCGGGACCTGTAATTGTTATGCTAAACCGTTTTTAAATTGGTTGATTATTTCCATACATTTCGCAGAAAAATCTATTCGAAGAAATCACCTTACAATAGCTCAGCCGATTCAGAGCTGTAAAAATCCAAAATCTGCAATTGTGCTTCGATTGCGGTTCTTGATACCTCAAATGATAGGTCTCGGGACCTGTAATTGTTATGCCAAACCGCGTTTAAATTGGTTGATTATTTCTATACATTTCACAGAAAAATCAATTCGAAGAAATCACCTTACTATAGCTCAGCCGATTCAGAGCTGTAAAAATCCAAAATCTGCAATTGTGCTTCGATTGCGGTTCTTGATACCTCAAATGATAGGTCTCGGGACCTGTAATTGTTATGCTAAACCGTTTTTAAATTGGTTGATTATTTCCATACATTTCGCAGAAAAATCTATTCGAAGAAATCACCTTACAATAGCTCAGCCGATTCAGAGCTGTAAAAATCCAAAATCTGCAATTGTGCTCCGATTGCGGTTCTTGATACCTCAAATGATAGGTCTCGGGACCTGTAATTGTTATGCTAAACCGTTTTTAAATTGGTTGATTATTTCCATACATTTCGCAGAAAAATCTATTCGAAGAAATCACCTTACAATAGCTCAGCCGATTCAGAGCTGTAAAAATCCAAAATCTGCAATTGTGCTTCGATTGCGGTTCTTGATACCTCAAATGATAGGTCTCGGGACCTGTAATTGTTATGCCAAACCGCGTTTAAATTGGTTGATTATTTCTATACATTTCACAGAAAAATCAATTCGAAGAAATCACCTTACTATAGCTCAGCCGATTCAGAGCTGTAAAAATCCAAAATCTGCAATTGTGCTTCGATTGCGGTTCTTGATACCTCAAATGATAGGTCTCGGGACCTGTAATTGTTATGCTAAACCGTTTTTAAATTGGTTGATTATTTCCATACATTTCACAGAAAAATCAATTCGAAGAAATCACCTTACAATAGCTCAGCCGATTCAGAGCTGTAAAAATCCAAAATCTGCAATTGTGCTTCGATTGCGGTTCTTGATACCTCAAATGATAGGTCTCGGGACCTGTAATTGTTATGCCAAACCGCGTTTAAATTGGTTGATTATTTCTATACATTTCACAGAAAAATCAATTCGAAGAAATCACCTTACTATAGCTCAGCCGATTCAGAGCTGTAAAAATCCAAAATCTGCAATTGTGCTCCGATTGCGGTTCTTGATACCTCAAATGATAGGTCTCGGGACCTGTAATTGTTATGCCAAACCGCGTTTAAATTGGTTGATTATTTCTATACATTTCACAGAAAAATCAATTCGAAGAAATCACCTTACTATAGCTCAGCCGATTCAGAGCTGTAAAAATCCAAAATCTGCAATTGTGCTCCGATTGCGGTTCTTGATACCTCAAATGATAGGTCTCGAGACCTGTAATTGTTATGCCAAACCGCGTTTAAATTGGTTGATTATTTCTATACATTTCACAGAAAAATCAATTCGAAGAAATCACCTTACTATAGCTCAGCCGATTCAGAGCTGTAAAAATCCAAAATCTGCAATTGTGCTCCGATTGCGGTTCTTGATACCTCAAATGATAGGTCTCGAGACCTGTAATTGTTATGCCAAACCGCGTTTAAATTGGTTGATTATTTCTATACATTTCACAGAAAAATCAATTCGAAGAAATCACCTTACTATAGCTCAGCCGATTCAGAGCTGTAAAAATCCAAAATCTGCAATTGTGCTCCGATTGCGGTTCTTGATACCTCAAATGATAGGTCTCGAGACCTGTAATTGTTATGCCAAACCGCGTTTAAATTGGTTGATTATTTCTATACATTTCACAGAAAAATCAATTCGAAGAAATCACCTTACTATAGCTCAGCCGATTCAGAGCTGTAAAAATCCAAAATCTGCAATTGTGCTTCGATTGCGGTTCTTGATACCTCAAATGATAGGTCTCGGGACCTGTAATTGTTATGCTAAACCGTTTTTAAATTGGTTGACTATTTCTATACATTTCACAGAAAAATCAATTCGAAGAAATCACCTTACTATAGCTCAGCCGATTCAGAGCTGTAAAAATCCAAAATCTGCAATTGTGCTCAGATTGCGGTTCTTGATACCTCAAATGATAGGTCTCGGGACCTGTAATTGTTATGCTAAACCGTTTTTAAATTGGTTGATTATTTCCATACATTTCGCAGAAAAATCTATTCGAAGAAATCACCTTACAATAGCTCAGCCGATTCAGAGCTGTAAAAATCCAAAATCTGCAATTGTGCTCAGATTGCGGTTCTTGATACCTCAAATGATAGTTCACGGGACCTGTAATTGCTATACCATACATTTCGTAGAAAAATCGATTCGAAGAAAATCACCTTACTATAGCTCAGCCGATTCAGAGCTGTAAAAATCCAAAATCTGCAATTGTGCTCCGATTGCGGTTCTTGATACCTCAAATGATAGGTCTCGGGACCTGTAATTGTTATGCTAAACCGTTTTTAAATTGGTTGATTATTTCCATACATTTCGCAGAAAAATCTATTCGAAGAAATCACCTTACAATAGCTCAGCCGATTCAGAGCTGTAAAAATCCAAAATCTGCAATTGTGCTCAGATTGCGGTTCTTGATACCTCAAATGATAGTTCACGGGACCTGTAATTGCTATACCATACATTTCGTAGAAAAATCGATTCGAAGAAAATCACCTTACTATAGCTCAGCCGATTCAGAGCTGTAAAAATCCAAAATCTGCAATTGTGCTTCGATTGCGGTTCTTGATACCTCAAATGATAGGTCTCGGGACCTGTAATTGTTATGCTAAACCGTTTTTAAATTGGTTGATTATTTCCATACATTTCGCAGAAAAATCTATTCGAAGAAATCACCTTACAATAGCTCAGCCGATTCAGAGCTGTAAAAATCCAAAATCTGCAATTGTGCTTCGATTGCGGTTCTTGATACCTCAAATGATAGGTCTCGGGACCTGTAATTGTTATGCCAAACCGCGTTTAAATTGGTTGATTATTTCTATACATTTCACAGAAAAATCAATTCGAAGAAATCACCTTACTATAGCTCAGCCGATTCAGAGCTGTAAAAATCCAAAATCTGCAATTGTGCTTCGATTGCGGTTCTTGATACCTCAAATGATAGGTCTCGGGACCTGTAATTGTTATGCTAAACCGTTTTTAAATTGGTTGATTATTTCCATACATTTCGCAGAAAAATCTATTCGAAGAAATCACCTTACAATAGCTCAGCCGATTCAGAGCTGTAAAAATCCAAAATCTGCAATTGTGCTCCGATTGCGGTTCTTGATACCTCAAATGATAGGTCTCGGGACCTGTAATTGTTATGCTAAACCGTTTTTAAATTGGTTGATTATTTCCATACATTTCGCAGAAAAATCTATTCGAAGAAATCACCTTACAATAGCTCAGCCGATTCAGAGCTGTAAAAATCCAAAATCTGCAATTGTGCTTCGATTGCGGTTCTTGATACCTCAAATGATAGGTCTCGGGACCTGTAATTGTTATGCCAAACCGCGTTTAAATTGGTTGATTATTTCTATACATTTCACAGAAAAATCAATTCGAAGAAATCACCTTACTATAGCTCAGCCGATTCAGAGCTGTAAAAATCCAAAATCTGCAATTGTGCTTCGATTGCGGTTCTTGATACCTCAAATGATAGGTCTCGGGACCTGTAATTGTTATGCTAAACCGTTTTTAAATTGGTTGATTATTTCCATACATTTCACAGAAAAATCAATTCGAAGAAATCACCTTACAATAGCTCAGCCGATTCAGAGCTGTAAAAATCCAAAATCTGCAATTGTGCTTCGATTGCGGTTCTTGATACCTCAAATGATAGGTCTCGGGACCTGTAATTGTTATGCCAAACCGCGTTTAAATTGGTTGATTATTTCTATACATTTCACAGAAAAATCAATTCGAAGAAATCACCTTACTATAGCTCAGCCGATTCAGAGCTGTAAAAATCCAAAATCTGCAATTGTGCTTCGATTGCGGTTCTTGATACCTCAAATGATAGGTCTCGGGACCTGTAATTGTTATGCCAAACCGCGTTTAAATTGGTTGATTATTTCTATACATTTCACAGAAAAATCAATTCGAAGAAATCACCTTACTATAGCTCAGCCGATTCAGAGCTGTAAAAATCCAAAATCTGCAATTGTGCTTCGATTGCGGTTCTTGATACCTCAAATGATAGGTCTCGGGACCTGTAATTGTTATGCTAAACCGTTTTTAAATTGGTTGATTATTTCCATACATTTCGCAGAAAAATCTATTCGAAGAAATCACCTTACAATAGCTCAGCCGATTCAGAGCTGTAAAAATCCAAAATCTGCAATTGTGCTCAGATTGCGGTTCTTGATACCTCAAATGATAGTTCACGGGACCTGTAATTGCTATACCATACATTTCGTAGAAAAATCGATTCGAAGAAAATCACCTTACTATAGCTCAGCCGATTCAGAGCTGAAAAATCCAAAATCTGCAATTGTGCTCCGATTGCGGTTCTTGATACCTCAAATGATAGGTCTCGGGACCTGTAATTGTTATGTCAAACCGCGTTTAAATTGGTTGATTATTTCTATACATTTCACAGAAAAATCAATTCGAAGAAATCACCTTACTATAGTTCAGCCGATTCAGAGCTGTAAAAATCCAAAATCTGCAATTGTGCTTCGATTGCGGTTCTTGATACCTCAAATGATAGGTCTCGGGACCTGTAATTGTTATGCCAAACCGCGTTTAAATTGGTTGATTATTTCTATACATTTCACAGAAAAATCAATTCGAAGAAATCACCATACTATAGCTCAGCCGATTCAGAGCTGTAAAAATCCAAAATCTGCAATTGTGCTTCGATTGCGGTTCTTGATACCTCAAATGATAGGTCTCGGGACCTGTAATTGTTATGCCAAACCGCGTTTAAATTGGTTGATTATTTCTATACATTTCACAGAAAAATCAATTCGAAGAAATCACCTTACTATAGCTCAGCCGATTCAGAGCTGTAAAAATCCAAAATCTGCAATTGTGCTTCGATTGCGGTTCTTGATACCTCAAATGATAGGTCTCGGGACCTGTAATTGTTATGCCAAACCGCGTTTAAATTGGTTGATTATTTCTATACATTTCACAGAAAAATCAATTCGAAGAAATCACCTTACTATAGCTCAGCCGATTCAGAGCTGTAAAAATCCAAAATCTGCAATTGTGCTTCGATTGCGGTTCTTGATACCTCAAATGATAGGTCTCGGGACCTGTAATTGTTATGCTAAACCGTTTTTAAATTGGTTGATTATTTCCATACATTTCGCAGAAAAATCTATTCGAAGAAATCACCTTACAATAGCTCAGCCGATTCAGAGCTGTAAAAATCCAAAATCTGCAATTGTGCTCCGATTGCGGTTCTTGATACCTCAAATGATAGGTCTCGGGACCTGTAATTGTTATGCTAAACCGTTTTTAAATTGGTTGATTATTTCTATACATTTCACAGAAAAATCAATTCGAAGAAATCACCTTACTATAGCTCAGCCGATTCAGAGCTGTAAAAATCCAAAATCTGCAATTGTGCTCAGATTGCGGTTCTTGATACCTCAAATGATAGTTCACGGGACCTGTAATTGCTATACCATACATTTCGTAGAAAAATCGATTCGAAGAAAATCACCTTACTATAGCTCAGCCGATTCAGAGCTGTAAAAATCCAAAATCTGCAATTGTGCTTCGATTGCGGTTCTTGATACCTCAAATGATAGGTCTCGGGACCTATAATTGTTATGCTAAACCGTTTTTAAATTGGTTGATTATTTCCATACATTTCGCAGAAAAATCTATTCGAAGAAATCACCTTACAATAGCTCAGCCGATTCAGAGCTGTAAAAATCCAAAATCTGCAATTGTGCTTCGATTGCGGTTCTTGATACCTCAAATGATAGGTCTCGGGACCTGTAATTGTTATGCCAAACCGCGTTTAAATTGGTTGATTATTTCTATACATTTCACAGAAAAATCAATTCGAAGAAATCACCTTACTATAGCTCAGCCGATTCAGAGCTGTAAAAATCCAAAATCTGCAATTGTGCTTCGATTGCGGTTCTTGATACCTCAAATGATAGGTCTCGGGACCTGTAATTGTTATGCTAAACCGTTTTTAAATTGGTTGATTATTTCCATACATTTCGCAGAAAAATCTATTCGAAGAAATCACCTTACAATAGCTCAGCCGATTCAGAGCTGTAAAAATCCAAAATCTGCAATTGTGCTTCGATTGCGGTTCTTGATACCTCAAATGATAGGTCTCGGGACCTGTAATTGTTATGCCAAACCGCGTTTAAATTGGTTGATTATTTCTATACATTTCACAGAAAAATCAATTCGAAGAAATCACCTTACTATAGCTCAGCCGATTCAGAGCTGTAAAAATCCAAAATCTGCAATTGTGCTTCGATTGCGGTTCTTGATACCTCAAATGATAGGTCTCGGGACCTGTAATTGTTATGCTAAACCGTTTTTAAATTGGTTGATTATTTCCATACATTTCGCAGAAAAATCTATTCGAAGAAATCACCTTACAATAGCTCAGCCGATTCAGAGCTGTAAAAATCCAAAATCTGCAATTGTGCTCAGATTGCGGTTCTTGATACCTCAAATGATAGTTCACGGGACCTGTAATTGCTATACCATACATTTCGTAGAAAAATCGATTCGAAGAAAATCACCTTACTATAGCTCAGCCGATTCAGAGCTGTAAAAATCCAAAATCTGCAATTGTGCTCCGATTGCGGTTCTTGATACCTCAAATGATAGGTCTCGGGACCTGTAATTGTTATGTCAAACCGCGTTTAAATTGGTTGATTATTTCTATACATTTCACAGAAAAATCAATTCGAAGAAATCACCTTACTATAGTTCAGCCGATTCAGAGCTGTAAAAATCCAAAATCTGCAATTGTGCTTCGATTGCGGTTCTTGATACCTCAAATGATAGGTCTCGGGACCTGTAATTGTTATGCCAAACCGCGTTTAAATTGGTTGATTATTTCTATACATTTCACAGAAAAATCAATTCGAAGAAATCACCTTACTATAGCTCAGCCGATTCAGAGCTGTAAAAATCCAAAATCTGCAATTGTGCTTCGATTGCGGTTCTTGATACCTCAAATGATAGGTCTCGGGACCTGTAATTGTTATGCCAAACCGCGTTTAAATTGGTTGATTATTTCTATACATTTCACAGAAAAATCAATTCGAAGAAATCACCTTACTATAGCTCAGCCGATTCAGAGCTGTAAAAATCCAAAATCTGCAATTGTGCTTCGATTGCGGTTCTTGATACCTCAAATGATAGGTCTCGGGACCTGTAATTGTTATGCCAAACCGCGTTTAAATTGGTTGATTATTTCTATACATTTCACAGAAAAATCAATTCGAAGAAATCACCTTACTATAGCTCAGCCGATTCAGAGCTGTAAAAATCCAAAATCTGCAATTGTGCTTCGATTGCGGTTCTTGATACCTCAAATGATAGGTCTCGGGACCTGTAATTGTTATGCTAAACCGTTTTTAAATTAGTTGATTATTTCCATACATTTCACAGAAAAATCTATTCGAAGAAATCACCTTACAATAGCTCAGCCGATTCAGAGCTGTAAAAATCCAAAATCTGCAATTGTGCTTCGATTGCGGTTCTTGATACCTCAAATGATAGGTCTCGGGACCTGTAATTGTTATGCCAAACCGCGTTTAAATTAGTTGATTATTTCTATACATTTCACAGAAAAATCAATTCAATGAAATCACCTTACTATAGTTCAGCCGATTCAGAGCTGTAAAAATCCAAAATCTGCAATTGTGCTTCGATTGCGGTTCTTGATACCTCAAATGATAGGTCTCGGGACCTGTAATTGTTATGCCAAACCGCGTTTAAATTGGTTGATTATTTCTATACATTTCACAGAAAAATCAATTCGAAGAAATCACCTTACAATAGCTCAGCCGATTCAGAGCTGTAAAAATCCAAAATCTGCAATTGTGCTTCGATTGCGGTTCTTGATACCTCAAATGATAGGTCTCGGGACCTGTAATTGTTATGCTAAACCGTTTTTAAATTGGTTGATTATTTCCATACATTTCGCAGAAAAATCTATTCGAAGAAATCACCTTACAATAGCTCAGCCGATTCAGAGCTGTAAAAATCCAAAATCTGCAATTGTGCTTCGATTGCGGTTCTTGATACCTCAAATGATAGGTCTCGGGACCTGTAATTGTTATGCCAAACCGCGTTTAAATTGGTTGATTATTTCTATACATTTCACAGAAAAATCAATTCGAAGAAATCACCTTACTATAGCTCAGCCGATTCAGAGCTGTAAAAATCCAAAATCTGCACTTGTGCTTCGATTGCGGTTCTTGATACCTCAAATGATAGGTCTCGGGACCTGTAATTGTTATGCCAAACCGCGTTTAAATTGGTTGATTATTTCTATACATTTCACAGAAAAATCAATTCGAAGAAATCACCTTACTATAGCTCAGCCGATTCAGAGCTGTAAAAATCCAAAATCTGCAATTGTGCTTCGATTGCGGTTCTTGATACCTCAAATGATAGGTCTCGGGACCTGTAATTGTTATGCTAAACCGTTTTTAAATTGGTTGATTATTTCCATACATTTCGCAGAAAAATCTATTCGAAGAAATCACCTTACAATAGCTCAGCCGATTCAGAGCTGTAAAAATCCAAAATCTGCAATTGTGCTTCGATTGCGGTTCTTGATACCTCAAATGATAGGTCTCGGGACCTGTAATTGTTATGCCAAACCGCGTTTAAATTGGTTGATTATTTCTATACATTTCACAGAAAAATCAATTCGAAGAAATCACCTTACTATAGCTCAGCCGATTCAGAGCTGTAAAAATCCAAAATCTGCAATTGTGCTTCGATTGCGGTTCTTGATACCTCAAATGATAGGTCTCGGGACCTGTAATTGTTATGCCAAACCGCGTTTAAATTGGTTGATTATTTCTATACATTTCACAGAAAAATCAATTCGAAGAAATCACCTTACTATAGCTCAGCCGATTCAGAGCTGTAAAAATCCAAAATCTGCAATTGTGCTTCGATTGCGGTTCTTGATACCTCAAATGATAGGTCTCGGGACCTGTAATTGTTATGCCAAACCGCGTTTAAATTGGTTGATTATTTCTATACATTTCACAGAAAAATCAATTCGAAGAAATCACCTTACTATAGCTCAGCCGATTCAGAGCTGTAAAAATCCAAAATCTGCAATTGTGCTTCGATTGCGGTTCTTGATACCTCAAATGATAGGTCTCGGGACCTGTAATTGTTATGCCAAACCGCGTTTAAATTGGTTGATTATTTCTATACATTTCACAGAAAAATCAATTCGAAGAAATCACCTTACTATAGCTCAGCCGATTCAGAGCTGTAAAAATCCAAAATCTGCAATTGTGCTTCGATTGCGGTTCTTGATACCTCAAATGATAGGTCTCGGGACCTGTAATTGTTATGCTAAACCGTTTTTAAATTGGTTGATTATTTCCATACATTTCGCAGAAAAATCTATTCGAAGAAATCACCTTACAATAGCTCAGCCGATTCAGAGCTGTAAAAATCCAAAATCTGCAATTGTGCTCAGATTGCGGTTCTTGATACCTCAAATGATAGTTCACGGGACCTGTAATTGCTATACCATACATTTCGTAGAAAAATCGATTCGAAGAAAATCACCTTACTATAGCTCAGCCGATTCAGAGCTGTAAAAATCCAAAATCTGCAATTGTGCTCCGATTGCGGTTCTTGATACCTCAAATGATAGGTCTCGGGACCTGTAATTGTTATGTCAAACCGCGTTTAAATTGGTTGATTATTTCTATACATTTCACAGAAAAATCAATTCGAAGAAATCACCTTACTATAGTTCAGCCGATTCAGAGCTGTAAAAATCCAAAATCTGCAATTGTGCTTCGATTGCGGTTCTTGATACCTCAAATGATAGGTCTCGGGACCTGTAATTGTTATGCCAAACCGCGTTTAAATTGGTTGATTATTTCTATACATTTCACAGAAAAATCAATTCGAAGAAATCACCTTACTATAGCTCAGCCGATTCAGAGCTGTAAAAATCCAAAATCTGCAATTGTGCTTCGATTGCGGTTCTTGATACCTCAAATGATAGGTCTCGGGACCTGTAATTGTTATGCCAAACCGCGTTTAAATTGGTTGATTATTTCTATACATTTCACAGAAAAATCAATTCGAAGAAATCACCTTACTATAGCTCAGCCGATTCAGAGCTGTAAAAATCCAAAATCTGCAATTGTGCTTCGATTGCGGTTCTTGATACCTCAAATGATAGGTCTCGGGACCTGTAATTGTTATGCCAAACCGCGTTTAAATTGGTTGATTATTTCCATACATTTCACAGAAAAATCAATTCGAAGAAATCACCTTACTATAGCTCAGCCGATTCAGAGCTGTAAAAATCCAAAATCTGCAATTGTGCTTCGATTGCGGTTCTTGATACCTCAAATGATAGGTCTCGGGACCTGTAATTGTTATGCTAAACCGTTTTTAAATTGGTTGATTATTTCCATACATTTCGCAGAAAAATCTATTCGAAGAAATCACCTTACAATAGCTCAGCCGATTCAGAGCTGTAAAAATCCAAAATCTGCAATTGTGCTTCGATTGCGGTTCTTGATACCTCAAATGATAGGTCTCGGGACCTGTAATTGTTATGCCAAACCGCGTTTAAATTGGTTGATTATTTCTATACATTTCACAGAAAAATCAATTCGAAGAAATCACCTTACTATAGCTCAGCCGATTCAGAGCTGTAAAAATCCAAAATCTGCAATTGTGCTTCGATTGCGGTTCTTGATACCTCAAATGATAGGTCTCGGGACCTGTAATTGTTATGCCAAACCGCGTTTAAATTGGTTGATTATTTCTATACATTTCACAGAAAAATCAATTCGAAGAAATCACCTTACTATAGCTCAGCCGATTCAGAGCTGTAAAAATCCAAAATCTGCAATTGTGCTTCGATTGCGGTTCTTGATACCTCAAATGATAGGTCTCGGGACCTGTAATTGTTATGCCAAACCGCGTTTAAATTGGTTGATTATTTCTATACATTTCACAGAAAAATCAATTCGAAGAAATCACCTTACTATAGCTCAGCCGATTCAGAGCTGTAAAAATCCAAAATCTGCAATTGTGCTTCGATTGCGGTTCTTGATACCTCAAATGATAGGTCTCGGGACCTGTAATTGTTATGCCAAACCGCGTTTAAATTGGTTGATTATTTCTATACATTTCACAGAAAAATCAATTCGAAGAAATCACCTTACTATAGCTCAGCCGATTCAGAGCTGTAAAAATCCAAAATCTGCAATTGTGCTTCGATTGCGGTTCTTGATACCTCAAATGATAGGTCTCGGGACCTGTAATTGTTATGCTAAACCGTTTTTAAATTGGTTGATTATTTCCATACATTTCGCAGAAAAATCTATTCGAAGAAATCACCTTACAATAGCTCAGCCGATTCAGAGCTGTAAAAATCCAAAATCTGCAATTGTGCTCAGATTGCGGTTCTTGATACCTCAAATGATAGTTCACGGGACCTGTAATTGCTATACCATACATTTCGTAGAAAAATCGATTCGAAGAAAATCACCTTACTATAGCTCAGCCGATTCAGAGCTGTAAAAATCCAAAATCTGCAATTGTGCTCCGATTGCGGTTCTTGATACCTCAAATGATAGGTCTCGGGACCTGTAATTGTTATGTCAAACCGCGTTTAAATTGGTTGATTATTTCTATACATTTCACAGAAAAATCAATTCGAAGAAATCACCTTACTATAGTTCAGCCGATTCAGAGCTGTAAAAATCCAAAATCTGCAATTGTGCTTCGATTGCGGTTCTTGATACCTCAAATGATAGGTCTCGGGACCTGTAATTGTTATGCCAAACCGCGTTTAAATTGGTTGATTATTTCTATACATTTCACAGAAAAATCAATTCGAAGAAATCACCTTACTATAGCTCAGCCGATTCAGAGCTGTAAAAATCCAAAATCTGCAATTGTGCTTCGATTGCGGTTCTTGATACCTCAAATGATAGGTCTCGGGACCTGTAATTGTTATGCTAAACCGTTTTTAAATTGGTTGATTATTTCCATACATTTCGCAGAAAAATCTATTCGAAGAAATCACCTTACAATAGCTCAGCCGATTCAGAGCTGTAAAAATCCAAAATCTGCAATTGTGCTTCGATTGCGGTTCTTGATACCTCAAATGATAGGTCTCGGGACCTGTAATTGTTATGCCAAACCGCGTTTAAATTGGTTGATTATTTCTATACATTTCACAGAAAAATCAATTCGAAGAAATCACCTTACTATAGCTCAGCCGATTCAGAGCTGTAAAAATCCAAAATCTGCAATTGTGCTTCGATTGCGGTTCTTGATACCTCAAATGATAGGTCTCGGGACCTGTAATTGTTATGCCAAACCGCGTTTAAATTGGTTGATTATTTCTATACATTTCACAGAAAAATCAATTCGAAGAAATCACCTTACTATAGCTCAGCCGATTCAGAGCTGTAAAAATCCAAAATCTGCAATTGTGCTTCGATTGCGGTTCTTGATACCTCAAATGATAGGTCTCGGGACCTGTAATTGTTATGCCAAACCGCGTTTAAATTGGTTGATTATTTCTATACATTTCACAGAAAAATCAATTCGAAGAAATCACCTTACTATAGCTCAGCCGATTCAGAGCTGTAAAAATCCAAAATCTGCAATTGTGCTTCGATTGCGGTTCTTGATACCTCAAATGATAGGTCTCGGGACCTGTAATTGTTATGCCAAACCGCGTTTAAATTGGTTGATTATTTCTATACATTTCACAGAAAAATCAATTCGAAGAAATCACCTTACTATAGCTCAGCCGATTCAGAGCTGTAAAAATCCAAAATCTGCAATTGTGCTTCGATTGCGGTTCTTGATACCTCAAATGATAGGTCTCGGGACCTGTAATTGTTATGCCAAACCGCGTTTAAATTGGTTGATTATTTCTATACATTTCACAGAAAAATCAATTCGAAGAAATCACCTTACTATAGCTCAGCCGATTCAGAGCTGTAAAAATCCAAAATCTGCAATTGTGCTTCGATTGCGGTTCTTGATACCTCAAATGATAGGTCTCGGGACCTGTAATTGTTATGCCAAACCGCGTTTAAATTGGTTGATTATTTCTATACATTTCACAGAAAAATCAATTCGAAGAAATCACCTTACTATAGCTCAGCCGATTCAGAGCTGTAAAAATCCAAAATCTGCAATTGTGCTTCGATTGCGGTTCTTGATACCTCAAATGATAGGTCTCGGGACCTGTAATTGTTATGCCAAACCGCGTTTAAATTGGTTGATTATTTCTATACATTTCACAGAAAAATCAATTCGAAGAAATCACCTTACTATAGCTCAGCCGATTCAGAGCTGTAAAAATCCAAAATCTGCAATTGTGCTTCGATTGCGGTTCTTGATACCTCAAATGATAGGTCTCGGGACCTGTAATTGTTATGCTAAACCGTTTTTAAATTGGTTGATTATTTCCATACATTTCGCAGAAAAATCTATTCGAAGAAATCACCTTACAATAGCTCAGCCGATTCAGAGCTGTAAAAATCCAAAATCTGCAATTGTGCTCAGATTGCGGTTCTTGATACCTCAAATGATAGTTCACGGGACCTGTAATTGCTATACCATACATTTCGTAGAAAAATCGATTCGAAGAAAATCACCTTACTATAGCTCAGCCGATTCAGAGCTGTAAAAATCCAAAATCTGCAATTGTGCTCCGATTGCGGTTCTTGATACCTCAAATGATAGGTCTCGGGACCTGTAATTGTTATGTCAAACCGCGTTTAAATTGGTTGATTATTTCTATACATTTCACAGAAAAATCAATTCGAAGAAATCACCTTACTATAGTTCAGCCGATTCAGAGCTGTAAAAATCCAAAATCTGCAATTGTGCTTCGATTGCGGTTCTTGATACCTCAAATGATAGGTCTCGGGACCTGTAATTGTTATGCCAAACCGCGTTTAAATTGGTTGATTATTTCTATACATTTCACAGAAAAATCAATTCGAAGAAATCACCTTACTATAGCTCAGCCGATTCAGAGCTGTAAAAATCCAAAATCTGCAATTGTGCTTCGATTGCGGTTCTTGATACCTCAAATGATAGGTCTCGGGACCTGTAATTGTTATGCTAAACCGTTTTTAAATTGGTTGATTATTTCCATACATTTCGCAGAAAAATCTATTCGAAGAAATCACCTTACAATAGCTCAGCCGATTCAGAGCTGTA
Organism: Tipula vernalis; assembly: GCA_958295665.1. Classification (NCBI taxonomy): domain Eukaryota; kingdom Metazoa; phylum Arthropoda; class Insecta; order Diptera; family Tipulidae; genus Tipula; species Tipula vernalis. The sequence goes on along the minus strand of OY282560.1, from coordinate 62,378,103 downwards.
AAAATCCAAAATCTGCAATTGTGCTTCGATTGCGGTTCTTGATACCTCAAATGATAGGTCTCGGGACCTGTAATTGTTATGCCAAACCGCGTTTAAATTGGTTGATTATTTCTATACATTTCACAGAAAAATCAATTCGAAGAAATCACCTTACTATAGCTCAGCCGATTCAGAGCTGTAAAAATCCAAAATCTGCAATTGTGCTTCGATTGCGGTTCTTGATACCTCAAATGATAGGTCTCGGGACCTGTAATTGTTATGCCAAACCGCGTTTAAATTGGTTGATTATTTCTATACATTTCACAGAAAAATCAATTCGAAGAAATCACCTTACTATAGCTCAGCCGATTCAGAGCTGTAAAAATCCAAAATCTGCAATTGTGCTTCGATTGCGGTTCTTGATACCTCAAATGATAGGTCTCGGGACCTGTAATTGTTATGCCAAACCGCGTTTAAATTGGTTGATTATTTCTATACATTTCACAGAAAAATCAATTCGAAGAAATCACCTTACTATAGCTCAGCCGATTCAGAGCTGTAAAAATCCAAAATCTGCAATTGTGCTTCGATTGCGGTTCTTGATACCTCAAATGATAGGTCTCGGGACCTGTAATTGTTATGCCAAACCGCGTTTAAATTGGTTGATTATTTCTATACATTTCACAGAAAAATCAATTCGAAGAAATCACCTTACTATAGCTCAGCCGATTCAGAGCTGTAAAAATCCAAAATCTGCAATTGTGCTTCGATTGCGGTTCTTGATACCTCAAATGATAGGTCTCGGGACCTGTAATTGTTATGCCAAACCGCGTTTAAATTGGTTGATTATTTCTATACATTTCACAGAAAAATCAATTCGAAGAAATCACCTTACTATAGCTCAGCCGATTCAGAGCTGTAAAAATCCAAAATCTGCAATTGTGCTTCGATTGCGGTTCTTGATACCTCAAATGATAGGTCTCGGGACCTGTAATTGTTATGCCAAACCGCGTTTAAATTGGTTGATTATTTCTATACATTTCACAGAAAAATCAATTCGAAGAAATCACCTTACTATAGCTCAGCCGATTCAGAGCTGTAAAAATCCAAAATCTGCAATTGTGCTTCGATTGCGGTTCTTGATACCTCAAATGATAGGTCTCGGGACCTGTAATTGTTATGCTAAACCGTTTTTAAATTGGTTGATTATTTCCATACATTTCGCAGAAAAATCTATTCGAAGAAATCACCTTACAATAGCTCAGCCGATTCAGAGCTGTAAAAATCCAAAATCTGCAATTGTGCTCAGATTGCGGTTCTTGATACCTCAAATGATAGTTCACGGGACCTGTAATTGCTATACCATACATTTCGTAGAAAAATCGATTCGAAGAAAATCACCTTACTATAGCTCAGCCGATTCAGAGCTGTAAAAATCCAAAATCTGCAATTGTGCTCCGATTGCGGTTCTTGATACCTCAAATGATAGGTCTCGGGACCTGTAATTGTTATGTCAAACCGCGTTTAAATTGGTTGATTATTTCTATACATTTCACAGAAAAATCAATTCGAAGAAATCACCTTACTATAGTTCAGCCGATTCAGAGCTGTAAAAATCCAAAATCTGCAATTGTGCTTCGATTGCGGTTCTTGATACCTCAAATGATAGGTCTCGGGACCTGTAATTGTTATGCCAAACCGCGTTTAAATTGGTTGATTATTTCTATACATTTCACAGAAAAATCAATTCGAAGAAATCACCTTACTATAGCTCAGCCGATTCAGAGCTGTAAAAATCCAAAATCTGCAATTGTGCTTCGATTGCGGTTCTTGATACCTCAAATGATAGGTCTCGGGACCTGTAATTGTTATGCTAAACCGTTTTTAAATTGGTTGATTATTTCCATACATTTCGCAGAAAAATCTATTCGAAGAAATCACCTTACAATAGCTCAGCCGATTCAGAGCTGTAAAAATCCAAAATCTGCAATTGTGCTTCGATTGCGGTTCTTGATACCTCAAATGATAGGTCTCGGGACCTGTAATTGTTATGCCAAACCGCGTTTAAATTGGTTGATTATTTCTATACATTTCACAGAAAAATCAATTCGAAGAAATCACCTTACTATAGCTCAGCCGATTCAGAGCTGTAAAAATCCAAAATCTGCAATTGTGCTTCGATTGCGGTTCTTGATACCTCAAATGATAGGTCTCGGGACCTGTAATTGTTATGCCAAACCGCGTTTAAATTGGTTGATTATTTCTATACATTTCACAGAAAAATCAATTCGAAGAAATCACCTTACTATAGCTCAGCCGATTCAGAGCTGTAAAAATCCAAAATCTGCAATTGTGCTTCGATTGCGGTTCTTGATACCTCAAATGATAGGTCTCGGGACCTGTAATTGTTATGCCAAACCGCGTTTAAATTGGTTGATTATTTCTATACATTTCACAGAAAAATCAATTCGAAGAAATCACCTTACTATAGCTCAGCCGATTCAGAGCTGTAAAAATCCAAAATCTGCAATTGTGCTTCGATTGCGGTTCTTGATACCTCAAATGATAGGTCTCGGGACCTGTAATTGTTATGCCAAACCGCGTTTAAATTGGTTGATTATTTCTATACATTTCACAGAAAAATCAATTCGAAGAAATCACCTTACTATAGCTCAGCCGATTCAGAGCTGTAAAAATCCAAAATCTGCAATTGTGCTTCGATTGCGGTTCTTGATACCTCAAATGATAGGTCTCGGGACCTGTAATTGTTATGCCAAACCGCGTTTAAATTGGTTGATTATTTCTATACATTTCACAGAAAAATCAATTCGAAGAAATCACCTTACTATAGCTCAGCCGATTCAGAGCTGTAAAAATCCAAAATCTGCAATTGTGCTTCGATTGCGGTTCTTGATACCTCAAATGATAGGTCTCGGGACCTGTAATTGTTATGCCAAACCGCGTTTAAATTGGTTGATTATTTCTATACATTTCACAGAAAAATCAATTCGAAGAAATCACCTTACTATAGCTCAGCCGATTCAGAGCTGTAAAAATCCAAAATCTGCAATTGTGCTTCGATTGCGGTTCTTGATACCTCAAATGATAGGTCTCGGGACCTGTAATTGTTATGCCAAACCGCGTTTAAATTGGTTGATTATTTCTATACATTTCACAGAAAAATCAATTCGAAGAAATCACCTTACTATAGCTCAGCCGATTCAGAGCTGTAAAAATCCAAAATCTGCAATTGTGCTTCGATTGCGGTTCTTGATACCTCAAATGATAGGTCTCGGGACCTGTAATTGTTATGCTAAACCGTTTTTAAATTGGTTGATTATTTCCATACATTTCGCAGAAAAATCTATTCGAAGAAATCACCTTACAATAGCTCAGCCGATTCAGAGCTGTAAAAATCCAAAATCTGCAATTGTGCTCAGATTGCGGTTCTTGATACCTCAAATGATAGTTCACGGGACCTGTAATTGCTATACCATACATTTCGTAGAAAAATCGATTCGAAGAAAATCACCTTACTATAGCTCAGCCGATTCAGAGCTGTAAAAATCCAAAATCTGCAATTGTGCTCCGATTGCGGTTCTTGATACCTCAAATGATAGGTCTCGGGACCTGTAATTGTTATGTCAAACCGCGTTTAAATTGGTTGATTATTTCTATACATTTCACAGAAAAATCAATTCGAAGAAATCACCTTACTATAGTTCAGCCGATTCAGAGCTGTAAAAATCCAAAATCTGCAATTGTGCTTCGATTGCGGTTCTTGATACCTCAAATGATAGGTCTCGGGACCTGTAATTGTTATGCCAAACCGCGTTTAAATTGGTTGATTATTTCTATACATTTCACAGAAAAATCAATTCGAAGAAATCACCTTACTATAGCTCAGCCGATTCAGAGCTGTAAAAATCCAAAATCTGCAATTGTGCTTCGATTGCGGTTCTTGATACCTCAAATGATAGGTCTCGGGACCTGTAATTGTTATGCTAAACCGTTTTTAAATTGGTTGATTATTTCCATACATTTCGCAGAAAAATCTATTCGAAGAAATCACCTTACAATAGCTCAGCCGATTCAGAGCTGTAAAAATCCAAAATCTGCAATTGTGCTTCGATTGCGGTTCTTGATACCTCAAATGATAGGTCTCGGGACCTGTAATTGTTATGCCAAACCGCGTTTAAATTGGTTGATTATTTCTATACATTTCACAGAAAAATCAATTCGAAGAAATCACCTTACTATAGCTCAGCCGATTCAGAGCTGTAAAAATCCAAAATCTGCAATTGTGCTTCGATTGCGGTTCTTGATACCTCAAATGATAGGTCTCGGGACCTGTAATTGTTATGCCAAACCGCGTTTAAATTGGTTGATTATTTCTATACATTTCACAGAAAAATCAATTCGAAGAAATCACCTTACTATAGCTCAGCCGATTCAGAGCTGTAAAAATCCAAAATCTGCAATTGTGCTTCGATTGCGGTTCTTGATACCTCAAATGATAGGTCTCGGGACCTGTAATTGTTATGCCAAACCGCGTTTAAATTGGTTGATTATTTCTATACATTTCACAGAAAAATCAATTCGAAGAAATCACCTTACTATAGCTCAGCCGATTCAGAGCTGTAAAAATCCAAAATCTGCAATTGTGCTTCGATTGCGGTTCTTGATACCTCAAATGATAGGTCTCGGGACCTGTAATTGTTATGCCAAACCGCGTTTAAATTGGTTGATTATTTCTATACATTTCACAGAAAAATCAATTCGAAGAAATCACCTTACTATAGCTCAGCCGATTCAGAGCTGTAAAATTCCAAAATCTGCAATTGTGCTTCGATTGCGGTTCTTGATACCTCAAATGATAGGTCTCGGGACCTGTAATTGTTATGCTAAACCGTTTTTAAATTGGTTGATTATTTCCATACATTTCGCAGAAAAATCTATTCGAAGAAATCACCTTACAATAGCTCAGCCGATTCAGAGCTGTAAAAATCCAAAATCTGCAATTGTGCTCAGATTGCGGTTCTTGATACCTCAAATGATAGTTCACGGGACCTGTAATTGCTATACCATACATTTCGTAGAAAAATCGATTCGAAGAAAATCACCTTACTATAGCTCAGCCGATTCAGAGCTGTAAAAATCCAAAATCTGCAATTGTGCTCCGATTGCGGTTCTTGATACCTCAAATGATAGGTCTCGGGACCTGTAATTGTTATGTCAAACCGCGTTTAAATTGGTTGATTATTTCTATACATTTCACAGAAAAATCAATTCGAAGAAATCACCTTACTATAGTTCAGCCGATTCAGAGCTGTAAAAATCCAAAATCTGCAATTGTGCTTCGATTGCGGTTCTTGATACCTCAAATGATAGGTCTCGGGACCTGTAATTGTTATGCCAAACCGCGTTTAAATTGGTTGATTATTTCTATACATTTCACAGAAAAATCAATTCGAAGAAATCACCTTACTATAGCTCAGCCGATTCAGAGCTGTAAAAATCCAAAATCTGCAATTGTGCTTCGATTGCGGTTCTTGATACCTCAAATGATAGGTCTCGGGACCTGTAATTGTTATGCCAAACCGCGTTTAAATTGGTTGATTATTTCTATACATTTCACAGAAAAATCAATTCGAAGAAATCACCTTACTATAGCTCAGCCGATTCAGAGCTGTAAAAATCCAAAATCTGCAATTGTGCTTCGATTGCGGTTCTTGATACCTCAAATGATAGGTCTCGGGACCTGTAATTGTTATGCCAAACCGCGTTTAAATTGGTTGATTATTTCCATACATTTCACAGAAAAATCAATTCGAAGAAATCACCTTACTATAGCTCAGCCGATTCAGAGCTGTAAAAATCCAAAATCTGCAATTGTGCTTCGATTGCGGTTCTTGATACCTCAAATGATAGGTCTCGGGACCTGTAATTGTTATGTCAAACCGTTTTTAAATTGGTTGATTATTTCCATACATTTCACAGAAAAATCTATTCGAAGAAATCACCTTACAATAGCTCAGCCGATTCAGAGCTGTAAAAATCCAAAATCTGCAATTGTGCTTCGATTGCGGTTCTTGATACCTCAAATGATAGGTCTCGGGACCTGTAATTGTTATGCCAAACCGCGTTTAAATTGGTTGATTATTTCTATACATTTCACAGAAAAATCAATTCGAAGAAATCACCTTACAATAGCTCAGCCGATTCAGAGCTGTAAAAATCCAAAATCTGCAATTGTGCTTCGATTGCGGTTCTTGATACCTCAAATGATAGGTCTCGGGACCTGTAATTGTTATGCTAAACCGTTTTTAAATTGGTTGATTATTTCCATACATTTCGCAGAAAAATCTATTCGAAGAAATCACCTTACAATAGCTCAGCCGATTCAGAGCTGTAAAAATCCAAAATCTGCAATTGTGCTTCGATTGCGGTTCTTGATACCTCAAATGATAGGTCTCGGGACCTGTAATTGTTATGCCAAACCGCGTTTAAATTGGTTGATTATTTCTATACATTTCACAGAAAAATCAATTCGAAGAAATCACCTTACTATAGCTCAGCCGATTCAGAGCTGTAAAAATCCAAAATCTGCAATTGTGCTTCGATTGCGGTTCTTGATACCTCAAATGATAGGTCTCGGGACCTGTAATTGTTATGCTAAACCGTTTTTAAATTGGTTGATTATTTCCATACATTTCGCAGAAAAATCTATTCGAAGAAATCACCTTACAATAGCTCAGCCGATTCAGAGCTGTAAAAATCCAAAATCTGCAATTGTGCTTCGATTGCGGTTCTTGATACCTCAAATGATAGGTCTCGGGACCTGTAATTGTTATGCCAAACCGCGTTTAAATTGGTTGATTATTTCTATACATTTCACAGAAAAATCAATTCGAAGAAATCACCTTACTATAGCTCAGCCGATTCAGAGCTGTAAAAATCCAAAATCTGCAATTGTGCTTCGATTGCGGTTCTTGATACCTCAAATGATAGGTCTCGGGACCTGTAATTGTTATGCCAAACCGCGTTTAAATTGGTTGATTATTTCTATACATTTCACAGAAAAATCAATTCGAAGAAATCACCTTACTATAGCTCAGCCGATTCAGAGCTGTAAAAATCCAAAATCTGCAATTGTGCTTCGATTGCGGTTCTTGATACCTCAAATGATAGGTCTCGGGACCTGTAATTGTTATGCTAAACCGTTTTTAAATTGGTTGATTATTTCCATACATTTCGCAGAAAAATCTATTCGAAGAAATCACCTTACAATAGCTCAGCCGATTCAGAGCTGTAAAAATCCAAAATCTGCAATTGTGCTTCGATTGCGGTTCTTGATACCTCAAATGATAGGTCTCGGGACCTGTAATTGTTATGCCAAACCGCGTTTAAATTGGTTGATTATTTCTATGCATTTCACAGAAAAATCAATTCGAAGAAATCACCTTACTATAGCTCAGCCGATTCAGAGCTGTAAAAATCCAAAATCTGCAATTGTGCTTCGATTGCGGTTCTTGATACCTCAAATGATAGGTCTCGGGACCTGTAATTGTTATGCCAAACCGCGTTTAAATTGGTTGATTATTTCTATACATTTCACAGAAAAATCAATTCGAAGAAATCACCTTACTATAGCTCAGCCGATTCAGAGCTGTAAAAATCCAAAATCTGCAATTGTGCTTCGATTGCGGTTCTTGATACCTCAAATGATAGGTCTCGGGACCTGTAATTGTTATGCTAAACCGTTTTTAAATTGGTTGATTATTTCCATACATTTCGCAGAAAAATCTATTCGAAGAAATCACCTTACAATAGCTCAGCCGATTCAGAGCTGTAAAAATCCAAAATCTGCAATTGTGCTCAGATTGCGGTTCTTGATACCTCAAATGATAGTTCACGGGACCTGTAATTGCTATACCATACATTTCGTAGAAAAATCGATTCGAAGAAAATCACCTTACTATAGCTCAGCCGATTCAGAGCTGTAAAAATCCAAAATCTGCAATTGTGCTCCGATTGCGGTTCTTGATACCTCAAATGATAGGTCTCGGGACCTGTAATTGTTATGTCAAACCGCGTTTAAATTGGTTGATTATTTCTATACATTTCACAGAAAAATCAATTCGAAGAAATCACCTTACTATAGTTCAGCTGATTCAGAGCTGTAAAAATCCAAAATCTGCAATTGTGCTTCGATTGCGGTTCTTGATACCTCAAATGATAGGTCTCGGGACCTGTAATTGTTATGCCAAACCGCGTTTAAATTGGTTGATTATTTCTATACATTTCACAGAAAAATCAATTCGAAGAAATCACCTTACTATAGCTCAGCCGATTCAGAGCTGTAAAAATCCAAAATCTGCAATTGTGCTTCGATTGCGGTTCTTGATACCTCAAATGATAGGTCTCGGGACCTGTAATTGTTATGCCAAACCGCGTTTAAATTGGTTGATTATTTCTATACATTTCACAGAAAAATCAATTCGAAGAAATCACCTTACTATAGCTCAGCCGATTCAGAGCTGTAAAAATCCAAAATCTGCAATTGTGCTTCGATTGCGGTTCTTGATACCTCAAATGATAGGTCTCGGGACCTGTAATTGTTATGCTAAACCGTTTTTAAATTGGTTGATTATTTCCATACATTTCGCAGAAAAATCAATTCGAAGAAATCACCTTACAATAGCTCAGCCGATTCAGAGCTGTAAAAATCCAAAATCTGCAATTGTGCTCAGATTGCGGTTCTTGATACCTCAAATGATAGTTCACGGGACCTGTAATTGCTATACCATACATTTCGTAGAAAAATCGATTCGAAGAAAATCACCTTACTATAGCTCAGCCGATTCAGAGCTGTAAAAATCCAAAATCTGTAATTGTGCTCCGATTGCGGTTCTTGATACCTCAAATGATAGGTCTCGGGACCTGTAATTGTTATGTCAAACCGCGTTTAAATTGGTTGATTATTTCTATACATTTCACAGAAAAATCAATTCGAAGAAATCACCTTACTATAGTTCAGCCGATTCAGAGCTGTAAAAATCCAAAATCTGCAATTGTGCTTCGATTGCGGTTCTTGATACCTCAAATGATAGGTCTCGGGACCTGTAATTGTTATGCCAAACCGCGTTTAAATTGGTTGATTATTTCTATACATTTCACAGAAAAATCAATTCGAAGAAATCACCTTACTATAGCTCAGCCGATTCAGAGCTGTAAAAATCCAAAATCTGCAATTGTGCTTCGATTGCGGTTCTTGATACCTCAAATGATAGGTCTCGGGACCTGTAATTGTTATGCTAAACCGTTTTTAAATTGGTTGATTATTTCCATACATTTCGCAGAAAAATCTATTCGAAGAAATCACCTTACAATAGCTCAGCCGATTCAGAGCTGTAAAAATCCAAAATCTGCAATTGTGCTCAGATTGCGGTTCTTGATACCTCAAATGATAGTTCACGGGACCTGTAATTGCTATACCATACATTTCGTAGAAAAATCGATTCGAAGAAAATCACCTTACTATAGCTCAGCCGATTCAGAGCTGTAAAAATCCAAAATCTGCAATTGTGCTCCGATTGCGGTTCTTGATACCTCAAATGATAGGTCTCGGGACCTGTAATTGTTATGTCAAACCGCGTTTAAATTGGTTGATTATTTCTATACATTTCACAGAAAAATCAATTCGAAGAAATCACCTTACTATAGTTCAGCCGATTCAGAGCTGTAAAAATCCAAAATCTGCAATTGTGCTTCGATTGCGGTTCTTGATACCTCAAATGATAGGTCTCGGGACCTGTAATTGTTATGCCAAACCGCGTTTAAATTGGTTGATTATTTCTATACATTTCACAGAAAAATCAATTCGAAGAAATCACCTTACTATAGCTCAGCCGATTCAGAGCTGTAAAAATCCAAAATCTGCAATTGTGCTTCGATTGCGGTTCTTGATACCTCAAATGATAGGTCTCGGGACCTGTAATTGTTATGCTAAACCGTTTTTAAATTGGTTGATTATTTCCATACATTTCGCAGAAAAATCAATTCGAAGAAATCACCTTACAATAGCTCAGCCGATTCAGAGCTGTAAAAATCCAAAATCTGCAATTGTGCTCAGATTGCGGTTCTTGATACCTCAAATGATAGTTCACGGGACCTGTAATTGCTATACCATACATTTCGTAGAAAAATCGATTCGAAGAAAATCACCTTACTATAGCTCAGCCGATTCAGAGCTGTAAAAATCCAAAATCTGCAATTGTGCTCCGATTGCGGTTCTTGATACCTCAAATGATAGGTCTCGGGACCTGTAATTGTTATGTCAAACCGCGTTTAAATTGGTTGATTATTTCTATACATTTCACAGAAAAATCAATTCGAAGAAATCACCTTACTATAGTTCAGCCGATTCAGAGCTGTAAAAATCCAAAATCTGCAATTGTGCTTCGATTGCGGTTCTTGATACCTCAAATGATAGGTCTCGGGACCTGTAATTGTTATGCCAAACCGCGTTTAAATTGGTTGATTATTTCTATACATTTCACAGAAAAATCAATTCGAAGAAATCACCTTACTATAGCTCAGCCGATTCAGAGCTGTAAAAATCCAAAATCTGCAATTGTGCTTCGATTGCGGTTCTTGATACCTCAAATGATAGGTCTCGGGACCTGTAATTGTTATGCCAAACCGCGTTTAAATTGGTTGATTATTTCTATACATTTCACAGAAAAATCAATTCGAAGAAATCACCTTACTATAGCTCAGCCGATTCAGAGCTGTAAAAATCCAAAATCTGCAATTGTGCTTCGATTGCGGTTCTTGATACCTCAAATGATAGGTCTCGGGACCTGTAATTGTTATGCTAAACCGTTTTTAAATTGGTTGATTATTTCCATACATTTCGCAGAAAAATCAATTCGAAGAAATCACCTTACAATAGCTCAGCCGATTCAGAGCTGTAAAAATCCAAAATCTGCAATTGTGCTTCGATTGCGGTTCTTGATACCTCAAATGATAGGTCTCGGGACCTGTAATTGTTATGCTAAACCGTTTTTAAATTGGTTGATTATTTCCATACATTTCGCAGAAAAATCAATTCGAAGAAATCACCTTACAATAGCTCAGCCGATTCAGAGCTGTAAAAATCCAAAATCTGCAATTGTGCTCAGATTGCGGTTCTTGATACCTCAAATGATAGTTCACGGGACCTGTAATTGCTATACCATACATTTCGTAGAAAAATCGATTCGAAGAAAATCACCTTACTATAGCTCAGCCGATTCAGAGCTGTAAAAATCCAAAATCTGCAATTGTGCTCCGATTGCGGTTCTTGATACCTCAAATGATAGGTCTCGGGACCTGTAATTGTTATGTCAAACCGCGTTTAAATTGGTTGATTATTTCTATACATTTCACAGAAAAATCAATTCGAAGAAATCACCTTACTATAGTTCAGCCGATTCAGAGCTGTAAAAATCCAAAATCTGCAATTGTGCTTCGATTGCGGTTCTTGATACCTCAAATGATAGGTCTCGGGACCTGTAATTGTTATGCCAAACCGCGTTTAAATTGGTTGATTATTTCTATACATTTCACAGAAAAATCAATTCGAAGAAATCACCTTACTATAGCTCAGCCGATTCAGAGCTGTAAAAATCCAAAATCTGCAATTGTGCTTCGATTGCGGTTCTTGATACCTCAAATGATAGGTCTCGGGACCTGTAATTGTTATGCCAAACCGCGTTTAAATTGGTTGATTATTTCTATACATTTCACAGAAAAATCAATTCGAAGAAATCACCTTACTATAGCTCAGCCGATTCAGAGCTGTAAAAATCCAAAATCTGCAATTGTGCTTCGATTGCGGTTCTTGATACCTCAAATGATAGGTCTCGGGACCTGTAATTGTTATGCTAAACCGTTTTTAAATTGGTTGATTATTTCTATACATTTCACAGAAAAATCAATTCGAAGAAATCACCTTACTATAGCTCAGCCGATTCAGAGCTGTAAAAATCCAAAATCTGCAATTGTGCTTCGATTGCGGTTCTTGATACCTCAAATGATAGGTCTCGGGACCTGTAATTGTTATGTCAAACCGCGTTTAAATTGGTTGATTATTTCTATACATTTCACAGAAAAATCAATTCGAAGAAATCACCTTACTATAGTTCAGCCGATTCAGAGCTGTAAAAATCCAAAATCTGCAATTGTGCTTCGATTGCGGTTCTTGATACCTCAAATGATAGGTCTCGGGACCTGTAATTGTTATGCCAAACCGCGTTTAAATTGGTTGATTATTTCTATACATTTCACAGAAAAATCAATTCGAAGAAATCACCTTACTATAGCTCAGCCGATTCAGAGCTGTAAAAATCCAAAATCTGCAATTGTGCTTCGATTGCGGTTCTTGATACCTCAAATGATAGGTCTCGGGACCTGTAATTGTTATGTCAAACCGCGTTTAAATTGGTTGATTATTTCTATACATTTCACAGAAAAATCAATTCGAAGAAATCACCTTACTATAGTTCAGCCGATTCAGAGCTGTAAAAATCCAAAATCTGCAATTGTGCTTCGATTGCGGTTCTTGATACCTCAAATGATAGGTCTCGGGACCTGTAATTGTTATGCCAAACCGCGTTTAAATTGGTTGATTATTTCTATACATTTCACAGAAAAATCAATTCGAAGAAATCACCTTACTATAGCTCAGCCGATTCAGAGCTGTAAAAATCCAAAATCTGCAATTGTGCTTCGATTGCGGTTCTTGATACCTCAAATGATAGGTCTCGGGACCTGTAATTGTTATGCTAAACCGTTTTTAAATTGGTTGATTATTTCCATACATTTCGCAGAAAAATCTATTCGAAGAAATCACCTTACAATAGCTCAGCCGATTCAGAGCTGTAAAAATCCAAAATCTGCAATTGTGCTCAGATTGCGGTTCTTGATACCTCAAATGATAGTTCACGGGACCTGTAATTGCTATACCATACATTTCGTAGAAAAATCGATTCGAAGAAAATCACCTTACTATAGCTCAGCCGATTCAGAGCTGTAAAAATCCAAAATCTGCAATTGTGCTCCGATTGCGGTTCTTGATACCTCAAATGATAGGTCTCGGGACCTGTAATTGTTATGTCAAACCGCGTTTAAATTGGTTGATTATTTCTATACATTTCACAGAAAAATCAATTCGAAGAAATCACCTTACTATAGTTCAGCCGATTCAGAGCTGTAAAAATCCAAAATCTGCAATTGTGCTTCGATTGCGGTTCTTGATACCTCAAATGATAGGTCTCGGGACCTGTAATTGTTATGCCAAACCGCGTTTAAATTGGTTGATTATTTCTATACATTTCACAGAAAAATCAATTCGAAGAAATCACCTTACTATAGCTCAGCCGATTCAGAGCTGTAAAAATCCAAAATCTGCAATTGTGCTTCGATTGCGGTTCTTGATACCTCAAATGATAGGTCTCGGGACCTGTAATTGTTATGCTAAACCGTTTTTAAATTGGTTGATTATTTCCATACATTTCGCAGAAAAATCAATTCGAAGAAATCACCTTACAATAGCTCAGCCGATTCAGAGCTGTAAAAATCCAAAATCTGCAATTGTGCTCAGATTGCGGTTCTTGATACCTCAAATGATAGTTCACGGGACCTGTAATTGCTATACCATACATTTCGTAGAAAAATCGATTCGAAGAAAATCACCTTACTATAGCTCAGCCGATTCAGAGCTGTAAAAATCCAAAATCTGCAATTGTGCTCCGATTGCGGTTCTTGATACCTCAAATGATAGGTCTCGGGACCTGTAATTGTTATGTCAAACCGCGTTTAAATTGGTTGATTATTTCTATACATTTCACAGAAAAATCAATTCGAAGAAATCACCTTACTATAGTTCAGCCGATTCAGAGCTGTAAAAATCCAAAATCTGCAATTGTGCTTCGATTGCGGTTCTTGATACCTCAAATGATAGGTCTCGGGACCTGTAATTGTTATGCCAAACCGCGTTTAAATTGGTTGATTATTTCTATACATTTCACAGAAAAATCAATTCGAAGAAATCACCTTACTATAGCTCAGCCGATTCAGAGCTGTAAAAATCCAAAATCTGCAATTGTGCTTCGATTGCGGTTCTTGATACCTCAAATGATAGGTCTCGGGACCTGTAATTGTTATGCCAAACCGCGTTTAAATTGGTTGATTATTTCTATACATTTCACAGAAAAATCAATTCGAAGAAATCACCTTACTATAGCTCAGCCGATTCAGAGCTGTAAAAATCCAAAATCTGCAATTGTGCTTCGATTGCGGTTCTTGATACCTCAAATGATAGGTCTCGGGACCTGTAATTGTTATGCTAAACCGTTTTTAAATTGGTTGATTATTTCTATACATTTCACAGAAAAATCAATTCGAAGAAATCACCTTACTATAGCTCAGCCGATTCAGAGCTGTAAAAATCCAAAATCTGCAATTGTGCTTCGATTGCGGTTCTTGATACCTCAAATGATAGGTCTCGGGACCTGTAATTGTTATGTCAAACCGCGTTTAAATTGGTTGATTATTTCTATACATTTCACAGAAAAATCAATTCGAAGAAATCACCTTACTATAGTTCAGCCGATTCAGAGCTGTAAAAATCCAAAATCTGCAATTGTGCTTCGATTGCGGTTCTTGATACCTCAAATGATAGGTCTCGGGACCTGTAATTGTTATGCCAAACCGCGTTTAAATTGGTTGATTATTTCTATACATTTCACAGAAAAATCAATTCGAAGAAATCACCTTACTATAGCTCAGCCGATTCAGAGCTGTAAAAATCCAAAATCTGCAATTGTGCTTCGATTGCGGTTCTTGATACCTCAAATGATAGGTCTCGGGACCTGTAATTGTTATGCTAAACCGTTTTTAAATTGGTTGATTATTTCCATACATTTCGCAGAAAAATCAATTCGAAGAAATCACCTTACAATAGCTCAGCCGATTCAGAGCTGTAAAAATCCAAAATCTGCAATTGTGCTCAGATTGCGGTTCTTGATACCTCAAATGATAGTTCACGGGACCTGTAATTGCTATACCATACATTTCGTAGAAAAATCGATTCGAAGAAAATCACCTTACTATAGCTCAGCCGATTCAGAGCTGTAAAAATCCAAAATCTGCAATTGTGCTCCGATTGCGGTTCTTGATACCTCAAATGATAGGTCTCGGGACCTGTAATTGTTATGTCAAACCGCGTTTAAATTGGTTGATTATTTCTATACATTTCACAGAAAAATCAATTCGAAGAAATCACCTTACTATAGTTCAGCCGATTCAGAGCTGTAAAAATCCAAAATCTGCAATTGTGCTTCGATTGCGGTTCTTGATACCTCAAATGATAGGTCTCGGGACCTGTAATTGTTATGCCAAACCGCGTTTAAATTGGTTGATTATTTCTATACATTTCACAGAAAAATCAATTCGAAGAAATCACCTTACTATAGCTCAGCCGATTCAGAGCTGTAAAAATCCAAAATCTGCAATTGTGCTTCGATTGCGGTTCTTGATACCTCAAATGATAGGTCTCGGGACCTGTAATTGTTATGCCAAACCGCGTTTAAATTGGTTGATTATTTCTATACATTTCACAGAAAAATCAATTCGAAGAAATCACCTTACTATAGCTCAGCCGATTCAGAGCTGTAAAAATCCAAAATCTGCAATTGTGCTCAGATTGCGGTTCTTGATACCTCAAATGATAGTTCACGGGACCTGTAATTGCTATACCATACATTTCGTAGAAAAATCGATTCGAAGAAAATCACCTTACTATAGCTCAGCCGATTCAGAGCTGTAAAAATCCAAAATCTGCAATTGTGCTCCGATTGCGGTTCTTGATACCTCAAATGATAGGTCTCGGGACCTGTAATTGTTATGTCAAACCGCGTTTAAATTGGTTGATTATTTCTATACATTTCACAAAAAAATCAATTCGAAGAAATCACCTTACTATAGTTCAGCCGATTCAGAGCTGTAAAAATCCAAAATCTGCAATTGTGCTTCGATTGCGGTTCTTGATACCTCAAATGATAGGTCTCGGGACCTGTAATTGTTATGCCAAACCGCGTTTAAATTGGTTGATTATTTCTATACATTTCACAGAAAAATCAATTCGAAGAAATCACCTTACTATAGTTCAGCCGATTCAGAGCTGTAAAAATCCAAAATCTGCAATTGTGCTTCGATTGCGGTTCTTGATACCTCAAATGATAGGTCTCGGGACCTGTAATTGTTATGCCAAACCGCGTTTAAATTGGTTGATTATTTCTATACATTTCACAGAAAAATCAATTCGAAGAAATCACCTTACTATAGCTCAGCCGATTCAGAGCTGTAAAAATCCAAAATCTGCAATTGTGCTTCGATTGCGGTTCTTGATACCTCAAATGATAGGTCTCGGGACCTGTAATTGTTATGCCAAACCGCGTTTAAATTGGTTGATTATTTCTATACATTTCACAGAAAAATCAATTCGAAGAAATCACCTTACTATAGCTCAGCCGATTCAGAGCTGTAAAAATCCAAAATCTGCAATTGTGCTTCGATTGCGGTTCTTGATACCTCAAATGATAGGTCTCGGGACCTGTAATTGTTATGCTAAACCGTTTTTAAATTGGTTGATTATTTCCATACATTTCACAGAAAAATCTATTCGAAGAAATCACCTTACAATAGCTCAGCCGATTCAGAGCTGTAAAAATCCAAAATATGCAATTGTGCTCAGATTGCGGTTCTTGATACCTCAAATGATAGTTCACGGGACCTGTAATTGCTATACCATACATTTCGTAGAAAAATCGATTCGAAGAAAATCACCTTACTATAGCTCAGCCGATTCAGAGCTGTAAAAATCCAAAATCTGCAATTGTGCTCCGATTGCGGTTCTTGATACCTCAAATGATAGGTCTCGGGACCTGTAATTGTTATGCCAAACCGCGTTTAAATTGGTTGATTATTTCTATACATTTCACAGAAAAATCAATTCGAAGAAATCACCTTACTATAGCTCAGCCGATTCAGAGCTGTAAAAATCCAAAATCTGCAATTGTGCTTCGATTGCGGTTCTTGATACCTCAAATGATAGGTCTCGGGACCTGTAATTGTTATGCCAAACCGCGTTTAAATTGGTTGATTATTTCTATACATTTCGCAGAAAAATCTATTCGAAGAAATCACCTTACAATAGCTCAGCCGATTCAGAGCTGTAAAAATCCAAAATCTGCAATTGTGCTCAGATTGCGGTTCTTGATACCTCAAATGATAGTTCACGGGACCTGTAATTGCTATACCATACATTTCGTAGAAAAATCGATTCGAAGAAAATCACCTTACTATAGCTCAGCCGATTCAGAGCTGTAAAAATCCAAAATCTGCAATTGTGCTCCGATTGCGGTTCTTGATACCTCAAATGATAGGTCTCGGGACCTGTAATTGTTATGCCAAACCGCGTTTAAATTGGTTGATTATTTCTATACATTTCACAGAAAAATCAATTCGAAGAAATCACCTTACTATAGCTCAGCCGATTCAGAGCTGTAAAAATCCAAAATCTGCAATTGTGCTCCGATTGCGGTTCTTGATACCTCAAATGATAGGTCTCGGGACCTGTAATTGTTATGCCAAACCGCGTTTAAATTGGTTGATTATTTCTATACATTTCGCAGAAAAATCTATTCGAAGAAATCACCTTACAATAGCTCAGCCGATTCAGAGCTGTAAAAATCCAAAATCTGCAATTGTGCTCAGATTGCGGTTCTTGATACCTCAAATGATAGTTCACGGGACCTGTAATTGCTATACCATACATTTCGTAGAAAAATCGATTCGAAGAAAATCACCTTACTATAGCTCAGCCGATTCAGAGCTGTAAAAATCCAAAATCTGCAATTGTGCTCCGATTGCGGTTCTTGATACCTCAAATGATAGGTCTCGGGACCTGTAATTGTTATGCCAAACCGCGTTTGAATTGGTTGATTATTTCTATACATTTCACAGAAAAATCAATTCGAAGAAATCACCTTACTATAGCTCAGCCGATTCAGAGCTGTAAAAATCCAAAATCTGCAATTGTGCTTCGATTGCGGTTCTTGATACCTCAAATGATAGTTCACGGGACCTGTAATTGCTATACCATACATTTCGTAGAAAAATCGATTCGAAGAAAATCACCTTACTATAGCTCAGCCGATTCAGAGCTGTAAAAATCCAAAATCTGCAATTGTGCTCCGATTGCGGTTCTTGATACCTCAAATGATAGGTCTCGGGACCTGTAATTGTTATGCCAAACCGCGTTTAAATTGGTTGATTATTTCTATACATTTCGCAGAAAAATCTATTCGAAGAAATCACCTTACAATAGCTCAGCCGATTCAGAGCTGTAAAAATCCAAAATCTGCAATTGTGCTCCGATTGCGGTTCTTGATACCTCAAATGATAGGTCTCGGGACCTGTAATTGTTATGCCAAACCGCGTTTAAATTGGTTGATTATTTCTATACATTTCACAGAAAAATCAATTCGAAGAAATCACCTTACTATAGCTCAGCCGATTCAGAGCTGTAAAAATCCAAAATCTGCAATTGTGCTTCGATTGCGGTTCTTGATACCTCAAATGATAGTTCACGGGACCTGTAATTGCTATACCATACATTTCGTAGAAAAATCGATTCGAAGAAAATCACCTTACTATAGCTCAGCCGATTCAGAGCTGTAAAAATCCAAAATCTGCAATTGTGCTCCGATTGCGGTTCTTGATACCTCAAATGATAGGTCTCGGGACCTGTAATTGTTATGCTAAACCGTTTTTAAATTGGTTGATTATTTCCATACATTTCGCAGAAAAATCTATTCGAAGAAATCACCTTACAATAGCTCAGCCGATTCAGAGCTGTAAAAATCCAAAATCTGCAATTGTGCTCAGATTGCGGTTCTTGATACCTCAAATGATAGTTCACGGGACCTGTAATTGCTATACCATACATTTCGTAGAAAAATCGATTCGAAGAAAATCACCTTACTATAGCTCAGCCGATTCAGAGCTGTAAAAATCCAAAATCTGCAATTGTGCTCCGATTGCGGTTCTTGATACCTCAAATGATAGGTCTCGGGACCTGTAATTGTTATGCCAAACCGCGTTTAAATTGGTTGATTATTTCTATACATTTCACAGAAAAATCAATTCGAAGAAATCACCTTACTATAGCTCAGCCGATTCAGAGCTGTAAAAATCCAAAATCTGCAATTGTGCTTCGATTGCGGTTCTTGATACCTCAAATGATAGGTCTCGGGACCTGTAATTGTTATGCCAAACCGCGTTTAAATTGGTTGATTATTTCTATACATTTCGCAGAAAAATCTATTCGAAGAAATCACCTTACAATAGCTCAGCCGATTCAGAGCTGTAAAAATCCAAAATCTGCAATTGTGCTCAGATTGCGGTTCTTGATACCTCAAATGATAGTTCACGGGACCTGTAATTGCTATACCATACATTTCGTAGAAAAATCGATTCGAAGAAAATCACCTTACTATAGCTCAGCCGATTCAGAGCTGTAAAAATCCAAAATCTGCAATTGTGCTCCGATTGCGGTTCTTGATACCTCAAATGATAGGTCTCGGGACCTGTAATTGTTATGCCAAACCGCGTTTAAATTGGTTGATTATTTCTATACATTTCACAGAAAAATCAATTCGAAGAAATCACCTTACTATAGCTCAGCCGATTCAGAGCTGTAAAAATCCAAAATCTGCAATTGTGCTCAGATTGCGGTTCTTGATACCTCAAATGATAGTTCACGGGACCTGTAATTGCTATACCATACATTTCGTAGAAAAATCGATTCGAAGAAAATCACCTTACTATAGCTCAGCCGATTCAGAGCTGTAAAAATCCAAAATCTGCAATTGTGCTCCGATTGCGGTTCTTGATACCTCAAATGATAGGTCTCGAGACCTGTAATTGTTATGCCAAACCGCGTTTAAATTGGTTGATTATTTCCATACATTTCACAGAAAAATTGATTCGAAGAAATCACCTTACAATAGCTCAGCCGATTCAGAGCTGTAAAAATCCAAAATCTGCAATTGTGCTTCGATTGCGGTTCTTGATACCTCAAATGATAGGTCTCGGGACCTGTAATTGTTATGCTAAACCGTTTTTAAATTGGTTGATTATTTCCATTCATTTCGCAGAAAAATCTATTCGAAGAAATCACCTTACAATAGCTCAGCCGATTCAGAGCTGTAAAAATCCAAAATCTGCAATTGTGCTCAGATTGCGGTTCTTGATACCTCAAATGATAGTTCACGGGACCTGTAATTGCTATACCATACATTTCGTAGAAAAATCGATTCGAAGAAAATCACCTTACTATAGCTCAGCCGATTCAGAGCTGTAAAAATCCAAAATCTGCAATTGTGCTCCGATTGCGGTTCTTGATACCTCAAATGATAGGTCTCGAGACCTGTAATTGTTATGCCAAACCGCGTTTAAATTGGTTGATTATTTCCATACATTTCACAGAAAAATTGATTCGAAGAAATCACCTTACAATAGCTCAGCCGATTCAGAGCTGTAAAAATCCAAAATCTGCAATTGTGCTCAGATTGCGGTTCTTGATACCTCAAATGATAGTTCACGGGACCTGTAATTGCTATACCATACATTTCGTAGAAAAATCGATTCGAAGAAAATCACCTTACTATAGCTCAGCCGATTCAGAGCTGTAAAAATCCAAAATCTGCAATTGTGCTCCGATTGCGGTTCTTGATACCTCAAATGATAGGTCTCGGGACCTGTAATTGTTATGCTAAACCGTTTTTAAATTGGTTGATTATTTCCATACATTTCGCAGAAAAATCTATTCGAAGAAATCACCTTATAATAGCTCAGCCGATTCAGAGCTGTAAAAATCCAAAATCTGCAATTGTGCTCAGATTGCGGTTCTTGATACCACAAATGATAGCTCACGGGACCTGTAATTGCTATACCATACATTTCGTAGAAAAATCGATTCGAAGAAAATCACCTTACTATAGCTCAGCCGATTCAGAGCTGTAAAAATCCAAAATCTGCAATTGTGCTCCGATTGCGGTTCTTGATACCTCAAATGATAGGTCTCGGGACCTGTAGTTGTTATGCCAAACCGCGTTTAAATTGGTTGATTATTTCTATACATTTCACAGAAAAATCAATTCGAAGAAATCACCTTACTATAGCTCAGCCGATTCAGAGCTGTAAAAATCCAAAATCTGCAATTGTGCTCCGATTGCGGTTCTTGATACCTCAAATGATAGGTCTCGGGACCTGTAATTGTTATGCCAAACCGCGTTTAAATTGGTTGATTATTTCTATACATTTCACAGAAAAATCAATTCGAAGAAATCACCTTACTATAGCTCAGCCGATTCAGAGCTGTAAAAATCCAAAATCTGCAATTGTGCTCAGATTGCGGTTCTTGATACCTCAAATGATAGTTCACGGGACCTGTAATTGCTATACCATACATTTCGTAGAAAAATCGATTCGAAGAAAATCACCTTACTATAGCTCAGCCGATTCAGAGCTGTAAAAATCCAAAATCTGCAATTGTGCTCCGATTGCGGTTCTTGATACCTCAAATGATAGGTCTCGGGACCTGTAATTGTTATGCCAAACCGCGTTTAAATTGGTTGATTATTTCTATACATTTCACAGAAAAATCAATTCGAAGAAATCACCTTACTATAGCTCAGCCGATTCAGAGCTGTAAAAATCCAAAATCTGCAATTGTGCTCAGATTGCGGTTCTTGATACCTCAAATGATAGTTCACGGGACCTGTAATTGCTATACCATACATTTCGTAGAAAAATCGATTCGAAGAAATCACCTTACTATAGCTCAGCCGATTCAGAGCTGTAAAAATCCAAAATCTGGAATTGTGCTCCGATTGCGGTTCTTGATACCTCAAATGATAGGTCTCGAGACCTGTAATTGTTATGCCAAACCGACTTTAAATTGGTTGATTATTTCCATACATTTCACAGAAAAATCGATTCGAAGAAATCACCTTACAATAGCTCAGCCGATTCAGAGCTGTAAAAATCCAAAATCTGCAATTGTGCTCAGATTGCGGTTCTTGATACCTCAAATGATAGTTCACGGGACCTGTAATTGCTATACCATACATTTCGTAGAAAAATCGATTCGAAGAAAATCACCTTACTATAGCTCAGCCGATTCAGAGCTGTAAAAATCCAAAATCTGCAATTGTGCTCCGATTGCGGTTCTTGATACCTCAAATGATAGGTCTCGAGACCTGTAATTGTTATGCCAAACCGCGTTTAAATTGGTTGATTATTTCCATACATTTCACAGAAAAATTGATTCGAAGAAATCACCTTACAATAGCTCAGCCGATTCAGAGCTGTAAAAATCCAAAATCTGCAATTGTGCTCCGATTGCGGTTCTTGATACCTCAAATGATAGGTCTCGAGACCTGTAATTGTTATGCCAAACCGCGTTTAAATTGGTTGATTATTTCCATACATTTCACAGAAAAATCGATTCGAAGAAATCACCTTACAATAGCTCAGCCGATTCAGAGCTGTAAAAATCCAAAATCTGCAATTGTGCTCAGATTGCGGTTCTTGATACCTCAAATGATAGTTCACGGGACCTGTAATTGCTATACCATACATTTCGTAGAAAAATCGATTCGAAGAAAATCACCTTACTATAGCTCAGCCGATTCAGAGCTGTAAAAATCCAAAATCTGCAATTGTGCTCCGATTGCGGTTCTTGATACCTCAAATGATAGGTCTCGGGACCTGTAATTGTTATGCCAAACCGCGTTTAAATTGGTTGATTATTTCTATACATTTCACAGAAAAATCAATTCGAAGAAATCACCTTACTATAGCTCAGCCGATTCAGAGCTGTAAAAATCCAAAATCTGCAATTGTGCTCAGATTGCGGTTCTTGATACCTCAAATGATAGTTCACGGGACCTGTAATTGCTATACCATACATTTCGTAGAAAAATCGATTCGAAGAAATCACCTTACTATAGCTCAGCCGATTCAGAGCTGTAAAAATCCAAAATCTGGAATTGTGCTCCGATTGCGGTTCTTGATACCTCAAATGATAGGTCTCGAGACCTGTAATTGTTATGCCAAACCGACTTTAAATTGGTTGATTATTTCCATACATTTCACAGAAAAATCGATTCGAAGAAATCACCTTACAATAGCTCAGCCGATTCAGAGCTGTAAAAATCCAAAATCTGCAATTGTGCTCAGATTGCGGTTCTTGATACCTCAAATGATAGTTCACGGGACCTGTAATTGCTATACCATACATTTCGTAGAAAAATCGATTCGAAGAAAATCACCTTACTATAGCTCAGCCGATTCAGAGCTGTAAAAATCCAAAATCTGCAATTGTGCTCCGATTGCGGTTCTTGATACCTCAAATGATAGGTCTCGAGACCTGTAATTGTTATGCCAAACCGCGTTTAAATTGGTTGATTATTTCCATACATTTCACAGAAAAATTGATTCGAAGAAATCACCTTACAATAGCTCAGCCGATTCAGAGCTGTAAAAATCCAAAATCTGCAATTGTGCTCCGATTGCGGTTCTTGATACCTCAAATGATAGGTCTCGAGACCTGTAATTGTTATGCCAAACCGCGTTTAAATTGGTTGATTATTTCCATACATTTCACAGAAAAATTGATTCGAAGAAATCACCTTACAATAGCTCAGCCGATTCAGAGCTGTAAAAATCCAAAATCTGCAATTGTGCTCAGATTGCGGTTCTTGATACCACAAATGATAGCTCACGGGACCTGTAATTGCTATACCATACATTTCGTAGAAAAATCGATTCGAAGAAAATCACCTTACTATAGCTCAGCCGATTCAGAGCTGTAAAAATCCAAAATCTGCAATTGTGCTCCGATTGCGGTTCTTGATACCTCAAATGATAGGTCTCGAGACCTGTAATTGTTATGCCAAACCGCGTTTAAATTGGTTGATTATTTCCATACATTTCACAGAAAAATTGATTCGAAGAAATCACCTTACAATAGCTCAGCCGATTCAGAGCTGTAAAAATCCAAAATCTGCAATTGTGCTCAGATTGCGGTTCTTGATACCACAAATGATAGCTCACGGGACCTGTAATTGCTATACCATACATTTCGTAGAAAAATCGATTCGAAGAAAATCACCTTACTATAGCTCAGCCGATTCAGAGCTGTAAAAATCCAAAATCTGCAATTGTGCTCCGATTGTGGTTCTTGATACCTCAAATGATAGGTCTCGAGACCTGTAATTGTTATGCCAAACCGCGTTTAAATTGGTTGATTATTTCCATACATTTCACAGAAAAATTGATTCGAAGAAATCACCTTACAATAGCTCAGCCGATTCAGAGCTGTAAAAATCCAAAATCTGCAATTGTGCTCAGATTGCGGTTCTTGATACCACAAATGATAGCTCACGGGACCTGTAATTGCTATACCATACATTTCGTAGAAAAATCGATTCGAAGAAAATCACCTTACTATAGCTCAGCCGATTCAGAGCTGTAAAAATCCAAAATCTGCAATTGTGCTCCGATTGCGGTTCTTGATACCTCAAATGATAGGTCTCGAGACCTGTAATTGTTATGCCAAACCGCGTTTAAATTGGTTGATTATTTCCATACATTTCACAGAAAAATTGATTCGAAGAAATCACCTTACAATAGCTCAGCCGATTCAGAGCTGTAAAAATCCAAAATCTGCAATTGTGCTCAGATTGCGGTTCTTGATACCACAAATGATAGCTCACGGGACCTGTAATTGCTATACCATACATTTCGTAGAAAAATCGATTCGAAGAAAATCACCTTACTATAGCTCAGCCGATTCAGAGCTGTAAAAATCCAAAATCTGCAATTGTGCTCCGATTGCGGTTCTTGATACCTCAAATGATAGGTCTCGAGACCTGTAATTGTTATGCCAAACCGCGTTTAAATTGGTTGATTATTTCCATACATTTCACAGAAAAATTGATTCGAAGAAATCACCTTACAATAGCTCAGCCGATTCAGAGCTGTAAAAATCCAAAATCTGCAATTGTGCTCAGATTGCGGTTCTTGATACCACAAATGATAGCTCACGGGACCTGTAATTGCTATACCATACATTTCGTAGAAAAATCGATTCGAAGAAAATCACCTTACTATAGCTCAGCCGATTCAGAGCTGTAAAAATCCAAAATCTGCAATTGTGCTCCGATTGCGGTTCTTGATACCTCAAATGATAGTTCACGGGACCTGTAATTGCTATACCATACATTTCGTAGAAAAATCGATTCGAAGAAAATCACCTTACTATAGCTCAGCCGATTCAGAGCTGTAAAAATCCAAAATCTGCAATTGTGCTCCGATTGCGGTTCTTGATACCTCAAATGATAGGTCTCGAGACCTGTAATTGTTATGCCAAACCGCGTTTAAATTGGTTGATTATTTCCATACATTTCACAGAAAAATTGATTCGAAGAAATCACCTTACAATAGCTCAGCCGATTCAGAGCTGTAAAAATCCAAAATCTGCAATTGTGCTCCGATTGCGGTTCTTGATACCTCAAATGATAGGTCTCGAGACCTGTAATTGTTATGCCAAACCGCGTTTAAATTGGTTGATTATTTCCATACATTTCACAGAAAAATTGATTCGAAGAAATCACCTTACAATAGCTCAGCCGATTCAGAGCTGTAAAAATCCAAAATCTGCAATTGTGCTCAGATTGCGGTTCTTGATACCACAAATGATAGCTCACGGGACCTGTAATTGCTATACCATACATTTCGTAGAAAAATCGATTCGAAGAAAATCACCTTACTATAGCTCAGCCGATTCAGAGCTGTAAAAATCCAAAATCTGCAATTGTGCTCCGATTGCGGTTCTTGATACCTCAAATGATAGGTCTCGAGACCTGTAATTGTTATGCCAAACCGCGTTTAAATTGGTTGATTATTTCCATACATTTCACAGAAAAATTGATTCGAAGAAATCACCTTACAATAGCTCAGCCGATTCAGAGCTGTAAAAATCCAAAATCTGCAATTGTGCTCCGATTGCGGTTCTTGATACCTCAAATGATAGGTCTCGAGACCTGTAATTGTTATGCCAAACCGCGTTTAAATTGGTTGATTATTTCCATACATTTCACAGAAAAATTGATTCGAAGAAATCACCTTACAATAGCTCAGCCGATTCAGAGCTGTAAAAATCCAAAATCTGCAATTGTGCTCAGATTGCGGTTCTTGATACCACAAATGATAGCTCACGGGACCTGTAATTGCTATACCATACATTTCGTAGAAAAATCGATTCGAAGAAAATCACCTTACTATAGCTCAGCCGATTCAGAGCTGTAAAAATCCAAAATCTGTAATTGTGCTCCGATTGCGGTTCTTGATACCTCAAATGATAGTTCACGGGACCTGTAATTGCTATACCATACATTTCGTAGAAAAATCGATTCGAAGAAAATCACCTTACTATAGCTCAGCCGATTCAGAGCTGTAAAAATCCAAAATCTGCAATTGTGCTCCGATTGCGGTTCTTGATACCTCAAATGATAGGTCTCGAGACCTGTAATTGTTATGCCAAACCGCGTTTAAATTGGTTGATTATTTCCATACATTTCACAGAAAAATTGATTCGAAGAAATCACCTTACAATAGCTCAGCCGATTCAGAGCTGTAAAAATCCAAAATCTGCAATTGTGCTCAGATTGCGGTTCTTGATACCTCAAATGATAGTTCACGGGACCTGTAATTGCTATACCATACATTTCGTAGAAAAATCGATTCGAAGAAAATCACCTTACTATAGCTCAGCCGATTCAGAGCTGTAAAAATCCAAAATCTGCAATTGTGCTCCGATTGCGGTTCTTGATACCTCAAATGATAGGTCTCGAGACCTGTAATTGTTATGCCAAACCGCGTTTAAATTGGTTGATTATTTCCATACATTTCACAGAAAAATTGATTCGAAGAAATCACCTTACAATAGCTCAGCCGATTCAGAGCTGTAAAAATCCAAAATCTGCAATTGTGCTCAGATTGCGGTTCTTGATACCTCAAATGATAGTTCACGGGACCTGTAATTGCTATACCATACATTTCGTAGAAAAATCGATTCGAAGAAAATCACCTTACTATAGCTCAGCCGATTCAGAGCTGTAAAAATCCAAAATCTGCAATTGTGCTCCGATTGCGGTTCTTGATACCTCAAATGATAGGTCTCGAGACCTGTAATTGTTATGCCAAACCGCGTTTAAATTGGTTGATTATTTCCATACATTTCACAGAAAAATTGATTCGAAGAAATCACCTTACAATAGCTCAGCCGATTCAGAGCTGTAAAAATCCAAAATCTGCAATTGTGCTCAGATTGCGGTTCTTGATACCACAAATGATAGCTCACGGGACCTGTAATTGCTATACCATACATTTCGTAGAAAAATCGATTCGAAGAAAATCACCTTACTATAGCTCAGCCGATTCAGAGCTGTAAAAATCCAAAATCTGCAATTGTGCTCCGATTGCGGTTCTTGATACCTCAAATGATAGGTCTCGGGACCTGTAATTGTTATGTCAAACCGCGTTTAAATTGGTTGATTATTTCTATACATTTCGTAGAAAAATCGATTCGAAGAAAATCACCTTACTATAGCTCAGCCGATTCAGAGCTGTAAAAATCCAAAATCTGCAATTGTGCTCCGATTGCGGTTCTTGATACCTCAAATGATAGGTCTCGGGACCTGTAATTGTTATGTC
Source organism: Tipula vernalis (assembly GCA_958295665.1). Classification (NCBI taxonomy): domain Eukaryota; kingdom Metazoa; phylum Arthropoda; class Insecta; order Diptera; family Tipulidae; genus Tipula; species Tipula vernalis. The sequence goes on along the minus strand of OY282560.1, from coordinate 62,350,230 downwards.
AAACCGCGTTTAAATTGGTTGATTATTTCTATACATTTCGTAGAAAAATCGATTCGAAGAAAATCACCTTACTATAGCTCAGCCGATTCAGAGCTGTAAAAATCCAAAATCTGCAATTGTGCTCCGATTGCGGTTCTTGATACCTCAAATGATAGGTCTCGAGACCTGTAATTGTTATGCCAAACCGCGTTTAAATTGGTTGATTATTTCCATACATTTCACAGAAAAATTGATTCGAAGAAATCACCTTACAATAGCTCAGCCGATTCAGAGCTGTAAAAATCCAAAATCTGCAATTGTGCTCAGATTGCGGTTCTTGATACCTCAAATGATAGTTCACGGGACCTGTAATTCCTATACCATACATTTCGTAGAAAAATCGATTCGAAGAAAATCACCTTACTATAGCTCAGCCGATTCAGAGCTGTAAAAATCCAAAATCTGCAATTGTGCTCCGATTGCGGTTCTTGATACCTCAAATGATAGGTCTCGAGACCTGTAATTGTTATGCCAAACCGCGTTTAAATTGGTTGATTATTTCCATACATTTCACAGAAAAATTGATTCGAAGAAATCACCTTACAATAGCTCAGCCGATTCAGAGCTGTAAAAATCCAAAATCTGCAATTGTGCTCAGATTGCGGTTCTTGATACCTCAAATGATAGTTCACGGGACCTGTAATTGCTATACCATACATTTCGTAGAAAAATCGATTCGAAGAAAATCACCTTACTATAGCTCAGCCGATTCAGAGCTGTAAAAATCCAAAATCTGCAATTGTGCTCCGATTGCGGTTCTTGATACCTCAAATGATAGGTCTCGGGACCTGTAATTGTTATGCTAAACCGTTTTTAAATTGGTTGATTATTTCCATACATTTCGCAGAAAAATCTATTCGAAGAAATCACCTTATAATAGCTCAGCCGATTCAGAGCTGTAAAAATCCAAAATCTGCAATTGTGCTCAGATTGCGGTTCTTGATACCACAAATGATAGCTCACGGGACCTGTAATTGCTATACCATACATTTCGTAGAAAAATCGATTCGAAGAAAATCACCTTACTATAGCTCAGCCGATTCAGAGCTGTAAAAATCCAAAATCTGCAATTGTGCTCCGATTGCGGTTCTTGATACCTCAAATGATAGGTCTCGGGACCTGTAGTTGTTATGCCAAACCGCGTTTAAATTGGTTGATTATTTCTATACATTTCACAGAAAAATCAATTCGAAGAAATCACCTTACTATAGCTCAGCCGATTCAGAGCTGTAAAAATCCAAAATCTGCAATTGTGCTCCGATTGCGGTTCTTGATACCTCAAATGATAGGTCTCGGGACCTGTAATTGTTATGCCAAACCGCGTTTAAATTGGTTGATTATTTCTATACATTTCACAGAAAAATCAATTCGAAGAAATCACCTTACTATAGCTCAGCCGATTCAGAGCTGTAAAAATCCAAAATCTGCAATTGTGCTTCGATTGCGGTTCTTGATACCTCAAATGATAGGTCTCGGGACCTGTAATTGTTATGCTAAACCGTTTTTAAATTGGTTGATTATTTCCATACATTTCGCAGAAAAATCTATTCGAAGAAATCACCTTACAATAGCTCAGCCGATTCAGAGCTGTAAAAATCCAAAATCTGCAATTGTGCTCAGATTGCGGTTCTTGATACCTCAAATGATAGTTCACGGGACCTGTAATTGCTATACCATACATTTCGTAGAAAAATCGATTCGAAGAAAATCACCTTACTATAGCTCAGCCGATTCAGAGCTGTAAAAATCCAAAATCTGCAATTGTGCTCCGATTGCGGTTCTTGATACCTCAAATGATAGGTCTCGGGACCTGTAATTGTTATGCCAAACTGCGTTTAAATTGGTTGATTATTTCTATACATTTCACAGAAAAATCAATTCGAAGAAATCACCTTACAATAGCTCAGCCGATTCAGAGCTGTAAAAATCCAAAATCTGCAATTGTGCTCAGATTGCGGTTCTTGATACCTCAAATGATAGTTCACGGGACCAGTAATTGCTATACCATACATTTCGTAGAAAAATCGATTCGAAGAAAATCACCTTACTATAGCTCAGCCGATTCAGAGCTGTAAAAATCCAAAATCTGCAATTGTGCTCCGATTGCGGTTCTTGATACCTCAAATGATAGGTCTCGGGACCTGTAATTGTTATGCCAAACCGCGTTTAAATTGGTTGATTATTTCTATACATTTCACAGAAAAATCAATTCGAAGAAATCACCTTACTATAGCTCAGCCGATTCAGAGCTGTAAAAATCCAAAATCTGCAATTGTGCTTCGATTGCGGTTCTTGATACCTCAAATGATAGTTCACGGGACCTGTAATTGCTATACCATACATTTCGTAGAAAAATCGATTCGAAGAAAATCACCTTACTATAGCTCAGCCGATTCAGAGCTGTAAAAATCCAAAATCTGCAATTGTGCTCCGATTGCGGTTCTTGATACCTCAAATGATAGGTCTCGGGACCTGTAATTGTTATGCTAAACCGTTTTTAAATTGGTTGATTATTTCCATACATTTCGCAGAAAAATCTATTCGAAGAAATCACCTTACAATAGCTCAGCCGATTCAGAGCTGTAAAAATCCAAAATCTGCAATTGTGCTCAGATTGCGGTTCTTGATACCTCAAATGATAGTTCACGGGACCTGTAATTGCTATACCATACATTTCGTAGAAAAATCGATTCGAAGAAAATCACCTTACTATAGCTCAGCCGATTCAGAGCTGTAAAAATCCAAAATCTGCAATTGTGCTCCGATTGCGGTTCTTGATACCTCAAATGATAGGTCTCGGGACCTGTAATTGTTATGCCAAACCGCGTTTAAATTGGTTGATTATTTCTATACATTTCACAGAAAAATCAATTCGAAGAAATCACCTTACTATAGCTCAGCCGATTCAGAGCTGTAAAAATCCAAAATCTGCAATTGTGCTTCGATTGCGGTTCTTGATACCTCAAATGATAGGTCTCGGGACCTGTAATTGTTATGCCAAACCGCGTTTAAATTGGTTGATTATTTCTATACATTTCGCAGAAAAATCTATTCGAAGAAATCACCTTACAATAGCTCAGCCGATTCAGAGCTGTAAAAATCCAAAATCTGCAATTGTGCTCAGATTGCGGTTCTTGATACCTCAAATGATAGTTCACGGGACCTGTAATTGCTATACCATACATTTCGTAGAAAAATCGATTCGAAGAAAATCACCTTACTATAGCTCAGCCGATTCAGAGCTGTAAAAATCCAAAATCTGCAATTGTGCTCCGATTGCGGTTCTTGATACCTCAAATGATAGGTCTCGAGACCTGTAATTGTTATGCCAAACCGCGTTTAAATTGGTTGATTATTTCCATACATTTCACAGAAAAATTGATTCGAAGAAATCACCTTACAATAGCTCAGCCGATTCAGAGCTGTAAAAATCCAAAATCTGCAATTGTGCTTCGATTGCGGTTCTTGATACCTCAAATGATAGGTCTCGGGACCTGTAATTGTTATGCTAAACCGTTTTTAAATTGGTTGATTATTTCCATACATTTCGTAGAAAAATCGATTCGAAGAAAATCACTTTACTATAGCTCAGCCGATTCAGAGCTGTAAAAATCCAAAATCTGCAATTGTGCTCCGATTGCGGTTCTTGATACCTCAAATGATAGGTCTCGGGACCTGTAGTTGTTATGCCAAACCGCGTTTAAATTGGTTGATTATTTCTATACATTTCACAGAAAAATCAATTCGAAGAAATCACCTTACTATAGCTCAGCCGATTCAGAGCTGTAAAAATCCAAAATCTGCAATTGTGCTCCGATTGCGGTTCTTGATACCTCAAATGATAGGTCTCAGGACCTGTAATTGTTATGCTAAACCGTTTTTAAATTGGTTGATTATTTCCTACATTTCGCAGAAAAATCTATTCGAAGAAATCACCTTACAATAGCTCAGCCGATTCAGAGCTGTAAAAATCCAAAATCTGCAATTGTGCTCAGATTGCGGTCTTGATACCTCAAATGATAGTTCACGGGACCTGTAATTGCTATACCATACATTTCGTAGAAAAATCGATTCGAAGAAAATCACCTTACTATAGCTCAGCCGATTCAGAGCTGTAAAAATCCAAAATCTGCAATTGTGCTCCGATTGCGGTTCTTGATACCTCAAATGATAGGTCTCGGGACCTGTAATTGTTATGCCAAACCGCGTTTAAATTGGTTGATTATTTCTATACATTTCACAGAAAAATCAATTCGAAGAAATCACCTTACTATAGCTCAGCCGATTCAGAGCTGTAAAAATCCAAAATCTGCAATTGTGCTTCGATTGCGGTTCTTGATACCTCAAATGATAGGTCTCGGGACCTGTAATTGTTATGCCAAACCGCGTTTAAATTGGTTGATTATTTCTATACATTTCGCAGAAAAATCTATTCGAAGAAATCACCTTATAATAGCTCAGCCGATTCAGAGCTGTAAAAATCCAAAATCTGCAATTGTGCTCAGATTGCGGTTCTTGATACCTCAAATGATAGTTCACGGGACCTGTAATTGCTATACCATACATTTCGTAGAAAAATCGATTCGAAGAAAATCACCTTACTATAGCTCAGCCGATTCAGAGCTGTAAAAATCCAAAATCTGCAATTGTGCTCCGATTGCGGTTCTTGATACCTCAAATGATAGGTCTCGGGACCTGTAATTGTTATGTCAAACCGCGTTTAAATTGGTTGATTATTTCTATACATTTCACAGAAAAATCAATTCGAAGAAATCACCTTACAATAGCTCAGCCGATTCAGAGCTGTAAAAATCCAAAATCTGCAATTGTGCTCAGATTGCGGTTCTTGATACCTCAAATGATAGTTCACGGGACCTGTAATTGCTATACCATACATTTCGTAGAAAAATCGATTCGAAGAAAATCACCTTACTATAGCTCAGCCGATTCAGAGCTGTAAAAATCCAAAATCTGCAATTAAGCTCCGATTGCGGTTCTTGATACCTCAAATGATAGGTCTCGGGACCTGTAATTGTTATGTCAAACCGCGTTTAAATTGGTTGATTATTTCTATACATTTCACAGAAAAATCAATTCGAAGAAATCACCTTACAATAGCTCAGCCGATTCAGAGCTGTAAAAATCCAAAATCTGCAATTGTGCTCAGATTGCGGTTCTTGATACCTCAAATGATAGTTCACGGGACCTGTAATTGCTATACCATACATTTCGTAGAAAAATCGATTCGAAGAAAATCACCTTACTATAGCTCAGCCGATTCAGAGCTGTAAAAATCCAAAATCTGCAATTAAGCTCCGATTGCGGTTCTTGATACCTCAAATGATAGGTCTCGGGACCTGTAATTGTTATGTCAAACCGCGTTTAAATTGGTTGATTATTTCTATACATTTCACAGAAAAATCAATTCGAAGAAATCACCTTACTATAGTTCAGCCGATTCAGAGCTGTAAAAATCCAAAAACTGCAATTGTGCTTCGATTGCGGTTCTTGATACCTCAAATGATAGGTCTCGGGACCTGTAATTGTTATGCTAAACCGTTTTTAAATTGGTTGATTATTTCCATACATTTCGCAGAAAAATCTATTCGAAGAAATCACCTTACAATAGCTCAGCCGATTCAGAGCTGTAAAAATCCAAAATCTGCAATTGTGCTCAGATTGCGGTTCTTGATACCTCAAATGATAGTTCACGGGACCTGTAATTGCTATACCATACATTTCGTAGAAAAATCGATTCGAAGAAAATCACCTTACTATAGCTCAGCCGATTCAGAGCTGTAAAAATCCAAAATCTGCAATTGTGCTCCGATTGCGGTTCTTGATACCTCAAATGATAGGTCTCGGGACCTGTAATTGTTATGCCAAACCGCGTTTAAATTGGTTGATTATTTCCATACATTTCACAGAAAAATTGATTCGAAGAAATCACCTTACAATAGCTCAGCCGATTCAGAGCTGTAAAAATCCAAAATCTGCAATTGTGCTCAGATTGCGGTTCTTGATACCTCAAATGATAGTTCACGGGACCTGTAATTGCTATACCATACATTTCGTAGAAAAATCGATTCGAAGAAAATCACCTTACTATAGCTCAGCCGATTCAGAGCTGTAAAAATCCAAAATCTGCAATTGTGCTCCGATTGCGGTTCTTGATACCTCAAATGATAGGTCTCGAGACCTGTAATTGTTATGCCAAACCGCGTTTAAATTGGTTGATTATTTCCATACATTTCACAGAAAAATCAATTCGAAGAAATCACCTTACAATAGCTCAGCCGATTCAGAGCTGTAAAAATCCAAAATGTGCAATTGTGCTCAGATTGCGGTTCTTGATACCTCAAATGATAGTTCACGGGACCTGTAATTGCTATACCATACATTTCGTAGAAAAATCGATTCGAAGAAATCACCTTACAATAGCTCAGCCGATTCAGAGCTGTAAAAATCCAAAATCTGCAATTGTGCTCAGATTGCGGTTCTTGATACCTCAAATGATAGTTCACGGGACCAGTAATTGCTATACCATACATTTCGTAGAAAAATCGATTCGAAGAAAATCACCTTACTATAGCTCAGCCGATTCAGAGCTGTAAAAATCCAAAATCTGCAATTGTGCTCCGATTGCGGTTCTTGATACCTCAAATGATAGGTCTCGGGACCTGTAATTGTTATGCCAAACCGCGTTTAAATTGGTTGATTATTTCCATACATTTCACAGAAAAATTGATTCGAAGAAATCACCTTACAATAGCTCAGCCGATTCAGAGCTGTAAAAATCCAAAATCTGCAATTGTGCTCCGATTGCGGTTCTTGATACCTCAAATGATAGGTCTCGAGACCTGTAATTGTTATGCCAAACCGCGTTTAAATTGGTTGATTATTTCCATACATTTCACAGAAAAATTGATTCGAAGAAATCACCTTACAATAGCTCAGCCGATTCAGAGCTGTAAAAATCCAAAATCTGCAATTGTGCTCAGATTGCGGTTCTTGATACCTCAAATGATAGTTCACGGGACCTGTAATTGCTATACCATACATTTCGTAGAAAAATCGATTCGAAGAAAATCACCTTACTATAGCTCAGCCGATTCAGAGCTGTAAAAATCCAAAATCTGCAATTGTGCTCCGATTGCGGTTCTTGATACCTCAAATGATAGGTCTCGGGACCTGTAATTGTTATGTCAAACCGCGTTTAAATTGGTTGATTATTTCTATACATTTCACAGAAAAATCAATTCGAAGAAATCACCTTACAATAGCTCAGCCGATTCAGAGCTGTAAAAATCCAAAATCTGCAATTGTGCTCAGATTGCGGTTCTTGATACCTCAAATGATAGTTCACGGGACCTGTAATTGCTATACCATACATTTCGTAGAAAAATCGATTCGAAGAAAATCACCTTACTATAGCTCAGCCGATTCAGAGCTGTAAAAATCCAAAATCTGCAATTAAGCTCCGATTGCGGTTCTTGATACCTCAAATGATAGGTCTCGAGACCTGTAATTGTTATGCCAAACCGCGTTTAAATTGGTTGATTATTTCCATACATTTCACAGAAAAATCAATTCGAAGAAATCACCTTACTATAGCTCAGCCGATTCAGAGCTGTAAAAATCCAAAATCTGCAATTGTGCTCAGATTGCGGTTCTTGATACCTCAAATGATAGTTCACGGGACCTGTAATTGCTATACCATACATTTCGTAGAAAAATCGATTCGAAGAAAATCACCTTACTATAGCTCAGCCGATTCAGAGCTGTAAAAATCCAAAATCTGCAATTGTGCTCCGATTGCGGTTCTTGATACCTCAAATGATAGGTCTCGGGACCTGTAATTGTTATGCCAAACCGCGTTTAAATTGGTTGATTATTTCTATACATTTCACAGAAAAATCAATTCGAAGAAATCACCTTACAATAGCTCAGCCGATTCAGAGCTGTAAAAATCCAAAATCTGCAATTGTGCTCAGATTGCGGTTCTTGATACCTCAAATGATAGTTCACGGGACCTGTAATTGCTATACCATACATTTCGTAGAAAAATCGATTCGAAGAAAATCACCTTACTATAGCTCAGCCGATTCAGAGCTGTAAAAATCCAAAATCTGCAATTGTGCTCCGATTGCGGTTCTTGATACCTCAAATGATAGGTCTCGAGACCTGTAATTGTTATGCCAAACCGCGTTTAAATTGGTTGATTATTCCCATACATTTCACAGAAAAATTGATTCGAAGAAATCACCTTACAATAGCTCAGCCGATTCAGAGCTGTAAAAATCCAAAATCTGCAATTGTGCTCAGATTGCGGTTCTTGATACCTCAAATGATAGTTCACGGGACCTGTAATTGCTATACCATACATTTCGTAGAAAAATCGATTCGAAGAAAATCACCTTACTATAGCTCAGCCGATTCAGAGCTGTAAAAATCCAAAATCTGCAATTGTGCTCCGATTGCGGTTCTTGATACCTCAAATGATAGGTCTCGGGACCTGTAATTGTTATGCCAAACCGCGTTTAAATTGGTTGATTATTTCTATACATTTCACAGAAAAATCAATTCGAAGAAATCACCTTACTATAGCTCAGCCGATTCAGAGCTGTAAAAATCCAAAATCTGCAATTGTGCTCAGATTGCGGTTCTTGATACCTCAAATGATAGTTCACGGGACCTGTAATTGCTATACCATACATTTCGTAGAAAAATCGATTCGAAGAAAATCACCTTACTTTAGCTCAGCCGATTCAGAGCTGTAAAAATCCAAAATCTGCAATTGTGCTCCGATTGCGGTTCTTGATACCTCAAATGATAGGTCTCGGGACCTGTAATTGTTATGCCAAACCGCGTTTAAATTGGTTGATTATTTCTATACATTTCACAGAAAAATCAATTCGAAGAAATCACCTTACAATAGCTCAGCCGATTCAGAGCTGTAAAAATCCAAAATCTGCAATTGTGCTCAGATTGCGGTTCTTGATACCTCAAATGATAGTTCACGGGACCTGTAATTGCTATACCATACATTTCGTAGAAAAATCGATTCGAAGAAAATCACCTTACTATAGCTCAGCCGATTCAGAGCTGTAAAAATCCAAAATCTGCAATTGTGCTCCGATTGCGGTTCTTGATACCTCAAATGATTGGTCTCGGGACCTGTAATTGTTATGCCAAACCGCGTTTAAATTGGTTGATTATTTCTATACATTTCACAGAAAAATCAATTCGAAGAAATCACCTTACTATAGCTCAGCCGATTCAGAGCTGTAAAAATCCAAAATCTGCAATTGTGCTCCGATTGCGGTTCTTGATACCTCAAATGATAGGTCTCGGGACCTGTAATTGTTATGCCAAACCGCGTTTAAATTGGTTGATTATTTCTATACATTTCACAGAAAAATCAATTCGAAGAAATCACCTTACTATAGCTCAGCCGATTCAGAGCTGTAAAAATCCAAAATCTGCAATTGTGCTCAGATTGCGGTTCTTGATACCTCAAATGATAGTTCACGGGACCTGTAATTGCTATACCATACATTTCGTAGAAAAATCGATTCGAAGAAAATCACCTTACTATAGCTCAGCCGATTCAGAGCTGTAAAAATCCAAAATCTGCAATTGTGCTCCGATTGCGGTTCTTGATACCTCAAATGATAGGTCTCGGGACCTGTAATTGTTATGCCAAACCGCGTTTAAATTGGTTGATTATTTCCATACATTTCACAGAAAAATTGATTCGAAGAAATCACCTTACAATAGCTCAGCCGATTCAGAGCTGTAAAAATCCAAAATCTGCAATTGTGCTCCGATTGCGGTTCTTGATACCTCAAATGATAGGTCTCGAGACCTGTAATTGTTATGCCAAACCGCGTTTAAATTGGTTGATTATTTCCATACATTTCACAGAAAAATTGATTCGAAGAAATCACCTTACAATAGCTCAGCCGATTCAGAGCTGTAAAAATCCAAAATCTGCAATTGTGCTCAGATTGCGGTTCTTGATACCTCAAATGATAGTTCACGGGACCTGTAATTGCTATACCATACATTTCGTAGAAAAATCGATTCGAAGAAAATCACCTTACTATAGCTCAGCCGATTCAGAGCTGTAAAAATCCAAAATCTGCAATTGTGCTCCGATTGCGGTTCTTGATACCTCAAATGATAGGTCTCGGGACCTGTAATTGTTATGTCAAACCGCGTTTAAATTGGTTGATTATTTCTATACATTTCACAGAAAAATCAATTCGAAGAAATCACCTTACAATAGCTCAGCCGATTCAGAGCTGTAAAAATCCAAAATCTGCAATTGTGCTCAGATTGCGGTTCTTGATACCTCAAATGATAGTTCACGGGACCTGTAATTGCTATACCATACATTTCGTAGAAAAATCGATTCGAAGAAAATCACCTTACTATAGCTCAGCCGATTCAGAGCTGTAAAAATCCAAAATCTGCAATTAAGCTCCGATTGCGGTTCTTGATACCTCAAATGATAGGTCTCGAGACCTGTAATTGTTATGCCAAACCGCGTTTAAATTGGTTGATTATTTCCATACATTTCACAGAAAAATCAATTCGAAGAAATCACCTTACTATAGCTCAGCCGATTCAGAGCTGTAAAAATCCAAAATCTGCAATTGTGCTCAGATTGCGGTTCTTGATACCTCAAATGATAGTTCACGGGACCTGTAATTGCTATACCATACATTTCGTAGAAAAATCGATTCGAAGAAAATCACCTTACTATAGCTCAGCCGATTCAGAGCTGTAAAAATCCAAAATCTGCAATTGTGCTCCGATTGCGGTTCTTGATACCTCAAATGATAGGTCTCGGGACCTGTAATTGTTATGCCAAACCGCGTTTAAATTGGTTGATTATTTCTATACATTTCACAGAAAAATCAATTCGAAGAAATCACCTTACAATAGCTCAGCCGATTCAGAGCTGTAAAAATCCAAAATCTGCAATTGTGCTCAGATTGCGGTTCTTGATACCTCAAATGATAGTTCACGGGACCTGTAATTGCTATACCATACATTTCGTAGAAAAATCGATTCGAAGAAAATCACCTTACTATAGCTCAGCCGATTCAGAGCTGTAAAAATCCAAAATCTGCAATTGTGCTCAGATTGCGGTTCTTGATACCTCAAATGATAGTTCACGGGACCTGTAATTGCTATACCATACATTTCGTAGAAAAATCGATTCGAAGAAAATCACCTTACTATAGCTCAGCCGATTCAGAGCTGTAAAAATCCAAAATCTGCAATTGTGCTCCGATTGCGGTTCTTGATACCTCAAATGATAGGTCTCGAGACCTGTAATTGTTATGCCAAACCGCGTTTAAATTGGTTGATTATTCCCATACATTTCACAGAAAAATTGATTCGAAGAAATCACCTTACAATAGCTCAGCCGATTCAGAGCTGTAAAAATCCAAAATCTGCAATTGTGCTCAGATTGCGGTTCTTGATACCTCAAATGATAGTTCACGGGACCTGTAATTGCTATACCATACATTTCGTAGAAAAATCGATTCGAAGAAAATCACCTTACTATAGCTCAGCCGATTCAGAGCTGTAAAAATCCAAAATCTGCAATTGTGCTCCGATTGCGGTTCTTGATACCTCAAATGATAGGTCTCGAGACCTGTAATTGTTATGCCAAACCGCGTTTAAATTGGTTGATTATTCCCATACATTTCACAGAAAAATTGATTCGAAGAAATCACCTTACAATAGCTCAGCCGATTCAGAGCTGTAAAAATCCAAAATCTGCAATTGTGCTCAGATTGCGGTTCTTGATACCTCAAATGATAGTTCACGGGACCTGTAATTGCTATACCATACATTTCGTAGAAAAATCGATTCGAAGAAAATCACCTTACTATAGCTCAGCCGATTCAGAGCTGTAAAAATCCAAAATCTGCAATTGTGCTCCGATTGCGGTTCTTGATACCTCAAATGATTGGTCTCGGGACCTGTAATTGTTATGCCAAACCGCGTTTAAATTGGTTGATTATTTCTATACATTTCACAGAAAAATCAATTCGAAGAAATCACCTTACTATAGCTCAGCCGATTCAGAGCTGTAAAAATCCAAAATCTGCAATTGTGCTCCGATTGCGGTTCTTGATACCTCAAATGATAGGTCTCGGGACCTGTAATTGTTATGCCAAACCGCGTTTAAATTGGTTGATTATTTCTATACATTTCACAGAAAAATCAATTCGAAGAAATCACCTTACTATAGCTCAGCCGATTCAGAGCTGTAAAAATCCAAAATCTGCAATTGTGCTCAGATTGCGGTTCTTGATACCTCAAATGATAGTTCACGGGACCTGTAATTGCTATACCATACATTTCGTAGAAAAATCGATTCGAAGAAAATCACCTTACTATAGCTCAGCCGATTCAGAGCTGTAAAAATCCAAAATCTGCAATTGTGCTCCGATTGCGGTTCTTGATACCTCAAATGATAGGTCTCGGGACCTGTAATTGTTATGCCAAACCGCGTTTAAATTGGTTGATTATTTCTATACATTTCACAGAAAAATCAATTCGAAGAAATCACCTTACAATAGCTCAGCCGATTCAGAGCTGTAAAAATCCAAAATCTGCAATTGTGCTCAGATTGCGGTTCTTGATACCTCAAATGATAGTTCACGGGACCTGTAATTGCTATACCATACATTTCGTAGAAAAATCGATTCGAAGAAAATCACCTTACTATAGCTCAGCCGATTCAGAGCTGTAAAAATCCAAAATCTGCAATTGTGCTCCGATTGCGGTTCTTGATACCTCAAATGATAGGTCTCGGGACCTGTAATTGTTATGTCAAACCGCGTTTAAATTGGTTGATTATTTCTATACATTTCACAGAAAAATCAATTCGAAGAAATCACCTTACTATAGCTCAGCCGATTCAGAGCTGTAAAAATCCAAAATCTGCAATTGTGCTTCGATTGCGGTTCTTGATACCTCAAATGATAGGTCTCGGGACCTGTAATTGTTATGCTAAACCGTTTTTAAATTGGTTGATTATTTCCATACATTTCGCAGAAAAATCTATTCGAAGAAATCACCTTACAATAGCTCAGCCGATTCAGAGCTGTAAAAATCCAAAATCTGCAATTGTGCTCCGATTGCGGTTCTTGATACCTCAAATGATAGGTCTCGGGACCTGTAATTGTTATGCTAAACCGTTTTTAAATTGGTTGATTATTTCTATACATTTCACAGAAAAATCAATTCGAAGAAATCACCTTACTATAGCTCAGCCGATTCAGAGCTGTAAAAATCCAAAATCTGCAATTGTGCTCCGATTGCGGTTCTTGATACCTCAAATGATACGTCTCGGGACCTGTAATTGTTATGCCAAACCGCGTTTAAATTGGTTGATTATTTCTATACATTTCACAGAAAAATCAATTCGAAGAAATCACCTTACTTATAGCTCAGCCGATTCAGAGCTGTAAAAATCCAAAATCTGCAATTGTGCTTCGATTGCGGTTCTTGATACCTCAAATGATAGGTCTCGGGACCTGTAATTGTTATGCCAAACCGCGTTTAAATTGGTTGATTATTTCTATACATTTCACAGAAAAATCAATTCGAAGAAATCACCTTACTATAGCTCAGCCGATTCAGAGCTGTAAAAATCCAAAATCTGCAATTGTGCTTCGATTGCGGTTCTTGATACCTCAAATGATAGGTCTCGGGACCTGTAATTGTTATGCTAAACCGTTTTTAAATTGGTTGATTATTTCCATACATTTCGCAGAAAAATCTATTCGAAGAAATCACCTTACAATAGCTCAGCCGATTCAGAGCTGTAAAAATCCAAAATCTGCAATTGTGCTCAGATTGCGGTTCTTGATACCTCAAATGATAGTTCACGGGACCTGTAATTGCTATACCATACATTTCGTAGAAAAATCGATTCGAAGAAAATCACCTTACTATAGCTCAGCCGATTCAGAGCTGTAAAAATCCAAAATCTGCAATTGTGCTTCGATTGCGGTTCTTCATACCTCAAATGATAGGTCTCGGGACCTGTAATTGTTATGTCAAACCGCGTTTAAATTGGTTGATTATTTCTATACATTTCACAGAAAAATCAATTCGAAGAAATCACCTTACTATAGCTCAGCCGATTCAGAGCTGTAAAAATCCAAAATCTGCAATTGTGCTTCGATTGCGGTTCTTGATACCTCAAATGATAGGTCTCGGGACCTGTAATTGTTATGCTAAACCGTTTTTAAATTGGTTGATTATTTCCATACATTTCGCAGAAAAATCTATTCGAAGAAATCACCTTACAATAGCTCAGCCGATTCAGAGCTGTAAAAATCCAAAATCTGCAATTGTGCTCAGATTGCGGTTCTTGATACCTCAAATGATAGTTCACGGGACCTGTAATTGCTATACCATACATTTCGTAGAAAAATCGATTCGAAGAAAATCACCTTACTATAGCTCAGCCGATTCAGAGCTGTAAAAATCCAAAATCTGCAATTGTGCTCCGATTGCGGTTCTTGATACCTCAAAAGATAGGTCTCGGGACCTGTAATTGTTATGTCAAACCGCGTTTAAATTGGTTGATTATTTCTATACATTTCACAGAAAAATCAATTCGAAGAAATCACCTTACTATAGTTCAGCCGATTCAGAGCTGTAAAAATCCAAAATCTGCAATTGTGCTCCGATTGCGGTTCTTGATACCTCAAATGATAGGTCTCGGGACCTGTAATTGTTATGCTAAACCGTTTTTAAATTGGTTGATTATTTCCATACATTTCGCAGAAAAATCTATTCGAAGAAATCACCTTACAATAGCTCAGCCGATTCAGAGCTGTAAAAATCCAAAATCTGCAATTGTGCTCAGATTGCGGTTCTTGATACCTCAAATGATAGTTCACGGGACCTGTAATTGCTATACCATACATTTCGTAGAAAAATCGATTCGAAGAAAATCACCTTACTATAGCTCAGCCGATTCAGAGCTGTAAAAATCCAAAATCTGCAATTGTGCTCCGATTGCGGTTCTTGATACCTCAAAAGATAGGTCTCGGGACCTGTAATTGTTATGTCAAACCGCGTTTAAATTGGTTGATTATTTCTAAACATTTCACAGAAAAATCAATTCGAAGAAATCACCTTACTATAGTTCAGCCGATTCAGAGCTGTAAAAATCCAAAATCTGCAATTGTGCTCCGATTGCGGTTCTTGATACCTCAAATGATAGGTCTCGGGACCTGTAATTGTTATGCTAAACCGTTTTTAAATTGGTTGATTATTTCCATACATTTCGCAGAAAAATCTATTCGAAGAAATCACCTTACAATAGCTCAGCCGATTCAGAGCTGTAAAAATCCAAAATCTGCAATTGTGCTTCGATTGCGGTTCTTGATACCTCAAATGATAGGTCTCGGGACCTGTAATTGTTATGCTAAACCGTTTTTAAATTGGTTGATTATTTCCATACATTTCGCAGAAAAATCTATTCGAAGAAATCACCTTACAATAGCTCAGCCGATTCAGAGCTGTAAAAATCCAAAATCTGCAATTGTGCTCAGATTGCGGTTCTTGATACCTCAAATGATAGTTCACGGGACCTGTAATTGCTATACCATACATTTCGTAGAAAAATCGATTCGAAGAAAATCACCTTACTATAGCTCAGCCGATTCAGAGCTGTAAAAATCCAAAATCTGCAATTGTGCTTCGATTGCGGTTCTTCATACCTCAAAAGATAGGTCTCGGGACCTGTAATTGTTATGTCAAACCGCGTTTAAATTGGTTGATTATTTCTATACATTTCACAGAAAAATCAATTCGAAGAAATCACCTTACAATAGCTCAGCCGATTCAGAGCTGTAAAAATCCAAAATCTGCAATTGTGCTCCGATTGCGGTTCTTGATACCTCAAATGATAGGTCTCGGGACCTGTAATTGTTATGCTAAACCGTTTTTAAATTGGTTGATTATTTCTATACATTTCACAGAAAAATCAATTCGAAGAAATCACCTTACTATAGTTCAGCCGATTCAGAGCTGTAAAAATCCAAAATCTGCAATTGTGCTCCGATTGCGGTTCTTGATACCTCAAATGATAGGTCTCGGGACCTGTAATTGTTATGCTAAACCGTTTTTAAATTGGTTGATTATTTCCATACATTTCGCAGAAAAATCTATTCGAAGAAATCACCTTACAATAGCTCAGCCGATTCAGAGCTGTAAAAATCCAAAATCTGCAATTGTGCTTCGATTGCGGTTCTTGATACCTCAAATGATAGGTCTCGGGACCTGTAATTGTTATGCTAAACCGTTTTTAAATTGGTTGATTATTTCCATACATTTCGCAGAAAAATCTATTCGAAGAAATCACCTTACAATAGCTCAGCCGATTCAGAGCTGTAAAAATCCAAAATCTGCAATTGTGCTCAGATTGCGGTTCTTGATACCTCAAATGATAGTTCACGGGACCTGTAATTGCTATACCATACATTTCGTAGAAAAATCGATTCGAAGAAAATCACCTTACTATAGCTCAGCCGATTCAGAGCTGTAAAAATCCAAAATCTGCAATTGTGCTTCGATTGCGGTTCTTGATACCTCAAATGATAGGTCTCGGGACCTGTAATTGTTATGCCAAACCGCGTTTAAATTGGTTGATTATTTCTATACATTTCACAGAAAAATCAATTCGAAGAAATCACCTTACTATAGCTCAGCCGATTCAGAGCTGTAAAAATCCAAAATCTGCAATTGTGCTTCGATTGCGGTTCTTGATACCTCAAATGATAGGTCTCGGGACCTGTAATTGTTATGCTAAACCGTTTTTAAATTGGTTGATTATTTCCATACATTTCGCAGAAAAATCTATTCGAAGAAATCACCTTACAATAGCTCAGCCGATTCAGAGCTGTAAAAATCCAAAATCTGCAATTGTGCTCAGATTGCGGTTCTTGATACCTCAAATGATAGTTCACGGAACCTGTAATTGTTATACCATACATTTCGTAGAAAAATCGATTCGAAGAAAATCACCTTACTATAGCTCAGCCGATTCAGAGCTGTAAAAATCCAAAATCTGCAATTGTGCTCCGATTGCGGTTCTTGATACCTCAAATGATAGGTCTCGGGACCTGTAATTGTTATGCTAAACCGTTTTTAAATTGGTTGATTATTTCCATACATTTCGCAGAAAAATCTATTCGAAGAAATCACCTTACAATAGCTCAGCCGATTCAGAGCTGTAAAAATCCAAAATCTGCAATTGTGCTCAGATTGCGGTTCTTGATACCTCAAATGATAGTTCACGGGACCTGTAATTGCTATACCATACATTTCGTAGAAAAATCGATTCGAAGAAAATCACCTTACTATAGCTCAGCCGATTCAGAGCTGTAAAAATCCAAAATCTGCAATTGTGCTCCGATTGCGGTTCTTGATACCTCAAAAGATAGGTCTCGGGACCTGTAATTGTTATGTCAAACCGCGTTTAAATTGGTTGATTATTTCTAAACATTTCACAGAAAAATCAATTCGAAGAAATCACCTTACTATAGTTCAGCCGATTCAGAGCTGTAAAAATCCAAAATCTGCAATTGTGCTCCGATTGCGGTTCTTGATACCTCAAATGATAGGTCTCGGGACCTGTAATTGTTATGCTAAACCGTTTTTAAATTGGTTGATTATTTCCATACATTTCGCAGAAAAATCTATTCGAAGAAATCACCTTACAATAGCTCAGCCGATTCAGAGCTGTAAAAATCCAAAATCTGCAATTGTGCTTCGATTGCGGTTCTTGATACCTCAAATGATAGGTCTCGGGACCTGTAATTGTTATGCTAAACCGTTTTTAAATTGGTTGATTATTTCCATACATTTCGCAGAAAAATCTATTCGAAGAAATCACCTTACAATAGCTCAGCCGATTCAGAGCTGTAAAAATCCAAAATCTGCAATTGTGCTCAGATTGCGGTTCTTGATACCTCAAATGATAGTTCACGGGACCTGTAATTGCTATACCATACATTTCGTAGAAAAATCGATTCGAAGAAAATCACCTTACTATAGCTCAGCCGATTCAGAGCTGTAAAAATCCAAAATCTGCAATTGTGCTTCGATTGCGGTTCTTCATACCTCAAAAGATAGGTCTCGGGACCTGTAATTGTTATGTCAAACCGCGTTTAAATTGGTTGATTATTTCTATACATTTCACAGAAAAATCAATTCGAAGAAATCACCTTACAATAGCTCAGCCGATTCAGAGCTGTAAAAATCCAAAATCTGCAATTGTGCTCCGATTGCGGTTCTTGATACCTCAAATGATAGGTCTCGGGACCTGTAATTGTTATGCTAAACCGTTTTTAAATTGGTTGATTATTTCTATACATTTCACAGAAAAATCAATTCGAAGAAATCACCTTACTATAGTTCAGCCGATTCAGAGCTGTAAAAATCCAAAATCTGCAATTGTGCTCCGATTGCGGTTCTTGATACCTCAAATGATAGGTCTCGGGACCTGTAATTGTTATGCTAAACCGTTTTTAAATTGGTTGATTATTTCCATACATTTCGCAGAAAAATCTATTCGAAGAAATCACCTTACAATAGCTCAGCCGATTCAGAGCTGTAAAAATCCAAAATCTGCAATTGTGCTTCGATTGCGGTTCTTGATACCTCAAATGATAGGTCTCGGGACCTGTAATTGTTATGCTAAACCGTTTTTAAATTGGTTGATTATTTCCATACATTTCGCAGAAAAATCTATTCGAAGAAATCACCTTACAATAGCTCAGCCGATTCAGAGCTGTAAAAATCCAAAATCTGCAATTGTGCTCAGATTGCGGTTCTTGATACCTCAAATGATAGTTCACGGGACCTGTAATTGCTATACCATACATTTCGTAGAAAAATCGATTCGAAGAAAATCACCTTACTATAGCTCAGCCGATTCAGAGCTGTAAAAATCCAAAATCTGCAATTGTGCTTCGATTGCGGTTCTTGATACCTCAAATGATAGGTCTCGGGACCTGTAATTGTTATGCCAAACCGCGTTTAAATTGGTTGATTATTTCTATACATTTCACAGAAAAATCAATTCGAAGAAATCACCTTACTATAGCTCAGCCGATTCAGAGCTGTAAAAATCCAAAATCTGCAATTGTGCTTCGATTGCGGTTCTTGATACCTCAAATGATAGGTCTCGGGACCTGTAATTGTTATGCTAAACCGTTTTTAAATTGGTTGATTATTTCCATACATTTCGCAGAAAAATCTATTCGAAGAAATCACCTTACAATAGCTCAGCCGATTCAGAGCTGTAAAAATCCAAAATCTGCAATTGTGCTCAGATTGCGGTTCTTGATACCTCAAATGATAGTTCACGGAACCTGTAATTGTTATACCATACATTTCGTAGAAAAATCGATTCGAAGAAAATCACCTTACTATAGCTCAGCCGATTCAGAGCTGTAAAAATCCAAAATCTGCAATTGTGCTCCGATTGCGGTTCTTGATACCTCAAATGATAGGTCTCGAGACCTGTAATTGTTATGCCAAACCGCGTTTAAATTGGTTGATTATTTCTATACATTTCACAGAAAAATCAATTCGAAGAAATCACCTTACAATAGCTCAGCCGATTCAGAGCTGTAAAAATCCAAAATCTGCAATTGTGCTCAGATTGCGGTTCTTGATACCTCAAATGATAGTTCACGGGACCTGTAATTGCTATACCATACATTTCGTAGAAAAATCGATTCGAAGAAAATCACCTTACTATAGCTCAGCCGATTCAGAGCTGTAAAAATCCAAAATCTGCAATTGTGCTCAGATTGCGGTTCTTGATACCTCAAATGATAGTTCACGGGACCTGTAATTGCTATACCATACATTTCGTAGAAAAATCGATTCGAAGAAAATCACCTTACTATAGCTCAGCCGATTCAGAGCTGTAAAAATCCAAAATCTGCAATTGTGCTCCGATTGCGGTTCTTGATACCTCAAATGATAGGTCTCGGGACCTGTAATTGTTATGTCAAACCGCGTTTAAATTGGTTGATTATTTCTATACATTTCACAGAAAAATCAATTCGAAGAAATCACCTTACTATAGCTCAGCCGATTCAGAGCTGTAAAAATCCAAAATCTGCAATTGTGCTTCGATTGCGGTTCTTGATACCTCAAATGATAGGTCTCGGGACCTGTAATTGTTATGCTAAACCGTTTTTAAATTGGTTGATTATTTCCATACATTTCGCAGAAAAATCTATTCGAAGAAATCACCTTACAATAGCTCAGCCGATTCAGAGCTGTAAAAATCCAAAATCTGCAATTGTGCTCAGATTGCGGCTCTTGATACCTCAAATGATAGTTCACGGGACCTGTAATTGCTATACCATACATTTCGTAGAAAAATCGATTCGAAGAAAATCACCTTACTATAGCTCAGCCGATTCAGAGCTGTAAAAATCCAAAATCTGCAATTGTGCTCCGATTGCGGTTCTTGATACCTCAAATGATAGGTCTCGGGACCTGTAATTGTTATGTCAAACCGCGTTTAAATTGGTTGATTATTTCTATACATTTCACAGAAAAATCAATTCGAAGAAATCACCTTACTATAGCTCAGCCGATTCAGAGCTGTAAAAATCCAAAATCTGCAATTGTGCTTCGATTGCGGTTCTTGATACCTCAAATGATAGGTCTCGGGACCTGTAATTGTTATGCTAAACCGTTTTTAAATTGGTTGATTATTTCCATACATTTCGCAGAAAAATCTATTCGAAGAAATCACCTTACAATAGCTCAGCCGATTCAGAGCTGTAAAAATCCAAAATCTGCAATTGTGCTCAGATTGCGGTTCTTGATACCTCAAATGATAGTTCACGGGACCTGTAATTGCTATACCATACATTTCGTAGAAAAATCGATTCGAAGAAAATCACCTTACTATAGCTCAGCCGATTCAGAGCTGTAAAAATCCAAAATCTGCAATTGTGCTCCGATTGCGGTTCTTGATACCTCAAATGATAGGTCTCGGGACCTGTAATTGTTATGTCAAACCGCGTTTAAATTGGTTGATTATTTCTATACATTTCACAGAAAAATCAATTCGAAGAAATCACCTTACTATAGCTCAGCCGATTCAGAGCTGTAAAAATCCAAAATCTGCAATTGTGCTTCGATTGCGGTTCTTGATACCTCAAATGATAGGTCTCGGGACCTGTAATTGTTATGCTAAACCGTTTTTAAATTGGTTGATTATTTCCATACATTTCGCAGAAAAATCTATTCGAAGAAATCACCTTACAATAGCTCAGCCGATTCAGAGCTGTAAAAATCCAAAATCTGCAATTGTGCTCAGATTGCGGTTCTTGATACCTCAAATGATAGTTCACGGGACCTGTAATTGCTATACCATACATTTCGTAGAAAAATCGATTCGAAGAAAATCACCTTACTATAGCTCAGCCGATTCAGAGCTGTAAAAATCCAAAATCTGCAATTGTGCTCCGATTGCGGTTCTTGATACCTCAAATGATAGGTCTCGGGACCTGTAATTGTTATGTCAAACCGCGTTTAAATTGGTTGATTATTTCTATACATTTCACAGAAAAATCAATTCGAAGAAATCACCTTACTATAGCTCAGCCGATTCAGAGCTGTAAAAATCCAAAATCTGCAATTGTGCTTCGATTGCGGTTCTTGATACCTCAAATGATAGGTCTCGGGACCTGTAATTGTTATGCTAAACCGTTTTTAAATTGGTTGATTATTTCCATACATTTCGCAGAAAAATCTATTCGAAGAAATCACCTTACAATAGCTCAGCCGATTCAGAGCTGTAAAAATCCAAAATCTGCAATTGTGCTCAGATTGCGGTTCTTGATACCTCAAATGATAGTTCACGGGACCTGTAATTGCTATACCATACATTTCGTAGAAAAATCGATTCGAAGAAAATCACCTTACTATAGCTCAGCCGATTCAGAGCTGTAAAAATCCAAAATCTGCAATTGTGCTCCGATTGCGGTTCTTGATACCTCAAATGATAGGTCTCGGGACCTGTAATTGTTATGTCAAACCGCGTTTAAATTGGTTGATTATTTCTATACATTTCACAGAAAAATCAATTCGAAGAAATCACCTTACTATAGCTCAGCCGATTCAGAGCTGTAAAAATCCAAAATCTGCAATTGTGCTTCGATTGCGGTTCTTGATACCTCAAATGATAGGTCTCGGGACCTGTAATTGTTATGCTAAACCGTTTTTAAATTGGTTGATTATTTCCATACATTTCGCAGAAAAATCTATTCGAAGAAATCACCTTACAATAGCTCAGCCGATTCAGAGCTGTAAAAATCCAAAATATGCAATTGTGCTCAGATTGCGGTTCTTGATACCTCAAATGATAGTTCACGGGACCTGTAATTGCTATACCATACATTTCGTAGAAAAATCGATTCGAAGAAAATCACCTTACTATAGCTCAGCCGATTCAGAGCTGTAAAAATCCAAAATCTGCAATTGTGCTCCGATTGCGGTTCTTGATACCTCAAATGATAGGTCTCGGGACCTGTAATTGTTATGCTAAACCGTTTTTAAATTGGTTGATTATTTCCATACATTTCGCAGAAAAATCTATTCGAAGAAATCACCTTACAATAGCTCAGCCGATTCAGAGCTGTAAAAATCCAAAATCTGCAATTGTGCTTCGATTGCGGTTCTTGATACCTCAAATGATAGGTCTCGGGACCTGTAATTGTTATGCTAAACCGTTTTTAAATTGGTTGATTATTTCCATACATTTCGCAGAAAAATCTATTCGAAGAAATCACCTTACAATAGCTCAGCCGATTCAGAGCTGTAAAAATCCAAAATATGCAATTGTGCTCCGATTGCGGTTCTTGATACCTCAAATGATAGGTCTCGGGACCTGTAATTGTTATGTCAAACCGCGTTTAAATTGGTTGATTATTTCTATACATTTCACAGAAAAATCAATTCGAAGAAATCACCTTACTATAGCTCAGCCGATTCAGAGCTGTAAAAATCCAAAATCTGCAATTGTGCTCAGATTGCGGTTCTTGATACCTCAAATGATAGTTCACGGGACCTGTAATTGCTATACCATACATTTCGTAGAAAAATCGATTCGAAGAAAATCACCTTACTATAGCTCAGCCTATTCAGAGCTGTAAAAATCCAAAATCTGCAATTGTGCTCCGATTGCGGTTCTTGATACCTCAAATGATAGGTCTCGGGACCTGTAATTGTTATGCCAAACCGCGTTTAAATTGGTTGATTATTTCTATACATTTCACAGAAAAATCAATTCGAAGAAATTACCTTACTATAGCTCAGCCGATTCAGAGCTGTAAAAATCCAAAATCTGCAATTGTGCTCAGATTGCGGTTCTTGATACCTCAAATGATAGTTCACGGGACCTGTAATTGCTATACCATACATTTCGTAGAAAAATCGATTCGAAGAAATCACCTTACTATAGCTCAGCCGATTCAGAGCTGTAAAAATCCAAAATCTGCAATTGTGCTCAGATTGCGGTTCTTGATACCTCAAATGATAGTTCACGGGACCTGTAATTGCTATACCATACATTTCGTAGAAAAATCGATTCGAAGAAAATCACCTTACTATAGCTCAGCCTATTCAGAGCTGTAAAAATCCAAAATCTGCAATTGTGCTCCGATTGCGGTTCTTGATACCTCAAATGATAGGTCTCGGGACCTGTAATTGTTATGCCAAACCGCGTTTAAATTGGTTGATTATTTCTATACATTTCACAGAAAAATCAATTCGAAGAAATTACCTTACTATAGCTCAGCCGATTCAGAGCTGTAAAAATCCAAAATCTGCAATTGTGCTCAGATTGCGGTTCTTGATACCTCAAATGATAGTTCACGGGACCTGTAATTGCTATACCATACATTTCGTAGAAAAATCTATTCGAAGAAATCACCTTACTATAGCTCAGCCGATTCAGAGCTGTAAAAATCCAAAATCTGCAATTGTGCTCAGATTGCGGTTCTTGATACCTCAAATGATAGTTCACGGGACCTGTAATTGCTATACCATACATTTCGTAGAAAAATCTATTCGAAGAAATCACCTTACTATAGCTCAGCCGATTCAGAGCTGTAAAAATCCAAAATCTGCAATTGTGCTCCGATTGCGGTTCTTGATACCTCAAATGATAGGTCTCGGGACCTGTAATTGTTATGTCAAACCGCGTTTAAATTGGTTGATTATTTCCATACATTTCGCAGAAAAATCAATTCGAAGAAATTACCTTACTATAGCTCAGCCGATTCAGAGCTGTAAAAATCCAAAATCTGCAATTGTGCTCAGATTGCGGTTCTTGATACCTCAAATGATAGTTCACGGGACCTGTAATTGCTATACCATACATTTCGTAGAAAAATCGATTCGAAGAAAATCACCTTACTATAGCTCAGCCGATTCAGAGCTGTAAAAATCCAAAATCTGCAATTGTGCTCCGATTGCGGTTCTTGATACCTCAAATGATAGGTCTCGGGACCTGTAATTGTTATGCCAAACCGCGTTTAAATTGGTTGATTATTTCTATACATTTCACAGAAAAATCAATTCGAAGAAATTACCTTACTATAGCTCAGCCGATTCAGAGCTGTAAAAATCCAAAATCTGCAATTGTGCTTCGATTGCGGTTCTTGATACCTCAAATGATAGGTCTCGGGACCTGTAATTGTTATGTCAAACCGCGTTTAAATTGGTTGATTATTTCCATACATTTCGCAGAAAAATCTATTCGAAGAAATCACCTTACTATAGCTCAGCCGATTCAGAGCTGTAAAAATCCAAAATCTGCAATTGTGCTCCGATTGCGGTTCTTGATACCTCAAATGATAGGTCTCGGGACCTGTAATTGTTATGCCAAACCGCGTTTAAATTGGTTGATTATTTCTATACATTTCACAGAAAAATCAATTCGAAGAAATTACCTTACTATAGCTCAGCCGATTCAGAGCTGTAAAAATCCAAAATCTGCAATTGTGCTTCGATTGCGGTTCTTGATACCTCAAATGATAGGTCTCGGGACCTGTAATTGTTATGTCAAACCGCGTTTAAATTGGTTGATTATTTCCATACATTTCGCAGAAAAATCTATTCGAAGAAATTACCTTACTATAGCTCAGCCGATTCAGAGCTGTAAAAATCCAAAATCTGCAATTGTGCTTCGATTGCGGTTCTTGATACCTCAAATGATAGGTCTCGGGACCTGTAATTGTTATGTCAAACCGCGTTTAAATTGGTTGATTATTTCCATACATTTCGCAGAAAAATCTATTCGAAGAAATTACCTTACTATAGCTCAGCCGATTCAGAGCTGTAAAAATCCAAAATCTGCAATTGTGCTCAGATTGCGGTTCTTGATACCTCAAATGATAGTTCACGGGACCTGTAATTGCTATACCATACATTTCGTAGAAAAATCGATTCGAAGAAAATCACCTTACTATAGCTCAGCCTATTCAGAGCTGTAAAAATCCAAAATCTGCAATTGTGCTCCGATTGCGGTTCTTGATACCTCAAATGATAGGTCTCGGGACCTGTAATTGTTATGCCAAACCGCGTTTAAATTGGTTGATTATTTCTATACATTTCACAGAAAAATCAATTCGAAGAAATTACCTTACTATAGCTCAGCCGATTCAGAGCTGTAAAAATCCAAAATCTGCAATTGTGCTTCGATTGCGGTTCTTGATACCTCAAATGATAGGTCTCGGGACCTGTAATTGTTATGTCAAACCGCGTTTAAATTGGTTGATTATTTCCATACATTTCGCAGAAAAATCTATTCGAAGAAATCACCTTACAATCGGCTCAGCCGATTCAGAGCTGTAAAAATCCAAAATCTGCAATTGTGCTTCGATTGCGGTTCTTGATACCTCAAATGATAGGTCTCGGGACCTGTAATTGTTATGTCAAACCGCGTTTAAATTGGTTGATTATTTCCATACATTTCGCAGAAAAATCTATTCGAAGAAATCACCTTACTATAGCTCAGCCGATTCAGAGCTGTAAAAATCCAAAATCTGCAATTGTGCTCAGATTGCGGTTCTTGATACCTCAAATGATAGTTCACGGGACCTGTAATTGCTATACCATACATTTCGTAGAAAAATCGATTCGAAGAAAATCACCTTACTATAGCTCAGCCTATTCAGAGCTGTAAAAATCCAAAATCTGCAATTGTGCTCCGATTGCGGTTCTTGATACCTCAAATGATAGGTCTCGGGACCTGTAATTGTTATGTCAAACCGCGTTTAAATTGGTTGATTATTTCTATACATTTCACAGAAAAATCAATTCGAAGAAATCACCTTACTATAGTTCAGCCGATTCAGAGCTGTAAAAATCCAAAATCTGCAATTGTGCTTCGATTGCGGTTCTTGATACCTCAAATGATAGGTCTCGGGACCTGTAATTGTTATGCTAAACCGTTTTTAAATTGGTTGATTATTTCCATACATTTCGCAGAAAAATCTATTCGAAGAAATCACCTTACAATCGGCTCAGCCGATTCAGAGCTGTAAAAATCCAAAATCTGCAATTGTGCTTCGATTGCGGTTCTTGATACCTCAAATGATAGGTCTCGGGACCTGTAATTGTTATGTCAAACCGCGTTTAAATTGGTTGATTATTTCCATACATTTCGCAGAAAAATCTATTCGAAGAAATCACCTTACTATAGCTCAGCCGATTCAGAGCTGTAAAAATCCAAAATCTGCAATTGTGCTCAGATTGCGGTTCTTGATACCTCAAATGATAGTTCACGGGACCTGTAATTGCTATACCATACATTTCGTAGAAAAATCGATTCGAAGAAAATCACCTTACTATAGCTCAGCCTATTCAGAGCTGTAAAAATCCAAAATCTGCAATTGTGCTCCGATTGCGGTTCTTGATACCTCAAATGATAGGTCTCGGGACCTGTAATTGTTATGCCAAACCGCGTTTAAATTGGTTGATTATTTCTATACATTTCACAGAAAAATCAATTCGAAGAAATTACCTTACTATAGCTCAGCCGATTCAGAGCTGTAAAAATCCAAAATCTGCAATTGTGCTCAGATTGCGGTTCTTGATACCTCAAATGATAGTTCACGGGACCTGTAATTGCTATACCATACATTTCGTAGAAAAATCGATTCGAAGAAATCACCTTACTATAGCTCAGCCGATTCAGAGCTGTAAAAATCCAAAATCTGCAATTGTGCTCAGATTGCGGTTCTTGATACCTCAAATGATAGTTCACGGGACCTGTAATTGCTATACCATACATTTCGTAGAAAAATCGATTCGAAGAAAATCACCTTACTATAGCTCAGCCTATTCAGAGCTGAAAAAATCCAAAATCTGCAATTGTGCTCCGATTGCGGTTCTTGATACCTCAAATGATAGGTCTCGGGACCTGTAATTGTTATGCCAAACCGCGTTTAAATTGGTTGATTATTTCTATACATTTCACAGAAAAATCAATTCGAAGAAATTACCTTACTATAGCTCAGCCGATTCAGAGCTGTAAAAATCCAAAATCTGCAATTGTGCTCAGATTGCGGTTCTTGATACCTCAAATGATAGTTCACGGGACCTGTAATTGCTATACCATACATTTCGTAGAAAAATCTATTCGAAGAAATCACCTTACTATAGCTCAGCCGATTCAGAGCTGTAAAAATCCAAAATCTGCAATTGTGCTCAGATTGCGGTTCTTGATACCTCAAATGATAGTTCACGGGACCTGTAATTGCTATACCATACATTTCGTAGAAAAATCTATTCGAAGAAATCACCTTACTATAGCTCAGCCGATTCAGAGCTGTAAAAATCCAAAATCTGCAATTGTGCTCCGATTGCGGTTCTTGATACCTCAAATGATAGGTCTCGGGACCTGTAATTGTTATGCCAAACCGCGTTTAAATTGGTTGATTATTTCTATACATTTCACAGAAAAATCAATTCGAAGAAATTACCTTACTATAGCTCAGCCGATTCAGAGCTGTAAAAATCCAAAATCTGCAATTGTGCTCAGATTGCGGTTCTTGATACCTCAAATGATAGTTCACGGGACCTGTAATTGCTATACCATACATTTCGTAGAAAAATCGATTCGAAGAAAATCACCTTACTATAGCTCAGCCGATTCAGAGCTGTAAAAATCCAAAATCTGCAATTGTGCTCCGATTGCGGTTCTTGATACCTCAAATGATAGGTCTCGGGACCTGTAATTGTTATGCCAAACCGCGTTTAAATTGGTTGATTATTTCTATACATTTCACAGAAAAATCAATTCGAAGAAATTACCTTACTATAGCTCAGCCGATTCAGAGCTGTAAAAATCCAAAATCTGCAATTGTGCTTCGATTGCGGTTCTTGATACCTCAAATGATAGGTCTCGGGACCTGTAATTGTTATGTCAAACCGCGTTTAAATTGGTTGATTATTTCCATACATTTCGCAGAAAAATCTATTCGAAGAAATTACCTTACTATAGCTCAGCCGATTCAGAGCTGTAAAAATCCAAAATCTGCAATTGTGCTTCGATTGCGGTTCTTGATACCTCAAATGATAGGTCTCGGGACCTGTAATTGTTATGTCAAACCGCGTTTAAATTGGTTGATTATTTCCATACATTTCGCAGAAAAATCTATTCGAAGAAATTACCTTACTATAGCTCAGCCGATTCAGAGCTGTAAAAATCCAAAATCTGCAATTGTGCTCAGATTGCGGTTCTTGATACCTCAAATGATAGTTCACGGGACCTGTAATTGCTATACCATACATTTCGTAGAAAAATCGATTCGAAGAAAATCACCTTACTATAGCTCAGCCGATTCAGAGCTGTAAAAATCCAAAATCTGCAATTGTGCTCCGATTGCGGTTCTTGATACCTCAAATGATAGGTCTCGGGACCTGTAATTGTTATGCCAAACCGCGTTTAAATTGGTTGATTATTTCTATACATTTCACAGAAAAATCAATTCGAAGAAATTACCTTACTATAGCTCAGCCGATTCAGAGCTGTAAAAATCCAAAATCTGCAATTGTGCTTCGATTGCGGTTCTTGATACCTCAAATGATAGGTCTCGGGACCTGTAATTGTTATGTCAAACCGCGTTTAAATTGGTTGATTATTTCCATACATTTCGCAGAAAAATCTATTCGAAGAAATCACCTTACAATCGGCTCAGCCGATTCAGAGCTGTAAAAATCCAAAATCTGCAATTGTGCTTCGATTGCGGTTCTTGATACCTCAAATGATAGGTCTCGGGACCTGTAATTGTTATGTCAAACCGCGTTTAAATTGGTTGATTATTTCCATACATTTCGCAGAAAAATCTATTCGAAGAAATCACCTTACTATAGCTCAGCCGATTCAGAGCTGTAAAAATCCAAAATCTGCAATTGTGCTCAGATTGCGGTTCTTGATACCTCAAATGATAGTTCACGGGACCTGTAATTGCTATACCATACATTTCGTAGAAAAATCGATTCGAAGAAAATCACCTTACTATAGCTCAGCCTATTCAGAGCTGTAAAAATCCAAAATCTGCAATTGTGCTCCGATTGCGGTTCTTGATACCTCAAATGATAGGTCTCGGGACCTGTAATTGTTATGTCAAACCGCGTTTAAATTGGTTGATTATTTCTATACATTTCACAGAAAAATCAATTCGAAGAAATCACCTTACTATAGTTCAGCCGATTCAGAGCTGTAAAAATCCAAAATCTGCAATTGTGCTTCGATTGCGGTTCTTGATACCTCAAATGATAGGTCTCGGGACCTGTAATTGTTATGTCAAACCGCGTTTAAATTGGTTGATTATTTCCATACATTTCGCAGAAAAATCTATTCGAAGAAATCACCTTACTATAGCTCAGCCGATTCAGAGCTGTAAAAATCCAAAATCTGCAATTGTGCTCAGATTGCGGTTCTTGATACCTCAAATGATAGTTCACGGGACCTGTAATTGCTATACCATACATTTCGTAGAAAAATCGATTCGAAGAAAATCACCTTACTATAGCTCAGCCTATTCAGAGCTGTAAAAATCCAAAATCTGCAATTGTGCTCCGATTGCGGTTCTTGATACCTCAAATGATAGGTCTCGGGACCTGTAATTGTTATGCCAAACCGCGTTTAAATTGGTTGATTATTTCTATACATTTCACAGAAAAATCAATTCGAAGAAATTACCTTACTATAGCTCAGCCGATTCAGAGCTGTAAAAATCCAAAATCTGCAATTGTGCTCAGATTGCGGTTCTTGATACCTCAAATGATAGTTCACGGGACCTGTAATTGCTATACCATACATTTCGTAGAAAAATCGATTCGAAGAAATCACCTTACTATAGCTCAGCCGATTCAGAGCTGTAAAAATCCAAAATCTGCAATTGTGCTCAGATTGCGGTTCTTGATACCTCAAATGATAGTTCACGGGACCTGTAATTGCTATACCATACATTTCGTAGAAAAATCGATTCGAAGAAAATCACCTTACTATAGCTCAGCCTATTCAGAGCTGTAAAAATCCAAAATCTGCAATTGTGCTCCGATTGCGGTTCTTGATACCTCAAATGATAGGTCTCGGGACCTGTAATTGTTATGCCAAACCGCGTTTAAATTGGTTGATTATTTCTATACATTTCACAGAAAAATCAATTCGAAGAAATTACCTTACTATAGCTCAGCCGATTCAGAGCTGTAAAAATCCAAAATCTGCAATTGTGCTCAGATTGCGGTTCTTGATACCTCAAATGATAGTTCACGGGACCTGTAATTGCTATACCATACATTTCGTAGAAAAATCTATTCGAAGAAATCACCTTACTATAGCTCAGCCGATTCAGAGCTGTAAAAATCCAAAATCTGCAATTGTGCTCAGATTGCGGTTCTTGATACCTCAAATGATAGTTCACGGGACCTGTAATTGCTATACCATACATTTCGTAGAAAAATCTATTCGAAGAAATCACCTTACTATAGCTCAGCCGATTCAGAGCTGTAAAAATCCAAAATCTGCAATTGTGCTCCGATTGCGGTTCTTGATACCTCAAATGATAGGTCTCGGGACCTGTAATTGTTATGCCAAACCGCGTTTAAATTGGTTGATTATTTCTATACATTTCACAGAAAAATCAATTCGAAGAAATTACCTTACTATAGCTCAGCCGATTCAGAGCTGTAAAAATCCAAAATCTGCAATTGTGCTTCGATTGCGGTTCTTGATACCTCAAATGATAGGTCTCGGGACCTGTAATTGTTATGCTAAACCGTTTTTAAATTGGTTGATTATTTCCATACATTTCGCAGAAAAATCTATTCGAAGAAATCACCTTACAATAGCTCAGCCGATTCAGAGCTGTAAAAATCCAAAATCTGCAATTGTGCTCAGATTGCGGTTCTTGATACCTCAAATGATAGTTCACGGGACCTGTAATTGCTATACCATACATTTCGTAGAAAAATCGATTCGAAGAAAATCACCTTACTATAGCTCAGCCGATTCAGAGCTGTAAAAATCCAAAATCTGCAATTGTGCTCCGATTGCGGTTTTTGATACCTCAAATGATAGGTCTCGCGACCTGTAATTGTTATGCCAAACCGCGTTTAAATTGGTTGATTATTTCTATACATTTCACAGAAAAATCAATTCGAAGAAATCACCTTACTATAGCTCAGCCGATTCAGAGCTGTAAAAATCCAAAATCTGCAATTGTGCTTCGATTGCGGTTCTTGATACCTCAAATGATAGGTCTCGGGACCTGTAATTGTTATGCTAAACCGTTTTTAAATTGGTTGATTATTTCCATACATTTCGCAGAAAAATCTATTCGAAGAAATCACCTTACTATAGCTCGGCCGATTCAGAGCTGTAAAAATCCAAAATCTGCAATTGTGCTCAGATTGCGGTTCTTGATACCTCAAATGATAGTTCACGGGACCTGTAATTGCTATACCATACATTTCGTAGAAAAATCGATTCGAAGAAATTACCTTACTATATAGCTCAGCCGATTCAGAGCTGTAAAAATCCAAAATCTGCAATTGTGCTCCGATTGCGGTTCTTGATACCTCAAATGATAGGTCTCGAGACCTGTAATTGTTATGCTAAACCGCGTTTAAATTGGTTGATTATTTCCATACATTTCGCAGAAAAATCTATTCGAAGAAATCACCTTACAATAGCTCAGCCGATTCAGAGCTGTAAAAATCCAAAATCTGCAATTGTGCTCAGATTGCGGTTCTTGATACCTCAAATGATAGTTCACGGGACCTGTAATTGCTATACCATACATTTCGTAGAAAAATCGATTCGAAGAAAATCACCTTACTATAGCTCAGCCGATTCAGAGCTGTAAAAATCCAAAATCTGCAATTGTGCTCCGATTGCGGTTCTTGATACCTCAAATGATAGGTCTCGGGACCTGTAATTGTTATGCCAAACCGCGTTTAAATTGGTTGATTATTTCCATACATTTCACAGAAAAATCAATTCGAAGAAATCACCTTACTATAGCTCAGCCGATTCAGAGCTGTAAAAATCCAAAATCTGCAATTGTGCTTCGATTGCGGTTCTTGATACCTCAAATGATAGGTCTCGGGACCTGTAATTGTTATGCTAAACCGTTTTTAAATTGGTTGATTATTTCCATACATTTCGCAGAAAAATCTATTCGAAGAAATCACCTTACTATAGCTCGGCCGATTCAGAGCTGTAAAAATCCAAAATCTGCAATTGTGCTCAGATTGCGGTTCTTGATACCTCAAATGATAGTTCACGGGACCTGTAATTGCTATACCATACATTTCGTAGAAAAATCGATTCGAAGAAAATCACCTTACTATAGCTCAGCCGATTCAGAGCTGTAAAAATCCAAAATCTGCAATTGTGCTTCGATTGCGGTTCTTGATACCTCAAATGATAGGTCTCGGGACCTGTAATTGTTATGCTAAACCGTTTTTAAATTGGTTGATTATTTCCATACATTTCGCAGAAAAATCTATTCGAAGAAATCACCTTACAATAGCTCAGCCGATTCAGAGCTGTAAAAATCCAAAATCTGCAATTGTGCTCAGATTGCGGTTCTTGATACCTCAAATGATAGTTCACGGAACCTGTAATTGCTATACCATACATTTCGTAGAAAAATCGATTCGAAGAAAATCACCTTACTATAGCTCAGCCGATTCAGAGCTGTAAAAATCCAAAATCTGCAATTGTGCTCCGATTGCGGTTCTTGATACCTCAAATGATAGGTCTCGGGACCTGTAATTGTTATGCCAAACCGCGTTTAAATTGGTTGATTATTTCTATACATTTCACAGAAAAATCAATTCGAAGAAATCACCTTACTATAGCTCAGCCGATTCAGAGCTGTAAAAATCCAAAATCTGCAATTGTGCTTCGATTGCGGTTCTTGATACCTCAAATGATAGGTCTCGGGACCTGTAATTGTTATGCTAAACCGTTTTTAAATTGGTTGATTATTTCCATACATTTCGCAGAAAAATCTATTCGAAGAAATCACCTTACTATAGCTCGGCCGATTCAGAGCTGTAAAAATCCAAAATCTGCAATTGTGCTCAGATTGCGGTTCTTGATACCTCAAATGATAGTTCACGGGACCTGTAATTGCTATACCATACATTTCGTAGAAAAATCGATTCGAAGAAATTACCTTACTATATAGCTCAGCCGATTCA
Source organism: Tipula vernalis (assembly GCA_958295665.1). Taxonomy (NCBI): domain Eukaryota; kingdom Metazoa; phylum Arthropoda; class Insecta; order Diptera; family Tipulidae; genus Tipula; species Tipula vernalis. The sequence continues at coordinate 62,316,378 of OY282560.1, read as the reverse complement.
GAGCTGTAAAAATCCAAAATCTGCAATTGTGCTCCGATTGCGGTTCTTGATACCTCAAATGATAGGTCTCGAGACCTGTAATTGTTATGCTAAACCGCGTTTAAATTGGTTGATTATTTCCATACATTTCGCAGAAAAATCTATTCGAAGAAATCACCTTACAATAGCTCAGCCGATTCAGAGCTGTAAAAATCCAAAATCTGCAATTGTGCTCAGATTGCGGTTCTTGATACCTCAAATGATAGTTCACGGGACCTGTAATTGCTATACCATACATTTCGTAGAAAAATCGATTCGAAGAAAATCACCTTACTATAGCTCAGCCGATTCAGAGCTGTAAAAATCCAAAATCTGCAATTGTGCTCCGATTGCGGTTCTTGATACCTCAAATGATAGGTCTCGGGACCTGTAATTGTTATGCCAAACCGCGTTTAAATTGGTTGATTATTTCCATACATTTCACAGAAAAATCAATTCGAAGAAATCACCTTACTATAGCTCAGCCGATTCAGAGCTGTAAAAATCCAAAATCTGCAATTGTGCTTCGATTGCGGTTCTTGATACCTCAAATGATAGGTCTCGGGACCTGTAATTGTTATGCTAAACCGTTTTTAAATTGGTTGATTATTTCCATACATTTCGCAGAAAAATCTATTCGAAGAAATCACCTTACTATAGCTCGGCCGATTCAGAGCTGTAAAAATCCAAAATCTGCAATTGTGCTCAGATTGCGGTTCTTGATACCTCAAATGATAGTTCACGGGACCTGTAATTGCTATACCATACATTTCGTAGAAAAATCGATTCGAAGAAAATCACCTTACTATAGCTCAGCCGATTCAGAGCTGTAAAAATCCAAAATCTGCAATTGTGCTTCGATTGCGGTTCTTGATACCTCAAATGATAGGTCTCGGGACCTGTAATTGTTATGCTAAACCGTTTTTAAATTGGTTGATTATTTCCATACATTTCGCAGAAAAATCTATTCGAAGAAATCACCTTACAATAGCTCAGCCGATTCAGAGCTGTAAAAATCCAAAATCTGCAATTGTGCTCAGATTGCGGTTCTTGATACCTCAAATGATAGTTCACGGAACCTGTAATTGCTATACCATACATTTCGTAGAAAAATCGATTCGAAGAAAATCACCTTACTATAGCTCAGCCGATTCAGAGCTGTAAAAATCCAAAATCTGCAATTGTGCTCCGATTGCGGTTCTTGATACCTCAAATGATAGGTCTCGGGACCTGTAATTGTTATGCCAAACCGCGTTTAAATTGGTTGATTATTTCTATACATTTCACAGAAAAATCAATTCGAAGAAATCACCTTACTATAGCTCAGCCGATTCAGAGCTGTAAAAATCCAAAATCTGCAATTGTGCTTCGATTGCGGTTCTTGATACCTCAAATGATAGGTCTCGGGACCTGTAATTGTTATGCTAAACCGTTTTTAAATTGGTTGATTATTTCCATACATTTCGCAGAAAAATCTATTCGAAGAAATCACCTTACTATAGCTCGGCCGATTCAGAGCTGTAAAAATCCAAAATCTGCAATTGTGCTCAGATTGCGGTTCTTGATACCTCAAATGATAGTTCACGGGACCTGTAATTGCTATACCATACATTTCGTAGAAAAATCGATTCGAAGAAATTACCTTACTATATAGCTCAGCCGATTCAGAGCTGTAAAAATCCAAAATCTGCAATTGTGCTCCGATTGCGGTTCTTGATACCTCAAATGATAGGTCTCGAGACCTGTAATTGTTATGCTAAACCGCGTTTAAATTGGTTGATTATTTCCATACATTTCGCAGAAAAATCTATTCGAAGAAATCACCTTACAATAGCTCAGCCGATTCAGAGCTGTAAAAATCCAAAATCTGCAATTGTGCTCAGATTGCGGTTCTTGATACCTCAAATGATAGTTCACGGGACCTGTAATTGCTATACCATACATTTCGTAGAAAAATCGATTCGAAGAAAATCACCTTACTATAGCTCAGCCGATTCAGAGCTGTAAAAATCCAAAATCTGCAATTGTGCTCCGATTGCGGTTCTTGATACCTCAAATGATAGGTCTCGGGACCTGTAATTGTTATGCCAAACCGCGTTTAAATTGGTTGATTATTTCCATACATTTCACAGAAAAATCAATTCGAAGAAATCACCTTACTATAGCTCAGCCGATTCAGAGCTGTAAAAATCCAAAATCTGCAATTGTGCTTCGATTGCGGTTCTTGATACCTCAAATGATAGGTCTCGGGACCTGTAATTGTTATGCTAAACCGTTTTTAAATTGGTTGATTATTTCCATACATTTCGCAGAAAAATCTATTCGAAGAAATCACCTTACTATAGCTCGGCCGATTCAGAGCTGTAAAAATCCAAAATCTGCAATTGTGCTCAGATTGCGGTTCTTGATACCTCAAATGATAGTTCACGGGACCTGTAATTGCTATACCATACATTTCGTAGAAAAATCGATTCGAAGAAATTACCTTACTATATAGCTCAGCCGATTCAGAGCTGTAAAAATCCAAAATCTGCAATTGTGCTCCGATTGCGGTTCTTGATACCTCAAATGATAGGTCTCGAGACCTGTAATTGTTATGCTAAACCGCGTTTAAATTGGTTGATTATTTCCATACATTTCGCAGAAAAATCTATTCGAAGAAATCACCTTACAATAGCTCAGCCGATTCAGAGCTGTAAAAATCCAAAATCTGCAATTGTGCTCAGATTGCGGTTCTTGATACCTCAAATGATAGTTCACGGGACCTGTAATTGCTATACCATACATTTCGTAGAAAAATCGATTCGAAGAAAATCACCTTACTATAGCTCAGCCGATTCAGAGCTGTAAAAATCCAAAATCTGCAATTGTGCTCCGATTGCGGTTCTTGATACCTCAAATGATAGGTCTCGGGACCTGTAATTGTTATGCCAAACCGCGTTTAAATTGGTTGATTATTTCCATACATTTCACAGAAAAATCAATTCGAAGAAATCACCTTACTATAGCTCAGCCGATTCAGAGCTGTAAAAATCCAAAATCTGCAATTGTGCTTCGATTGCGGTTCTTGATACCTCAAATGATAGGTCTCGGGACCTGTAATTGTTATGCTAAACCGTTTTTAAATTGGTTGATTATTTCCATACATTTCGCAGAAAAATCTATTCGAAGAAATCACCTTACTATAGCTCGGCCGATTCAGAGCTGTAAAAATCCAAAATCTGCAATTGTGCTCAGATTGCGGTTCTTGATACCTCAAATGATAGTTCACGGGACCTGTAATTGCTATACCATACATTTCGTAGAAAAATCGATTCGAAGAAAATCACCTTACTATAGCTCAGCCGATTCAGAGCTGTAAAAATCCAAAATCTGCAATTGTGCTTCGATTGCGGTTCTTGATACCTCAAATGATAGGTCTCGGGACCTGTAATTGTTATGCTAAACCGTTTTTAAATTGGTTGATTATTTCCATACATTTCGCAGAAAAATCTATTCGAAGAAATCACCTTACAATAGCTCAGCCGATTCAGAGCTGTAAAAATCCAAAATCTGCAATTGTGCTCAGATTGCGGTTCTTGATACCTCAAATGATAGTTCACGGAACCTGTAATTGCTATACCATACATTTCGTAGAAAAATCGATTCGAAGAAAATCACCTTACTATAGCTCAGCCGATTCAGAGCTGTAAAAATCCAAAATCTGCAATTGTGCTCCGATTGCGGTTCTTGATACCTCAAATGATAGGTCTCGGGACCTGTAATTGTTATGCCAAACCGCGTTTAAATTGGTTGATTATTTCTATACATTTCACAGAAAAATCAATTCGAAGAAATCACCTTACTATAGCTCAGCCGATTCAGAGCTGTAAAAATCCAAAATCTGCAATTGTGCTCCGATTGCGGTTCTTGATACCTTAAATGATAGGTCTCGGGACCTGTAATTGTTATGCCAAACCGCGTTTAATTTGGTTGATTATTTCCATACATTTCACAGAAAAATCGATTCGAAGAAATCACCTTACTAGCTCAGCCGATTCAGAGCTGTAAAAATCCAAAATCTGCAATTGTGCTTCGATTGCGGTTCTTGATACCTCAAATGATAGGTCTCGGGACCTGTAATTGTTATGCTAAACCGTTTTTAAATTAGTTGATTATTTCCATACATTTCGCAGAAAAATCTATTCGAAGAAATCACCTTACAATAGCTCAGCCGATTCAGAGCTGTAAAAATCCAAAATCTGCAATTGTGCTCAGATTGCGGTTCTTGATACCTCAAATGATAGTTCACGGAACCTGTAATTGCTATACCATACATTTCGTAGAAAAATCGATTCGAAGAAAATCACCTTACTATAGCTCAGCCGATTCAGAGCTGTAAAAATCCAAAATCTGCAATTGTGCTCCGATTGCGGTTCTTGATACCTCAAATGATAGGTCTCGGGACCTGTAATTGTTATGCTAAACCGTTTTTAAATTGGTTGATTATTTCTATACATTTCACAGAAAAATCTATTCGAAGAAATCACCTTACAATAGCTCAGCCGATTCAGAGCTGTAAAAATCCAAAATCTGCAATTGTGCTCAGATTGCGGTTCTTGATACCTCAAATGATAGTTCACGGGACCTGTAATTGCTATACCATACATTTCGTAGAAAAATCGATTCGAAGAAAATCACCTTACAATAGCTCAGCCGATTCAGAGCTGTAAAAATCCAAAATCTGCAATTGTGCTCCGATTGCGGTTCTTGATACCTCAAATGATAGGTCTCGGGACCTGTAATTGTTATGCTAAACCGTTTTTAAATTGGTTGATTATTTCCATACATTTCGCAGAAAAATCTATTCGAAGAAATCACCTTACAATAGCTCAGCCGATTCAGAGCTGTAAAAATCCAAAATCTGCAATTGTGCTCAGATTGCGGTTCTTGATACCTCAAATGATAGTTCACGGAACCTGTAATTGCTATACCATACATTTCGTAGAAAAATCGATTCGAAGAAAATCAGCTTACTATAGCTCAGCCGATTCAGAGCTGTAAAAATCCAAAATCTGCAATTGTGCTCCGATTGCGGTTCTTGATACCTCAAATGATAGGTCTCGGGATCTGTAATTGTTATGCTAAACCGTTTTTAAATTGGTTGATTATTTCCATACATTTCGCAGAAAAATCTATTCGAAGAAATCACCTTACAATAGCTCAGCCGATTCAGAGCTGTAAAAATCCAAAATCTGCAATTGTGCTCAGATTGCGGTTCTTGATACCTCAAATGATAGTTCACGGAACCTGTAATTGCTATACCATACATTTCGTAGAAAAATCGATTCGAAGAAAATCACCTTACTATAGCTCAGCCGATTCAGAGCTGTAAAAATCCAAAATCTGCAATTGTGCTCCGATTGCGGTTCTTGATACCTCAAATGATAGGTCTCGGGACCTGTAATTGTTATGCTAAACCGTTTTTAAATTGGTTGATTATTTCTATACATTTCACAGAAAAATCTATTCGAAGAAATCACCTTACAATAGCTCAGCCGATTCAGAGCTGTAAAAATCCAAAATCTGCAATTGTGCTCAGATTGCGGTTCTTGATACCTCAAATGATAGTTCACGGGACCTGTAATTGCTATACCATACATTTCGTAGAAAAATCGATTCGAAGAAAATCACCTTACAATAGCTCAGCCGATTCAGAGCTGTAAAAATCCAAAATCTGCAATTGTGCTCCGATTGCGGTTCTTGATACCTCAAATAATAGGTCTCGGGACCTGTAATTGTTATGCTAAACCGTTTTTAAATTGGTTGATTATTTCCATACATTTCGCAGAAAAATCTATTCGAAGAAATCACCTTACAATAGCTCAGCCGATTCAGAGCTGTAAAAATCCAAAATCTGCAATTGTGCTCAGATTGCGGTTCTTGATACCTCAAATGATAGTTCACGGGACCTGTAATTGCTATACCATACATTTCGTAGAAAAATCGATTCGAAGAAAATCACCTTACTATAGCTCAGCCGATTCAGAGCTGTAAAAATCCAAAATCTGCAATTGTGCTCCGATTGCGGTTCTTGATACCTCAAATGATAGGTCTCGAGACCTGTAATTGTTATGCCAAACCGCGTTTAAATTGGTTGATTATTTCCATACATTTCACAGAAAAATTGATTCGAAGAAATCACCTTACAATAGCTCAGCCGATTCAGAGCTGTAAAAATCCAAAATCTGCAATTGTGCTCAGATTGCGGTTCTTTATACCTCAAATGATAGTTCACGGAACCTGTAATTGCTATACCATACATTTCGTAGAAAAATCGATTCGAAGAAAATCAGCTTACTATAGCTCAGCCGATTCAGAGCTGTAAAAATCCAAAATCTGCAATTGTGCTCCGATTGCGGTTCTTGATACCTCAAATGATAGGTCTCGGGACCTGTAATTGTTATGCTAAACCGTTTTTAAATTGGTTGATTATTTCCATACATTTCGCAGAAAAATCTATTCGAAGAAATCACCTTACAATAGCTCAGCCGATTCAGAGCTGTAAAAATCCAAAATCTGCAATTGTGCTCAGATTGCGGTTCTTGATACCTCAAATGATAGTTCACGGAACCTGTAATTGCTATACCATACATTTCGTAGAAAAATCGATTCGAAGAAAATCAGCTTACTATAGCTCAGCCGATTCAGAGCTGTAAAAATCCAAAATCTGCAATTGTGCTCCGATTGCGGTTCTTGATACCTCAAATGATAGGTCTCGGGACCTGTAATTGTTATGCTAAACCGTTTTTAAATTGGTTGATTATTTCCATACATTTCGCAGAAAAATCTATTCGAAGAAATCACCTTACAATAGCTCAGCCGATTCAGAGCTGTAAAAATCCAAAATCTGCAATTGTGCTCAGATTGCGGTTCTTGATACCTCAAATGATAGTTCACGGAACCTGTAATTGCTATACCATACATTTCGTAGAAAAATCGATTCGAAGAAAATCACCTTACTATAGCTCAGCCGATTCAGAGCTGTAAAAATCCAAAATCTGCAATTGTGCTCCGATTGCGGTTCTTGATACCTCAAATGATAGGTCTCGGGACCTGTAATTGTTATGCTAAACCGTTTTTAAATTGGTTGATTATTTCTATACATTTCACAGAAAAATCTATTCGAAGAAATCACCTTACAATAGCTCAGCCGATTCAGAGCTGTAAAAATCCAAAATCTGCAATTGTGCTCAGATTGCGGTTCTTGATACCTCAAATGATAGTTCACGGGACCTGTAATTGCTATACCATACATTTCGTAGAAAAATCGATTCGAAGAAAATCACCTTACAATAGCTCAGCCGATTCAGAGCTGTAAAAATCCAAAATCTGCAATTGTGCTCCGATTGCGGTTCTTGATACCTCAAATAATAGGTCTCGGGACCTGTAATTGTTATGCCAAACCGCGTTTAATTTGGTTGATTATTTCCATACATTTCACAGAAAAATCGATTCGAAGAAATCACCTTACTATAGCTCAGCCGATTCAGAGCTGTAAAAACCCAAAATCTGCAATTGTGCTCAGATTGCGGTTCTTGATACCTCAAATGATAGGTCACGGGACCTGTAATTGCTATACCATACATTTCGTAGAAAATTCGATTCGAAGAAAATCACCTTACTATAGCTCAGCCGATTCAGAGCTGTAAAAATCCAAAATCTGCAATTGTGCTCAGATTGCGGTTCTTGATACCTCAAATGATAGGTCACGGGAACTGTAATTGCTATACCATACATTTCGTAGAAAATTCGATTCGAAGAAAATCACCTTACTATAGCTCAGCCGATTCAGAGCTGTAAAAATCCAAAATCTGCAATTGTGCTCCGATTGCGGTTCTTGATACCTCAAATGATAGGTCTCGGGACCTGTAATTGTTATGCCAAACCGCGTTTAATTTGGTTGATTATTTCCATACATTTCACAGAAAAATCGATTCGAAGAAATCACCTTACTATAGCTCAGCCGATTCAGAGCTGTAAAAATCCAAAATCTGCAATTGTGCTCAGATTGCGGTTCTTGATACCTCAAATGATAGGTCTCGGGACCTGTAATTGTTATGCCAAACCGCGTTTAATTTGGTTGATTATTTCCATACATTTCAGAGAAAAATCGATTCGAAGAAATCACCTTACTATAGCTCAGCCGATTCAGAGCTGTAAAAATCCAAAATCTGCAATTGTGCTCAGATTGCGGTTCTTGATACCTCAAATGATAGGTCACGGGACCTGTAATTGCTATACCATACATTTCGTAGAAAATTCGATTCGAAGAAAATCACCTTACAATAGCTCAGCCGATTCAGAGCTGTAAAAATCCAAAATCTGCAATTGTGCTCCGATTGCGGTTCTTGATACCTCAAATGATAGGTCTCGGGACCTGTAATTGTTATGCCAAACCGCGTTTAATTTGGTTGATTATTTCCATACATTTCACAGAAAAATCGATTCGAAGAAATCACCTTACTATAGCTCAGCCGATTCAGAGCTGTAAAAATCCAAAATCTGCAATTGTGCTCAGATTGCGGTTCTTGATACCTCAAATGATAGGTCACGGGACCTGTAATTGCTATACCATACATTTCGTAGAAAATTCGATTCGAAGAAAATCACCTTACAATAGCTCAGCCGATTCAGAGCTGTAAAAATCCAAAATCTGCAATTGTGCTCCGATTGCGGTTCTTGATACCTCAAATGATAGGTCTCGGGACCTGTAATTGTTATGCCAAACCGCGTTTAATTTGGTTGATTATTTCCATACATTTCACAGAAAAATCGATTCGAAGAAATCACCTTACTATAGCTCAGCCGATTCAGAGCTGTAAAAATCCAAAATCTGCAATTGTGCTCAGATTGCGGTTCTTGATACCTCAAATGATAGGTCACGGGACCTGTAATTGTTATACCATACATTTCGTAGAAAATTCGATTCGAAGAAAATCACCTTACTATAGCTCAGCCGATTCAGAGCTGTAAAAATCCAAAATCTGCAATTGTGCTCCGATTGCGGTTCTTGATACCTCAAATGATAGGTCTCGGGCCCTGTAATTGTTATGCTAAACCGTTTTTAAATTGGTTGATTATTTCCATACATTTCACAGAAAAATTGATTCGAAGAAATCACCTTACAATAGCTCAGCCGATTCAGAGCTGTAAAAATCCAAAATCTGCAATTGTGCTCAGATTGCGGTTCTTGATACCTCAAATGATAGTTCACGGGACCTGTAATTGCTATACCATACATTTCGTAGAAAAATCGATTCGAAGAAAATCACCTTACAATAGCTCAGCCGATTCAGAGCTGTAAAAATCCAAAATCTGCAATTGTGCTCCGATTGCGGTTCTTGATACCTCAAATGATAGGTCTCGGGACCTGTAATTGTTATGCTAAACCGTTTTTAAATTGGTTGATTATTTCCATACATTTCGCAGAAAAATCTATTCGAAGAAATCACCTTACAATAGCTCAGCCGATTCAGAGCTGTAAAAATCCAAAATCTGCAATTGTGCTCAGATTGCGGTTCTTGATACCTCAAATGATAGTTCACGGGACCTGTAATTGCTATACCATACATTTCGTAGAAAAATCGATTCGAAGAAAATCACCTTAATATAGCTCAGCCGATTCAGAGCTGTAAAAATCCAAAATCTGCAATTGTGCTCAGATTGCGGTTCTTGATACCTCAAATGATAGTTCACGGGACCTGTAATTGCTATACCATACATTTCGTAGAAAAATCGATTCGAAGAAAATCACCTTACTATAGCTCAGCCGATTCAGAGCTGTAAAAATCCAAAATCTGCAATTGTGCTCCGATTGCGGTTCTTGATACCTCAAATGATAGGTCTCGGGACCTGTAATTGTTATGCTAAACCGTTTTTAAATTGGTTGATTATTTCCATACATTTCGCAGAAAAATCTATTCGAAGAAATCACCTTACAATAGCTCAGCCGATTCAGAGCTGTAAAAATCCAAAATCTGCGATTGTGCTCAGATTGCGGTTCTTGATACCTCAAATGATAGTTCACGGAACCTGTAATTGCTATACCATACATTTCGTAGAAAAATCGATTCGAAGAAAATCACCTTACAATAGCTCAGCCGATTCAGAGCTGTAAAAATCCAAAATCTGCAATTGTGCTCCGATTGCGGTTCTTGATACCTCAAATGATAGGTCTCGGGACCTGTAATTGTTATGCTAAACCGTTTTTAAATTGGTTGATTATTTCCATACATTTCGCAGAAAAATCTATTCGAAGAAATCACCTTACAATAGCTCAGCCGATTCAGAGCTGTAAAAATCCAAAATCTGCAATTGTGCTCAGATTGCGGTTCTTGATACCTCAAATGATAGTTCACGGAACCTGTAATTGCTATACCATACATTTCGTAGAAAAATCGATTCGAAGAAAATCACCTTACTATAGCTCAGCCGATTCAGAGCTGTAAAAATCCAAAATCTGCAATTGTGCTCCGATTGCGGTTCTTGATACCTCAAATAATAGGTCACGGGAACTGTAATTGCTATACCATACATTTCGTAGAAAATTCGATTCGAAGAAAATCACCTTACTATAGCTCAGCCGATTCAGAGCTGTAAAAATCCAAAATCTGCAATTGTGCTCCGATTGCGGTTCTTGATACCTCAAATGATAGGTCTCGGGACCTGTAATTGTTATGCCAAACCGCGTTTAATTTGGTTGATTATTTCCATACATTTCACAGAAAAATCGATTCGAAGAAATCACCTTACTATAGCTCAGCCGATTCAGAGCTGTAAAAATCCAAAATCTGCAATTGTGCTCAGATTGCGGTTCTTGATACCTCAAATGATAGGTCTCGGGACCTGTAATTGTTATGCCAAACCGCGTTTAATTTGGTTGATTATTTCCATACATTTCAGAGAAAAATCGATTCGAAGAAATCACCTTACTATAGCTCAGCCGATTCAGAGCTGTAAAAATCCAAAATCTGCAATTGTGCTCAGATTGCGGTTCTTGATACCTCAAATGATAGGTCACGGGACCTGTAATTGCTATACCATACATTTCGTAGAAAATTCGATTCGAAGAAAATCACCTTACAATAGCTCAGCCGATTCAGAGCTGTAAAAATCCAAAATCTGCAATTGTGCTCCGATTGCGGTTCTTGATACCTCAAATGATAGGTCTCGGGACCTGTAATTGTTATGCCAAACCGCGTTTAATTTGGTTGATTATTTCCATACATTTCACAGAAAAATCGATTCGAAGAAATCACCTTACTATAGCTCAGCCGATTCAGAGCTGTAAAAATCCAAAATCTGCAATTGTGCTCAGATTGCGGTTCTTGATACCTCAAATGATAGGTCACGGGACCTGTAATTGCTATACCATACATTTCGTAGAAAATTCGATTCGAAGAAAATCACCTTACAATAGCTCAGCCGATTCAGAGCTGTAAAAATCCAAAATCTGCAATTGTGCTCCGATTGCGGTTCTTGATACCTCAAATGATAGGTCTCGGGACCTGTAATTGTTATGCCAAACCGCGTTTAATTTGGTTGATTATTTCCATACATTTCACAGAAAAATCGATTCGAAGAAATCACCTTACTATAGCTCAGCCGATTCAGAGCTGTAAAAATCCAAAATCTGCAATTGTGCTCAGATTGCGGTTCTTGATACCTCAAATGATAGGTCACGGGACCTGTAATTGTTATACCATACATTTCGTAGAAAATTCGATTCGAAGAAAATCACCTTACTATAGCTCAGCCGATTCAGAGCTGTAAAAATCCAAAATCTGCAATTGTGCTCCGATTGCGGTTCTTGATACCTCAAATGATAGGTCTCGGGCCCTGTAATTGTTATGCTAAACCGTTTTTAAATTGGTTGATTATTTCCATACATTTCACAGAAAAATTGATTCGAAGAAATCACCTTACAATAGCTCAGCCGATTCAGAGCTGTAAAAATCCAAAATCTGCAATTGTGCTCAGATTGCGGTTCTTGATACCTCAAATGATAGTTCACGGGACCTGTAATTGCTATACCATACATTTCGTAGAAAAATCGATTCGAAGAAAATCACCTTACAATAGCTCAGCCGATTCAGAGCTGTAAAAATCCAAAATCTGCAATTGTGCTCCGATTGCGGTTCTTGATACCTCAAATGATAGGTCTCGGGACCTGTAATTGTTATGCTAAACCGTTTTTAAATTGGTTGATTATTTCCATACATTTCGCAGAAAAATCTATTCGAAGAAATCACCTTACAATAGCTCAGCCGATTCAGAGCTGTAAAAATCCAAAATCTGCAATTGTGCTCAGATTGCGGTTCTTGATACCTCAAATGATAGTTCACGGGACCTGTAATTGCTATACCATACATTTCGTAGAAAAATCGATTCGAAGAAAATCACCTTAATATAGCTCAGCCGATTCAGAGCTGTAAAAATCCAAAATCTGCAATTGTGCTCAGATTGCGGTTCTTGATACCTCAAATGATAGTTCACGGGACCTGTAATTGCTATACCATACATTTCGTAGAAAAATCGATTCGAAGAAAATCACCTTACTATAGCTCAGCCGATTCAGAGCTGTAAAAATCCAAAATCTGCAATTGTGCTCCGATTGCGGTTCTTGATACCTCAAATGATAGGTCTCGGGACCTGTAATTGTTATGCTAAACCGTTTTTAAATTGGTTGATTATTTCCATACATTTCGCAGAAAAATCTATTCGAAGAAATCACCTTACAATAGCTCAGCCGATTCAGAGCTGTAAAAATCCAAAATCTGCGATTGTGCTCAGATTGCGGTTCTTGATACCTCAAATGATAGTTCACGGAACCTGTAATTGCTATACCATACATTTCGTAGAAAAATCGATTCGAAGAAAATCACCTTACAATAGCTCAGCCGATTCAGAGCTGTAAAAATCCAAAATCTGCAATTGTGCTCCGATTGCGGTTCTTGATACCTCAAATGATAGGTCTCGGGACCTGTAATTGTTATGCTAAACCGTTTTTAAATTGGTTGATTATTTCCATACATTTCGCAGAAAAATCTATTCGAAGAAATCACCTTACAATAGCTCAGCCGATTCAGAGCTGTAAAAATCCAAAATCTGCAATTGTGCTCAGATTGCGGTTCTTGATACCTCAAATGATAGTTCACGGAACCTGTAATTGCTATACCATACATTTCGTAGAAAAATCGATTCGAAGAAAATCACCTTACTATAGCTCAGCCGATTCAGAGCTGTAAAAATCCAAAATCTGCAATTGTGCTCCGATTGCGGTTCTTGATACCTCAAATGATAGGTCTCGGGACCTGTAATTGTTATGCTAAACCGTTTTTAAATTGGTTGATTATTTCCATACATTTCGCAGAAAAATCTATTCGAAGAAATCACCTTACAATAGCTCAGCCGATTCAGAGCTGTAAAAATCCAAAATCTGCAATTGTGCTCAGATTGCGGTTCTTGATACCTCAAATGATAGTTCACGGAACCTGTAATTGCTATACCATACATTTCGTAGAAAAATCGATTCGAAGAAAATCACCTTACTATAGCTCAGCCGATTCAGAGCTGTAAAAATCCAAAATCTGCAATTGTGCTCCGATTGCGGTTCTTGATACCTCAAATAATAGGTCTCGGGACCTGTAATTGTTATGCTATACCGTTTTTAAATTGGTTGATTATTTCCATACATTTCACAGAAAAATTGATTCGAAGAAATCACCTTACAATAGCTCAGCCGATTCAGAGCTGTAAAAATCCAAAATCTGCAATTGTGCTCAGATTGCGGTTCTTGATACCTCAAATGATAGTTCACGGAACCTGTAATTGCTATACCATACATTTCGTAGAAAAATCGATTCGAAGAAAATCACCTTACTATAGCTCAGCCGATTCAGAGCTGTAAAAATCCAAAATCTGCAATTGTGCTCCGATTGCGGTTCTTGATACCTCAAATGATAGGTCTCGGGACCTGTAATTGTTATGCTAAACCGTTTTTAAATTGGTTGATTATTTCCATACATTTCGCAGAGAAATCTATTCGAAGAAATCACCTTACAATAGCTCAGCCGATTCAGAGCTGTAAAAATCCAAAATCTGCAATTGTGCTCAGATTGCGGTTCTTGATACCTCAAATGATAGTTCACGGAACCTGTAATTGCTATACCATACATTTCGTAGAAAAATCGATTCGAAGAAAATCACCTTACTATAGCTCAGCCGATTCAGAGCTGTAAAAATCCAAAATCTGCAATTGTGCTCCGATTGCGGTTCTTGATACCTCAAATAATAGGTCTCGGGACCTGTAATTGTTATGCTATACCGTTTTTAAATTGGTTGATTATTTCCATACATTTCACAGAAAAATTGATTCGAAGAAATCACCTTACAATAGCTCAGCCGATTCAGAGCTGTAAAAATCCAAAATCTGCAATTGTGCTCAGATTGCGGTTCTTGATACCTCAAATGATAGTTCACGGGACCTGTAATTGCTATACCATACATTTCGTAGAAAAATCGATTCGAAGAAAATCACCTTACAATAGCTCAGCCGATTCAGAGCTGTAAAAATCCAAAATCTGCAATTGTGCTCCGATTGCGGTTCTTGATACCTCAAATGATAGGTCTCGGGACCTGTAATTGTTATGCTAAACCGTTTTTAAATTGGTTGATTATTTCCATACATTTCACAGAAAAATTGATTCGAAGAAATCACCTTACAATAGCTCAGCCGATTCAGAGCTGTAAAAATCCAAAATCTGCAATTGTGCTCAGATTGCGGTTCTTCATACCTCAAATGATAGTTCACGGGACCTGTAATTGCTATACCATACATTTCGTAGAAAAATCGATTCGAAGAAAATCACCTTACAATAGCTCAGCCGATTCAGAGCTGTAAAAATCCAAAATCTGCAATTGTGCTCCGATTGCGGTTCTTGATACCTCAAATAATAGGTCTCGGGACCTGTAATTGTTATGCTAAACCGTTTTTAAATTGGTTGATTATTTCCATACATTTCGCAGAAAAATCTATTCGAAGAAATCACCTTACAATAGCTCAGCCGATTCAGAGCTGTAAAAATCCAAAATCTGCAATTGTGCTCAGATTGCGGTTCTTGATACCTCAAATGATAGTTCACGGGACCTGTAATTGCTATACCATACATT
This sequence comes from Tipula vernalis, assembly GCA_958295665.1. Taxonomy (NCBI): domain Eukaryota; kingdom Metazoa; phylum Arthropoda; class Insecta; order Diptera; family Tipulidae; genus Tipula; species Tipula vernalis. Next base: position 62,301,147 of record OY282560.1, on the reverse strand, counting down.
TCGTAGAAAAATCGATTCGAAGAAAATCACCTTACTATAGCTCAGCCGATTCAGAGCTGTAAAAATCCAAAATCTGCAATTGTGCTCCGATTGCGGTTCTTGATACCTCAAATGATAGGTCTCGAGACCTGTAATTGTTATGCCAAACCGCGTTTAAATTGGTTGATTATTTCCATACATTTCACAGAAAAATTGATTCGAAGAAATCACCTTACAATAGCTCAGCCGATTCAGAGCTGTAAAAATCCAAAATCTGCAATTGTGCTCAGATTGCGGTTCTTGATACCTCAAATGATAGTTCACGGGACCTGTAATTGCTATACCATACATTTCGTAGAAAAATCGATTCGAAGAAAATCACCTTACAATAGCTCAGCCGATTCAGAGCTGTAAAAATCCAAAATCTGCAATTGTGCTCCGATTGCGGTTCTTGATACCTCAAATAATAGGTCTCGGGACCTGTAATTGTTATGCTAAACCGTTTTTAAATTGGTTGATTATTTCCATACATTTCGCAGAAAAATCTATTCGAAGAAATCACCTTACAATAGCTCAGCCGATTCAGAGCTGTAAAAATCCAAAATCTGCAATTGTGCTCAGATTGCGGTTCTTGATACCTCAAATGATAGTTCACGGGACCTGTAATTGCTATACCATACATTTCGTAGAAAAATCGATTCGAAGAAAATCACCTTACTATAGCTCAGCCGATTCAGAGCTGTAAAAATCCAAAATCTGCAATTGTGCTCCGATTGCGGTTCTTGATACCTCAAATGATAGGTCTCGAGACCTGTAATTGTTATGCCAAACCGCGTTTAAATTGGTTGATTATTTCTATACATTTCACAGAAAAATCAATTCGAAGAAATCACCTTACAATAGCTCAGCCGATTCAGAGCTGTAAAAATCCAAAATCTGCAATTGTGCTCCGATTGCGGTTCTTGATACCTCAAATGATAGGTCTCGGGACCTGTAATTGTTATGCTAAACCGTTTTTAAATTGGTTGATTATTTCCATACATTTCGCAGAAAAATCTATTCGAAGAAATCACCTTACAATAGCTCAGCCGATTCAGAGCTGTAAAAATCCAAAATCTGCAATTGTGCTCAGATTGCGGTTCTTGATACCTCAAATGATAGTTCACGGAACCTGTAATTGCTATACCATACATTTCGTAGAAAAATCGATTCGAAGAAAATCACCTTACTATAGCTCAGCCGATTCAGAGCTGTAAAAATCCAAAATCTGCAATTGTGCTCCGATTGCGGTTCTTGATACCTCAAATGATAGGTCTCGGGACCTGTAATTGTTATGCTAAACCGTTTTAAAATTGGTTGATTATTTCCATACATTTCGCAGAAAAATCTATTCGAAGAAATCACCTTACAATAGCTCAGCCGATTCAGAGCTGTAAAAATCCAAAATCTGCAATTGTGCTCAGATTGCGGTTCTTGATACCTCAAATGATAGTTCACGGAACCTGTAATTGCTATACCATACATTTCGTAGAAAAATCGATTCGAAGAAAATCACCTTACTATAGCTCAGCCGATTCAGAGCTGTAAAAATCCAAAATCTGCAATTGTGCTCCGATTGCGGTTCTTGATACCTCAAATGATAGGTCTCGGGACCTGTAATTGTTATGCTAAACCGTTTTTAAATTGGTTGATTATTTCCATACATTTCGCAGAAAAATCTATTCGAAGAAATCACCTTACAATAGCTCAGCCGATTCAGAGCTGTAAAAATCCAAAATCTGCAATTGTGCTCAGATTGCGGTTCTTGATACCTCAAATGATAGTTCACGGGACCTGTAATTGCTATACCATACATTTCGTAGAAAAATCGATTCGAAGAAAATCACCTTACTATAGCTCAGCCGATTCAGAGCTGTAAAAATCCAAAATCTGCAATTGTGCTCCGATTGCGGTTCTTGATACCTCAAATGATAGGTCTCGGGACCTGTAATTGTTATGCTAAACCGTTTTTAAATTGGTTGATTATTTCCATACATTTCGCAGAAAAATCTATTCGAAGAAATCACCTTACAATAGCTCAGCCGATTCAGAGCTGTAAAAATCCAAAATCTGCAATTGTGCTCAGATTGCGGTTCTTGATACCTCAAATGATAGTTCACGGAACCTGTAATTGCTATACCATACATTTCGTAGAAAAATCGATTCGAAGAAAATCACCTTACTATAGCTCAGCCGATTCAGAGCTGTAAAAATCCAAAATCTGCAATTGTGCTCCGATTGCGGTTCTTGATACCTCAAATGATAGGTCTCGGGACCTGTAATTGTTATGCTAAACCGTTTTTAAATTGGTTGATTATTTCTATACATTTCACAGAAAAATCTATTCGAAGAAATCACCTTACAATAGCTCAGCCGATTCAGAGCTGTAAAAATCCAAAATCTGCAATTGTGCTCAGATTGCGGTTCTTGATACCTCAAATGATAGTTCACGGGACCTGTAATTGCTATACCATACATTTCGTAGAAAAATCGATTCGAAGAAAATCACCTTACTATAGCTCAGCCGATTCAGAGCTGTAAAAATCCAAAATCTGCAATTGTGCTCCGATTGCGGTTCTTGATACCTCAAATGATAGGTCTCGGGACCTGTAATTGTTATGCTAAACCGTTTTTAAATTGGTTGATTATTTCTATACATTTCACAGAAAAATCTATTCGAAGAAATCACCTTACAATAGCTCAGCCGATTCAGAGCTGTAAAAATCCAAAATCTGCAATTGTGCTCAGATTGCGGTTCTTGATACCTCAAATGATAGTTCACGGGACCTGTAATTGCTATACCATACATTTCGTAGAAAAATCGATTCGAAGAAAATCACCTTACTATAGCTCAGCCGATTCAGAGCTGTAAAAATCCAAAATCTGCAATTGTGCTCCGATTGCGGTTCTTGATACCTCAAATGATAGGTCTCGGGACCTGTAATTGTTATGCTAAACCGTTTTTAAATTGGTTGATTATTTCTATACATTTCACAGAAAAATCTATTCGAAGAAATCACCTTACAATAGCTCAGCCGATTCAGAGCTGTAAAAATCCAAAATCTGCAATTGTGCTCAGATTGCGGTTCTTGATACCTCAAATGATAGTTCACGGAACCTGTAATTGCTATACCATACATTTCGTAGAAAAATCGATTCGAAGAAAATCACCTTACTATAGCTCAGCCGATTCAGAGCTGTAAAAATCCAAAATCTGCAATTGTGCTCCGATTGCGGTTCTTGATACCTCAAATGATAGGTCTCGGGACCTGTAATTGTTATGCTAAACCGTTTTTAAATTGGTTGATTATTTCTATACATTTCACAGAAAAATCTATTCGAAGAAATCACCTTACAATAGCTCAGCCGATTCAGAGCTGTAAAAATCCAAAATCTGCAATTGTGCTCAGATTGCGGTTCTTGATACCTCAAATGATAGTTCACGGAACCTGTAATTGCTATACCATACATTTCGTAGAAAAATCGATTCGAAGAAAATCACCTTACTATAGCTCAGCCGATTCAGAGCTGTAAAAATCCAAAATCTGCAATTGTGCTCCGATTGCGGTTCTTGATACCTCAAATGATAGGTCTCGGGACCTGTAATTGTTATGCTAAACCGTTTTTAAATTGGTTGATTATTTCCATACATTTCGCAGAAAAATCTATTCGAAGAAATCACCTTACAATAGCTCAGCCGATTCAGAGCTGTAAAAATCCAAAATCTGCAATTGTGCTCAGATTGCGGTTCTTGATACCTCAAATGATAGTTCACGGAACCTGTAATTGCTATACCATACATTTCGTAGAAAAATCGATTCGAAGAAAATCACCTTACTATAGCTCAGCCGATTCAGAGCTGTAAAAATCCAAAATCTGCAATTGTGCTCCGATTGCGGTTCTTGATACCTCAAATGATAGGTCTCGGGACCTGTAATTGTTATGCTAAACCGTTTTTAAATTGGTTGATTATTTCCATACATTTCGCAGAAAAATCTATTCGAAGAAATCACCTTACAATAGCTCAGCCGATTCAGAGCTGTAAAAATCCAAAATCTGCAATTGTGCTCAGATTGCGGTTCTTGATACCTCAAATGATAGTTCACGGAACCTGTAATTGCTATACCATACATTTCGTAGAAAAATCGATTCGAAGAAAATCACCTTACTATAGCTCAGCCGATTCAGAGCTGTAAAAATCCAAAATCTGCAATTGTGCTCCGATTGCGGTTCTTGATACCTCAAATGATAGGTCTCGGGACCTGTAATTGTTATGCTAAACCGTTTTTAAATTGGTTGATTATTTCTATACATTTCACAGAAAAATCTATTCGAAGAAATCACCTTACAATAGCTCAGCCGATTCAGAGCTGTAAAAATCCAAAATCTGCAATTGTGCTCAGATTGCGGTTCTTGATACCTCAAATGATAGTTCACGGGACCTGTAATTGCTATACCATACATTTCGTAGAAAAATCGATTCGAAGAAAATCACCTTACTATAGCTCAGCCGATTCAGAGCTGTAAAAATCCAAAATCTGCAATTGTGCTCCGATTGCGGTTCTTGATACCTCAAATGATAGGTCTCGGGACCTGTAATTGTTATGCTAAACCGTTTTTAAATTGGTTGATTATTTCTATACATTTCACAGAAAAATCTATTCGAAGAAATCACCTTACAATAGCTCAGCCGATTCAGAGCTGTAAAAATCCAAAATCTGCAATTGTGCTCAGATTGCGGTTCTTGATACCTCAAATGATAGTTCACGGGACCTGTAATTGCTATACCATACATTTCGTAGAAAAATCGATTCGAAGAAATCACCTTACAATAGCTCAGCCGATTCAGAGCTGTAAAAATCCAAAATCTGCAATTGTGCTCAGATTGCGGTTCTTGATACCTCAAATGATAGTTCACGGGACCTGTAATTGCTATACCATACATTTCGTAGAAAAATCGATTCGAAGAAAATCACCTTACTATAGCTCAGCCGATTCAGAGCTGTAAAAATCCAAAATCTGCAATTGTGCTCCGATTGCGGTTCTTGATACCTCAAATGATAGGTCTCGAGACCTGTAATTGTTATGCCAAACCGCGTTTAAATTGGTTGATTATTTCCATACATTTCACAGAAAAATCGATTCGAAGAAATCACCTTACAATAGCTCAGCCGATTCAGAGCTGTAAAAATCCAAAATCTGCAATTGTGCTCAGATTGCGGTTCTTGATACCTCAAATGATAGTTCACGGAACCTGTAATTGCTATACCATACATTTCGTAGAAAAATCGATTCGAAGAAAATCACCTTACTATAGCTCAGCCGATTCAGAGCTGTAAAAATCCAAAATCTGCAATTGTGCTCCGATTGCGGTTCTTGATACCTCAAATAATAGGTCTCGGGACCTGTAATTGTTATGCTATACCGTTTTTAAATTGGTTGATTATTTCCATACATTTCACAGAAAAATTGATTCGAAGAAATCACCTTACAATAGCTCAGCCGATTCAGAGCTGTAAAAATCCAAAATCTGCAATTGTGCTCAGATTGCGGTTCTTGATACCTCAAATGATAGTTCACGGGACCTGTAATTGCTATACCATACATTTCGTAGAAAAATCGATTCGAAGAAAATCACCTTACAATAGCTCAGCCGATTCAGAGCTGTAAAAATCCAAAATCTGCAATTGTGCTCCGATTGCGGTTCTTGATACCTCAAATAATAGGTCTCGGGACCTGTAATTGTTATGCTAAACCGTTTTTAAATTGGTTGATTATTTCCATACATTTCACAGAAAAATTGATTCGAAGAAATCACCTTACAATAGCTCAGCCGATTCAGAGCTGTAAAAATCCAAAATCTGCAATTGTGCTCAGATTGCGGTTCTTGATACCTCAAATGATAGTTCACGGGACCTGTAATTGCTATACCATACATTTCGTAGAAAAATCGATTCGAAGAAAATCACCTTACAATAGCTCAGCCGATTCAGAGCTGTAAAAATCCAAAATCTGCAATTGTGCTCCGATTGCGGTTCTTGATACCTCAAATAATAGGTCTCGGGACCTGTAATTGTTATGCTAAACCGTTTTTAAATTGGTTGATTATTTCCATACATTTCGCAGAAAAATCTATTCGAAGAAATCACCTTACAATAGCTCAGCCGATTCAGAGCTGTAAAAATCCAAAATCTGCAATTGTGCTCAGATTGCGGTTCTTGATACCTCAAATGATAGTTCACGGGACCTGTAATTGCTATACCATACATTTCGTAGAAAAATCGATTCGAAGAAAATCACCTTACAATAGCTCAGCCGATTCAGAGCTGTAAAAATCCAAAATCTGCAATTGTGCTCAGATTGCGGTTCTTGATACCTCAAATGATAGTTCACGGGACCTGTAATTGCTATACCATACATTTCGTAGAAAAATCGATTCGAAGAAAATCACCTTACTATAGCTCAGCCGATTCAGAGCTGTAAAAATCCAAAATCTGCAATTGTGCTCCGATTGCGGTTCTTGATACCTCAAATGATAGGTCTCGAGACCTGTAATTGTTATGCCAAACCGCGTTTAAATTGGTTGATTATTTCTATACATTTCACAGAAAAATCAATTCGAAGAAATCACCTTACAATAGCTCAGCCGATTCAGAGCTGTAAAAATCCAAAATCTGCAATTGTGCTCCGATTGCGGTTCTTGATACCTCAAATGATAGGTCTCGGGACCTGTAATTGTTATGCTAAACCGTTTTTAAATTGGTTGATTATTTCCATACATTTCGCAGAAAAATCTATTCGAAGAAATCACCTTACAATAGCTCAGCCGATTCAGAGCTGTAAAAATCCAAAATCTGCAATTGTGCTCAGATTGCGGTTCTTGATACCTCAAATGATAGTTCACGGGACCTGTAATTGCTATACCATACATTTCGTAGAAAAATCGATTCGAAGAAAATCACCTTACTATAGCTCAGCCGATTCAGAGCTGTAAAAATCCAAAATCTGCAATTGTGCTCCGATTGCGGTTCTTGATACCTCAAATGATAGGTCTCGGGACCTGTAATTGTTATGCTAAACCGTTTTTAAATTGGTTGATTATTTCCATACATTTCGCAGAAAAATCTATTCGAAGAAATCACCTTACAATAGCTCAGCCGATTCAGAGCTGTAAAAATCCAAAATCTGCAATTGTGCTCAGATTGCGGTTCTTGATACCTCAAATGATAGTTCACGGAACCTGTAATTGCTATACCATACATTTCGTAGAAAAATCGATTCGAAGAAAATCACCTTACTATAGCTCAGCCGATTCAGAGCTGTAAAAATCCAAAATCTGCAATTGTGCTCCGATTGCGGTTCTTGATACCTCAAATGATAGGTCTCGGGACCTGTAATTGTTATGCTAAACCGTTTTTAAATTGGTTGATTATTTCTATACATTTCACAGAAAAATCTATTCGAAGAAATCACCTTACAATAGCTCAGCCGATTCAGAGCTGTAAAAATCCAAAATCTGCAATTGTGCTCAGATTGCGGTTCTTGATACCTCAAATGATAGTTCACGGGACCTGTAATTGCTATACCATACATTTCGTAGAAAAATCGATTCGAAGAAAATCACCTTACTATAGCTCAGCCGATTCAGAGCTGTAAAAATCCAAAATCTGCAATTGTGCTCCGATTGCGGTTCTTGATACCTCAAATGATAGGTCTCGGGACCTGTAATTGTTATGCTAAACCGTTTCAAATTGGTTGATTATTTCCATACATTTCGCAGAAAAATCTATTCGAAGAAATCACCTTACAATAGCTCAGCCGATTCAGAGCTGTAAAAATCCAAAATCTGCAATTGTGCTCAGATTGCGGTTCTTGATACCTCAAATGATAGTTCACGGGACCTGTAATTGCTATACCATACATTTCGTAGAAAAATCGATTCGAAGAAAATCACCTTACTATAGCTCAGCCGATTCAGAGCTGTAAAAATCCAAAATCTGCAATTGTGCTCAGATTGCGGTTCTTGATACCTCAAATGATAGGTCACGGGACCTGTAATTGTTATGCAAAACCGCGTTTAATTTGGTTGATTATTTCCATACATTTCACAGAAAAATCGATTCGAAGAAATCACCTTACTATAGCTCAGCCGATTCAGAGCTGTAAAAATCCAAAATCTGCAATTGTGCTCCGATTGCGGTTCTTGATACCTCAAATGATAGGTCACGGGACCTGTAATTGCTATACCATACATTTCGTAGAAAATTCGATTCGAAGAAAATCACCTTACTATAGCTCAGCCGATTCAGAGCTGTAAAAATCCAAAATCTGCAATTGTGCTCAGATTGCGGTTCTTGATACCTCAAATGATAGGTCACGGGACCTGTAATTGCTATACCATACATTTCGTAGAAAATTCGATTCGAAGAAAATCACCTTACTATAGCTCAGCCGATTCAGAGCTGTAAAAATCCAAAATCTGCAATTGTGCTCCGATTGCGGTTCTTGATACCTCAAATGATAGGTCTCGGGACCTGTAATTGTTATGCAAAACCGCGTTTAATTTGGTTGATTATTTCCATACATTTCACAGAAAAATCGATTCGAAGAAATCACCTTACTATAGCTCAGCCGATTCAGAGCTGTAAAAATCCAAAATCTGCAATTGTGCTCAGATTGCGGTTCTTGATACCTCAAATGATAGGTCACGGGACCTGTAATTGCTATACCATACATTTCGTAGAAAATTCGATTCGAAGAAAATCACCTTACTATAGCTCAGCCGATTCAGAGCTGTAAAAATCCAAAATCTGCAATTGTGCTCCGATTGCGGTTCTTGATACCTCAAATGATAGGTCTCGGGACCTGTAATTGTTATGCTAAACCGTTTTTAAATTGGTTGATTATTTCTATACATTTCACAGAAAAATCTATTCGAAGAAATCACCTTACAATAGCTCAGCCGATTCAGAGCTGTAAAAATCCAAAATCTGCAATTGTGCTCAGATTGCGGTTCTTGATACCTCAAATGATAGTTCACGGGACCTGTAATTGCTATACCATACATTTCGTAGAAAAATCGATTCGAAGAAAATCACCTTACAATAGCTCAGCCGATTCAGAGCTGTAAAAATCCAAAATCTGCAATTGTGCTCCGATTGCGGTTCTTGATACCTCAAATGATAGGTCTCGGGACCTGTAATTGTTATGCTAAACCGTTTTTAAATTGGTTGATTATTTCCATACATTTCGCAGAAAAATCTATTCGAAGAAATCACCTTAAGCTCAGCCGATTCAGAGCTGTAAAAATCCAAAATCTGCAATTGTGCTCAGATTGCGGTTCTTGATACCTCAAATGATAGTTCACGGAACCTGTAATTGCTATACCATACATTTCGTAGAAAAATCGATTCGAAGAAAATCACCTTACTATAGCTCAGCCGATTCAGAGCTGTAAAAATCCAAAATCTGCAATTGTGCTCCGATTGCGGTTCTTGATACCTCAAATGATAGGTCTCGGGACCTGTAATTGTTATGCTAAACCGTTTTTAAATTGGTTGATTATTTCCATACATTTCGCAGAAAAATCTATTCGAAGAAATCACCTTACAATAGCTCAGCCGATTCAGAGCTGTAAAAATCCAAAATCTGCAATTGTGCTCAGATTGCGGTTCTTGATACCTCAAATGATAGTTCACGGAACCTGTAATTGCTATACCATACATTTCGTAGAAAAATCGATTCGAAGAAAATCACCTTACTATAGCTCAGCCGATTCAGAGCTGTAAAAATCCAAAATCTGCAATTGTGCTCCGATTGCGGTTCTTGATACCTCAAATGATAGGTCTCGGGACCTGTAATTGTTATGCTAAACCGTTTTTAAATTGGTTGATTATTTCCATACATTTCGCAGAAAAATCTATTCGAAGAAATCACCTTACAATAGCTCAGCCGATTCAGAGCTGTAAAAATCCAAAATCTGCAATTGTGCTCAGATTGCGGTTCTTGATACCTCAAATGATAGTTCACGGGACCTGTAATTGCTATACCATACATTTCGTAGAAAAATCGATTCGAAGAAAATCACCTTACTATAGCTCAGCCGATTCAGAGCTGTAAAAATCCAAAATCTGCAATTGTGCTCCGATTGCGGTTCTTGATACCTCAAATGATAGGTCTCGGGACCTGTAATTGTTATGCTAAACCGTTTTTAAATTGGTTGATTATTTCCATACATTTCGCAGAAAAATCTATTCGAAGAAATCACCTTACAATAGCTCAGCCGATTCAGAGCTGTAAAAATCCAAAATCTGCAATTGTGCTCAGATTGCGGTTCTTGATACCTCAAATGATAGTTCACGGAACCTGTAATTGCTATACCATACATTTCGTAGAAAAATCGATTCGAAGAAAATCACCTTACTATAGCTCAGCCGATTCAGAGCTGTAAAAATCCAAAATCTGCAATTGTGCTCCGATTGCGGTTCTTGATACCTCAAATGATAGGTCTCGGGACCTGTAATTGTTATGCTAAACCGTTTTAAATTGGTTGATTATTTCCATACATTTCGCAGAAAAATCTATTCGAAGAAATCACCTTACAATAGCTCAGCCGATTCAGAGCTGTAAAAATCCAAAATCTGCAATTGTGCTCAGATTGCGGTTCTTGATACCTCAAATGATAGTTCACGGGACCTGTAATTGCTATACCATACATTTCGTAGAAAAATCGATTCGAAGAAAATCACCTTACTATAGCTCAGCCGATTCAGAGCTGTAAAAATCCAAAATCTGCAATTGTGCTCCGATTGCGGTTCTTGATACCTCAAATGATAGGTCTCGAGACCTGTAATTGTTATGCCAAACCGCGTTTAAATTGGTTGATTATTTCCATACATTTCACAGAAAAATCGATTCGAAGAAAATCACCTTACAGCTCAGCCGATTCAGAGCTGTAAAAATCCAAAATCTGCAATTGTGCTCCGATTGCGGTTCTTGATACCTCAAATGATAGGTCTCGGGACCTGTAATTGTTATGCTAAACCGTTTTTAAATTGGTTGATTATTTCCATACATTTCGCAGAAAAATCTATTCGAAGAAATCACCTTACAATAGCTCAGCCGATTCAGAGCTGTAAAAATCCAAAATCTGCAATTGTGCTCAGATTGCGGTTCTTGATACCTCAAATGATAGTTCACGGGACCTGTAATTGCTATACCATACATTTCGTAGAAAAATCGATTCGAAGAAAATCACCTTACTATAGCTCAGCCGATTCAGAGCTGTAAAAATCCAAAATCTGCAATTGTGCTCCGATTGCGGTTCTTGATACCTCAAATGATAGGTCTCGAGACCTGTAATTGTTATGCCAAACCGCGTTTAAATTGGTTGATTATTTCCATACATTTCGCAGAAAAATCTATTCGAAGAAATCACCTTACAATAGCTCAGCCGATTCAGAGCTGTAAAAATCCAAAATCTGCAATTGTGCTCAGATTGCGGTTCTTGATACCTCAAATGATAGTTCACGGGACCTGTAATTGCTATACCATACATTTCGTAGAAAAATCGATTCGAAGAAAATCACCTTACTATAGCTCAGCCGATTCAGAGCTGTAAAAATCCAAAATCTGCAATTGTGCTCCGATTGCGGTTCTTGATACCTCAAATGATAGGTCTCGGGACCTGTAATTGTTATGCTAAACCGTTTTTAAATTGGTTGATTATTTCCATACATTTCGCAGAAAAATCTATTCGAAGAAATCACCTTACAATAGCTCAGCCGATTCAGAGCTGTAAAAATCCAAAATCTGCAATTGTGCTCAGATTGCGGTTCTTGATACCTCAAATGATAGTTCACGGGACCTGTAATTGCTATACCATACATTTCGTAGAAAAATCGATTCGAAGAAAATCACCTTACTATAGCTCAGCCGATTCAGAGCTGTAAAAATCCAAAATCTGCAATTGTGCTCCGATTGCGGTTCTTGATACCTCAAATGATAGGTCTCGAGACCTGTAATTGTTATGCCAAACCGCGTTTAAATTGGTTGATTATTTCCATACATTTCGCAGAAAAATCTATTCGAAGAAATCACCTTACAATAGCTCAGCCGATTCAGAGCTGTAAAAATCCAAAATCTGCAATTGTGCTCAGATTGCGGTTCTTGATACCTCAAATGATAGTTCACGGAACCTGTAATTGCTATACCATACATTTCGTAGAAAAATCGATTCGAAGAAAATCACCTTACTATAGCTCAGCCGATTCAGAGCTGTAAAAATCCAAAATCTGCAATTGTGCTCCGATTGCGGTTCTTGATACCTCAAATGATAGGTCTCGGGACCTGTAATTGTTATGCTAAACCGTTTTTAAATTGGTTGATTATTTCCATACATTTCGCAGAAAAATCTATTCGAAGAAATCACCTTACAATAGCTCAGCCGATTCAGAGCTGTAAAAATCCAAAATCTGCAATTGTGCTCAGATTGCGGTTCTTGATACCTCAAATGATAGTTCACGGGACCTGTAATTGCTATACCATACATTTCGTAGAAAAATCGATTCGAAGAAAATCACCTTACTATAGCTCAGCCGATTCAGAGCTGTAAAAATCCAAAATCTGCAATTGTGCTCCGATTGCGGTTCTTGATACCTCAAATGATAGGTCTCGAGACCTGTAATTGTTATGCCAAACCGCGTTTAAATTGGTTGATTATTTCCATACATTTCACAGAAAAATCGATTCGAAGAAAATCACCTTACTATAGCTCAGCCGATTCAGAGCTGTAAAAATCCAAAATCTGCAATTGTGCTCCGATTGCGGTTCTTGATACCTCAAATGATAGGTCTCGGGACCTGTAATTGTTATGCTAAACCGTTTTTAAATTGGTTGATTATTTCCATACATTTCGCAGAAAAATCTATTCGAAGAAATCACCTTACAATAGCTCAGCCGATTCAGAGCTGTAAAAATCCAAAATCTGCAATTGTGCTCAGATTGCGGTTCTTGATACCTCAAATGATAGTTCACGGGACCTGTAATTGCTATACCATACATTTCGTAGAAAAATCGATTCGAAGAAAATCACCTTACTATAGCTCAGCCGATTCAGAGCTGTAAAAATCCAAAATCTGCAATTGTGCTCCGATTGCGGTTCTTGATACCTCAAATGATAGGTCTCGGGACCTGTAATTGTTATGCTAAACCGTTTTTAAATTGGTTGATTATTTCTATACATTTCACAGAAAAATCTATTCGAAGAAATCACCTTACAATAGCTCAGCCGATTCAGAGCTGTAAAAATCCAAAATCTGCAATTGTGCTCAGATTGCGGTTCTTGATACCTCAAATGATAGTTCACGGGACCTGTAATTGCTATACCATACATTTCGTAGAAAAATCGATTCGAATAAAATCACCTTACTATAGCTCAGCCGATTCAGAGCTGTAAAAATCCAAAATCTGCAATTGTGCTCCGATTGCGGTTCTTGATACCTCAAATGATAGGTCTCGAGACCTGTAATTGTTATGCCAAACCGCGTTTAAATTGGTTGATTATTTCCATACATTTCGCAGAAAAATCTATTCGAAGAAATCACCTTACAATAGCTCAGCCGATTCAGAGCTGTAAAAATCCAAAATCTGCAATTGTGCTCAGATTGCGGTTCTTGATACCTCAAATGATAGGTCTCGGGACCTGTAATTGTTATGCTAAACCGTTTTTAAATTGGTTGATTATTTCCATACATTTCGCAGAAAAATCTATTCGAAGAAATCACCTTACAATAGCTCAGCCGATTCAGAGCTGTAAAAATCCAAAATCTGCAATTGTGCTCAGATTGCGGTTCTTGATACCTCAAATGATAGTTCACGGGACCTGTAATTGCTATACCATACATTTCGTAGAAAAATCGATTCGAAGAAAATCACCTTACTATAGCTCAGCCGATTCAGAGCTGTAAAAATCCAAAATCTGCAATTGTGCTCCGATTGCGGTTCTTGATACCTCAAATGATAGGTCTCGGGACCTGTAATTGTTATGCTAAACCGTTTTTAAATTGGTTGATTATTTCCATACATTTCGCAGAAAAATCTATTCGAAGAAATCACCTTACAATAGCTCAGCCGATTCAGAGCTGTAAAAATCCAAAATCTGCAATTGTGCTCAGATTGCGGTTCTTGATACCTCAAATGATAGTTCACGGGACCTGTAATTGCTATACCATACATTTCGTAGAAAAATCGATTCGAAGAAAATCACCTTACTATAGCTCAGCCGATTCAGAGCTGTAAAAATCCAAAATCTGCAATTGTGCTCCGATTGCGGTTCTTGATACCTCAAATGATAGGTCTCGAGACCTGTAATTGTTATGCCAAACCGCGTTTAAATTGGTTGATTATTTCCATACATTTCACAGAAAAATTGATTCGAAGAAATCACCTTACAATAGCTCAGCCGATTCAGAGCTGTAAAAATCCAAAATCTGTAATTGTGCTCAGATTGCGGTTCTTGATACCTCAAATGATAGTTCACGGGACCTGTAATTGCTATACCATACATTTCGTAGAAAAATCGATTCGAAGAAAATCACCTTACTATAGCTCAGCCGATTCAGAGCTGTAAAAATCCAAAATCTGCAATTGTGCTCCGATTGCGGTTCTTGATACCTCAAATGATAGGTCTCGGGACCTGTAATTGTTATGCTAAACCGTTTTTAAATTGGTTGATTATTTCCATACATTTCGCAGAAAAATCTATTCGAAGAAATCACCTTACAATAGCTCAGCCGATTCAGAGCTGTAAAAATCCAAAATCTGCAATTGTGCTTCGATTGCGGTTCTTGATACCTCAAATGATAGGTCTCGGGACCTGTAATTGTTATGCTAAACCGTTTTTAAATTGGTTGATTATTTCCATACATTTCGCAGAAAAATCTATTCGAAGAAATCACCTTACTATAGCTCAGCCGATTCAGAGCTGTAAAAATCCAAAATCTGCAATTGTGCTTCGATTGCGGTTCTTGATACCTCAAATGATAGGTCTCGGGACCTGTAATTGTTATGCTAAACCGTTTTTAAATTGGTTGATTATTTCCATACATTTCGCAGAAAAATCTATTCGAAGAAATCACCTTACAATAGCTCAGCCGATTCAGAGCTGTAAAATTCCAAAATCTGCAATTGTGCTCAGATTGCGGTTCTTGATACCTCAAATGATAGTTCACGGGACCTGTAATTGCTATACCATACATTTCGTAGAAAAATCGATTCGAAGAAAATCACCTTACTATAGCTCAGCCGATTCAGAGCTGTAAAAATCCAAAATCTGCAATTGTGCTCCGATTGCGGTTCTTGATACCTCAAATGATAGGTCTCGGGACCTGTAATTGTTATGCTAAACCGCGTTTAAATCGGTTGATTATTTCCATACATTTCACAGAAAAATTGATTCGAAGAAATCACCTTACAATAGCTCAGCCGATTCAGAGCTGTAAAAATCCAAAATCTGCAATTGTGCTCAGATTGCGGTTCTTGATACCTCAAATGATAGTTCACGGGACCTGTAATTGCTATACCATACATTTCGTAGAAAAATCGATTCGAAGAAAATCACCTTACTATAGCTCAGCCGATTCAGAGCTGTAAAAATCCAAAATCTGCAATTGTGCTCCGATTGCGGTTCTTGATACCTCAAATGATAGTTCACGGGACCTGTAATTGCTATACCATACATTTCGTAGAAAAATCGATTCGAAGAAAATCACCTTACTATAGCTCAGCCGATTCAGAGCTGTAAAAATCCAAAATCTGCAATTGTGCTCCGATTGCGGTTCTTGATACCTCAAATGATAGGTCTCGAGACCTGTAATTGTTATGTCAAACCGCGTTTAAATTGGTTGATTATTTCCATACATTTCACAGAAAAATTGATTCGAAGAAATCACCTTACAATAGCTCAGCCGATTCAGAGCTGTAAAAATCCAAAATCTGCAATTGTGCTCCGATTGCGGTTCTTGATACCTCAAATGATAGGTCTCGAGACCTGTAATTGTTATGCCAAACCGCGTTTAAATTGGTTGATTATTTCCATACATTTCACAGAAAAATTGATTCGAAGAAATCACCTTACAATAGCTCAGCCGATTCAGAGCTGTAAAAATCCAAAATCTGCAATTGTGCTCAGATTGCGGTTCTTGATACCTCAAATGATAGTTCACGGGACCTGTAATTGCTATACCATACATTTCGTAGAAAAATCGATTCGAAGAAAATCACCTTACTATAGCTCAGCCGATTCAGAGCTGTAAAAATCCAAAATCTGCAATTGTGCTCCGATTGCGGTTCTTGATACCTCAAATGATAGTTCACGGGACCTGTAATTGCTATACCATACATTTCGTAGAAAAATCGATTCGAAGAAAATCACCTTACTATAGCTCAGCCGATTCAGAGCTGTAAAAATCCAAAATCTGCAATTGTGCTCCGATTGCGGTTCTTGATACCTCAAATGATAGGTCTCGGGACCTGTAATTGTTATGCTAAACCGCGTTTAAATCGGTTGATTATTTCCATACATTTCACAGAAAAATTGATTCGAAGAAATCACCTTACAATAGCTCAGCCGATTCAGAGCTGTAAAAATCCAAAATCTGCAATTGTGCTCCGATTGCGGTTCTTGATACCTCAAATGATAGGTCTCGAGACCTGTAATTGTTATGCCAAACCGCGTTTAAATTGGTTGATTATTTCTATACATTTCACAGAAAAATCAATTCGAAGAAATCACCTTACTATAGCTCAGCCGATTCAGAGCTGTAAAAATCCAAAATCTGCAATTGTGCTCCGATTGCGGTTCTTGATACCTCAAATGATAGGTCTCGAGACCTGTAATTGTTATGCCAAACCGCGTTTAAATTGGTTGATTATTTCCATACATTTCACAGAAAAATTGATTCGAAGAAATCACCTTACAATAGCTCAGCCGATTCAGAGCTGTAAAAATCCAAAATCTGCAATTGTGCTCAGATTGCGGTTCTTGATACCTCAAATGATAGTTCACGGGACCTGTAATTGCTATACCATACATTTCGTAGAAAAATCGATTCGAAGAAAATCACCTTACTATAGCTCAGCCGATTCAGAGCTGTAAAAATCCAAAATCTGCAATTGTGCTCCGATTGCGGTTCTTGATACCTCAAATGATAGTTCACGGGACCTGTAATTGCTATACCATACATTTCGTAGAAAAATCGATTCGAAGAAAATCACCTTACTATAGCTCAGCCGATTCAGAGCTGTAAAAATCCAAAATCTGCAATTGTGCTTCGATTGCGGTTCTTGATACCTCAAATGATAGTTCACGGGACCTGTAATTGCTATACCATACATTTCGTAGAAAAATCGATTCGAAGAAAATCACCTTACTATAGCTCAGCCGATTCAGAGCTGTAAAAATCCAAAATCTGCAATTGTGCTCCGATTGCGGTTCTTGATACCTCAAATGATAGTTCACGGGACCTGTAATTGCTATACCATACATTTCGTAGAAAAATCGATTCGAAGAAAATCACCTTACTATAGCTCAGCCGATTCAGAGCTGTAAAAATCCAAAATCTGCAATTGTGCTCCGATTGCGGTTCTTGATACCTCAAATGATAGTTCACGGGACCTGTAATTGCTATACCATACATTTCGTAGAAAAATCGATTCGAAGAAAATCACCTTACTATAGCTCAGCCGATTCAGAGCTGTAAAAATCCAAAATCTGCAATTGTGCTCCGATTGCGGTTCTTGATACCTCAAATGATAGGTCTCGGGACCTGTAATTGCTATACCATACATTTCGTAGAAAAATCGATTCGAATAAAATCACCTTACTATAGCTCAGCCGATTCAGAGCTGTAAAAATCCAAAATCTGCAATTGTGCTCCGATTGCGGTTCTTGATACCTCAAATGATAGGTCTCGAGACCTGTAATTGTTATGCCAAACCGCGTTTAAATTGGTTGATTATTTCCATACATTTCACAGAAAAATTGATTCGAAGAAATCACCTTACAATAGCTCAGCCGATTCAGAGCTGTAAAAATCCAAAATCTGCAATTGTGCTCAGATTGCGGTTCTTGATACCTCAAATGATAGTTCACGGGACCTGTAATTGCTATACCATACATTTCGTAGAAAAATCGATTCGAAGAAAATCACCTTACTATAGCTCAGCCGATTCAGAGCTGTAAAAATCCAAAATCTGCAATTGTGCTCCGATTGCGGTTCTTGATACCTCAAATGATAGGTCTCGAGACCTGTAATTGTTATGCCAAACCGCGTTTAAATTGGTTGATTATTTCCATACATTTCACAGAAAAATTGATTCGAAGAAATCACCTTACAATAGCTCAGCCGATTCAGAGCTGTAAAAATCCAAAATCTGCAATTGTGCTCAGATTGCGGTTCTTGATACCTCAAATGATAGTTCACGGGACCTGTAATTGCTATACCATACATTTCGTAGAAAAATCGATTCGAAGAAAATCACCTTACTATAGCTCAGCCGATTCAGAGCTGTAAAAATCCAAAATCTGCAATTGTGCTCCGATTGCGGTTCTTGATACCTCAAATGATAGGTCTCGGGACCTGTAATTGTTATGCTAAACCGTTTTTAAATTGGTTGATTATTTCCATACATTTCGCAGAAAAATCTATTCGAAGAAATCACCTTACAATAGCTCAGCCGATTCAGAGCTGTAAAAATCCAAAATCTGCAATTGTGCTCAGATTGCGGTTCTTGATACCTCAAATGATAGTTCACGGGACCTGTAATTGCTATACCATACATTTCGTAGAAAAATCGATTCGAAGAAAATCACCTTACTATAGCTCAGCCGATTCAGAGCTGTAAAAATCCAAAATCTGCAATTGTGCTCCGATTGCGGTTCTTGATACCTCAAATGATAGGTCTCGGGACCTGTAATTGTTATGCTAAACCGTTTTTAAATTGTTTGATTATTTCTATACATTTCACAGAAAAATCTATTCGAAGAAATCACCTTACAATAGCTCAGCCGATTCAGAGCTGTAAAAATCCAAAATCTGCAATTGTGCTCAGATTGCGGTTCTTGATACCTCAAATGATAGTTCACGGGACCTGTAATTGCTATACCATACATTTCGTAGAAAAATCGATTCGAAGAAAATCACCTTACTATAGCTCAGCCGATTCAGAGCTGTAAAAATCCAAAATCTGCAATTGTGCTCCGATTGCGGTTCTTGATACCTCAAATGATAGGTCTCGGGACCTGTAATTGTTATGCTGAACCGCGTTTAAATCGGTTGATTATTTCCATACATTTCACAGAAAAATTGATTCGAAGAAATCACCTTACAATAGCTCAGCCGATTCAGAGCTGTAAAAATCCAAAATCTGCAATTGTGCTCCGATTGCGGTTCTTGATACCTCAAATGATAGGTCTCGAGACCTGTAATTGTTATGCCAAACCGCGTTTAAATTGGTTGATTATTTCTATACATTTCACAGAAAAATCAATTCGAAGAAATCACCTTACTATAGCTCAGCCGATTCAGAGCTGTAAAAATCCAAAATCTGCAATTGTGCTTCGATTGCGGTTCTTGATACCTCAAATGATAGTTCACGGGACCTGTAATTGCTATACCATACATTTCGTAGAAAAATCGATTCGAATAAAATCACCTTACTATAGCTCAGCCGATTCAGAGCTGTAAAAATCCAAAATCTGCAATTGTGCTCCGATTGCGGTTCTTGATACCTCAAATGATAGGTCTCGAGACCTGTAATTGTTATGCCAAACCGCGTTTAAATTGGTTGATTATTTCCATACATTTCACAGAAAAATTGATTCGAAGAAATCACCTTACAATAGCTCAGCCGATTCAGAGCTGTAAAAATCCAAAATCTGCAATTGTGCTCAGATTGCGGTTCTTGATACCTCAAATGATAGTTCACGGGACCTGTAATTGCTATACCATACATTTCGTAGAAAAATCGATTCGAAGAAAATCACCTTACTATAGCTCAGCCGATTCAGAGCTGTAAAAATCCAAAATCTGCAATTGTGCTCCGATTGCGGTTCTTGATACCTCAAATGATAGGTCTCGGGACCTGTAATTGTTATGCTAAACCGTTTTTAAATTGGTTGATTATTTCCATACATTTCGCAGAAAAATCTATTCGAAGAAATCACCTTACAATAGCTCAGCCGATTCAGAGCTGTAAAAATCCAAAATCTGCAATTGTGCTCAGATTGCGGTTCTTGATACCTCAAATGATAGTTCACGGGACCTGTAATTGCTATACCATACATTTCGTAGAAAAATCGATTCGAAGAAAATCACCTTACTATAGCTCAGCCGATTCAGAGCTGTAAAAATCCAAAATCTGCAATTGTGCTCCGATTGCGGTTCTTGATACCTCAAATGATAGGTCTCGGGACCTGTAATTGTTATGCTAAACCGTTTTTAAATTGTTTGATTATTTCTATACATTTCACAGAAAAATCTATTCGAAGAAATCACCTTACAATAGCTCAGCCGATTCAGAGCTGTAAAAATCCAAAATCTGCAATTGTGCTCAGATTGCGGTTCTTGATACCTCAAATGATAGTTCACGGGACCTGTAATTGCTATACCATACATTTCGTAGAAAAATCGATTCGAAGAAAATCACCTTACTATAGCTCAGCCGATTCAGAGCTGTAAAAATCCAAAATCTGCAATTGTGCTCCGATTGCGGTTCTTGATACCTCAAATGATAGGTCTCGAGACCTGTAATTGTTATGCCAAACCGCGTTTAAATTGGTTGATTATTTCCATACATTTCACAGAAAAATTGATTCGAAGAAATCACCTTACAATAGCTCAGCCGATTCAGAGCTGTAAAAATCCAAAATCTGCAATTGTGCTCAGATTGCGGTTCTTGATACCTCAAATGATAGTTCACGGGACCTGTAATTGCTATACCATACATTTCGTAGAAAAATCGATTCGAAGAAAATCACCTTACGATAGCTCAGCCGATTCAGAGCTGTAAAAATCCAAAATCTGCAATTGTGCTCCGATTGCGGTTCTTGATACCTCAAATGATAGGTCTCGAGACCTGTAATTGTTATGCCAAACCGCGTTTAAATTGGTTGATTATTTCCATACATTTCACAGAAAAATTGATTCGAAGAAATCACCTTACAATAGCTCAGCCGATTCAGAGCTGTAAAAATCCAAAATCTGCAATTGTGCTCAGATTGCGGTTCTTGATACCTCAAATGATAGTTCACGGGACCTGTAATTGCTATACCATACATTTCGTAGAAAAATCGATTCGAAGAAAATCACCTTACTATAGCTCAGCCGATTCAGAGCTGTAAAAATCCAAAATCTGCAATTGTGCTCCGATTGCGGTTCTTGATACCTCAAATGATAGGTCTCGGGACCTGTAATTGTTATGCTAAACCGCGTTTAAATCGGTTGATTATTTCCATACATTTCACAGAAAAATTGATTCGAAGAAATCACCTTACAATAGCTCAGCCGATTCAGAGCTGTAAAAATCCAAAATCTGCAATTGTGCTCCGATTGCGGTTCTTGATACCTCAAATGATAGGTCTCGAGACCTGTAATTGTTATGCCAAACCGCGTTTAAATTGGTTGATTATTTCTATACATTTCACAGAAAAATCAATTCGAAGAAATCACCTTACTATAGCTCAGCCGATTCAGAGCTGTAAAAATCCAAAATCTGCAATTGTGCTTCGATTGCGGTTCTTGATACCTCAAATGATAGTTCACGGGACCTGTAATTGCTATACCATACATTTCGTAGAAAAATCGATTCGAATAAAATCACCTTACTATAGCTCAGCCGATTCAGAGCTGTAAAAATCCAAAATCTGCAATTGTGCTCCGATTGCGGTTCTTGATACCTCAAATGATAGGTCTCGAGACCTGTAATTGTTATGCCAAACCGCGTTTAAATTGGTTGATTATTTCCATACATTTCACAGAAAAATTGATTCGAAGAAATCACCTTACAATAGCTCAGCCGATTCAGAGCTGTAAAAATCCAAAATCTGCAATTGTGCTCAGATTGCGGTTCTTGATACCTCAAATGATAGTTCACGGGACCTGTAATTGCTATACCATACATTTCGTAGAAAAATCGATTCGAAGAAAATCACCTTACTATAGCTCAGCCGATTCAGAGCTGTAAAAATCCAAAATCTGCAATTGTGCTCCGATTGCGGTTCTTGATACCTCAAATGATAGGTCTCGAGACCTGTAATTGTTATGCCAAACCGCGTTTAAATTGGTTGATTATTTCCATACATTTCACAGAAAAATTGATTCGAAGAAATCACCTTACAATAGCTCAGCCGATTCAGAGCTGTAAAAATCCAAAATCTGCAATTGTGCTCAGATTGCGGTTCTTGATACCTCAAATGATAGTTCACGGGACCTGTAATTGCTATACCATACATTTCGTAGAAAAATCGATTCGAAGAAAATCACCTTACTATAGCTCAGCCGATTCAGAGCTGTAAAAATCCAAAATCTGCAATTGTGCTCCGATTGCGGTTCTTGATACCTCAAATGATAGGTCTCGGGACCTGTAATTGTTATGCTAAACCGCGTTTAAATCGGTTGATTATTTCCATACATTTCACAGAAAAATTGATTCGAAGAAATCACCTTACAATAGCTCAGCCGATTCAGAGCTGTAAAAATCCAAAATCTGCAATTGTGCTCCGATTGCGGTTCTTGATACCTCAAATGATAGGTCTCGAGACCTGTAATTGTTATGCCAAACCGCGTTTAAATTGGTTGATTATTTCTATACATTTCACAGAAAAATCAATTCGAAGAAATCACCTTACTATAGCTCAGCCGATTCAGAGCTGTAAAAATCCAAAATCTGCAATTGTGCTTCGATTGCGGTTCTTGATACCTCAAATGATAGTTCACGGGACCTGTAATTGCTATACCATACATTTCGTAGAAAAATCGATTCGAATAAAATCACCTTACTATAGCTCAGCCGATTCAGAGCTGTAAAAATCCAAAATCTGCAATTGTGCTCCGATTGCGGTTCTTGATACCTCAAATGATAGGTCTCGAGACCTGTAATTGTTATGCCAAACCGCGTTTAAATTGGTTGATTATTTCCATACATTTCACAGAAAAATTGATTCGAAGAAATCACCTTACAATAGCTCAGCCGATTCAGAGCTGTAAAAATCCAAAATCTGCAATTGTGCTCAGATTGCGGTTCTTGATACCTCAAATGATAGTTCACGGGACCTGTAATTGCTATACCATACATTTCGTAGAAAAATCGATTCGAAGAAAATCACCTTACTATAGCTCAGCCGATTCAGAGCTGTAAAAATCCAAAATCTGCAATTGTGCTCCGATTGCGGTTCTTGATACCTCAAATGATAGGTCTCGAGACCTGTAATTGTTATGCCAAACCGCGTTTAAATTGGTTGATTATTTCCATACATTTCACAGAAAAATTGATTCGAAGAAATCACCTTACAATAGCTCAGCCGATTCAGAGCTGTAAAAATCCAAAATCTGCAATTGTGCTCAGATTGCGGTTCTTGATACCTCAAATGATAGTTCACGGGACCTGTAATTGCTATACCATACATTTCGTAGAAAAATCGATTCGAAGAAAATCACCTTACTATAGCTCAGCCGATTCAGAGCTGTAAAAATCCAAAATCTGCAATTGTGCTCCGATTGCGGTTCTTGATACCTCAAATGATAGGTCTCGAGACCTGTAATTGTTATGCCAAACCGCGTTTAAATTGGTTGATTATTTCCATACATTTCACAGAAAAATTGATTCGAAGAAATCACCTTACAATAGCTCAGCCGATTCAGAGCTGTAAAAATCCAAAATCTGCAATTGTGCTCAGATTGCGGTTCTTGATACCTCAAATGATAGTTCACGGGACCTGTAATTGCTATACCATACATTTCGTAGAAAATTCGATTCGAAGAAAATCACCTTACTATAGCTCAGCCGATTCAGAGCTGTAAAAATCCAAAATCTGCAATTGTGCTCCGATTGCGGTTCTTGATACCTCAAATGATAGGTCTCGAGACCTGTAATTGTTATGCCAAACCGCGTTTAAATTGGTTGATTATTTCCATACATTTCACAGAAAAATTGATTCGAAGAAATCACCTTACAATAGCTCAGCCGATTCAGAGCTGTAAAAATCCAAAATCTGCAATTGTGCTCAGATTGCGGTTCTTGATACCTCAAATGATAGTTCACGGGACCTGTAATTGCTATACCATACATTTCGTAGAAAAATCGATTCGAAGAAAATCACCTTACTATAGCTCAGCCGATTCAGAGCTGTAAAAATCCAAAATCTGCAATTGTGCTCCGATTGCGGTTCTTGATACCTCAAATGATAGGTCTCGGGACCTGTAATTGTTATGCTAAACCGCGTTTAAATCGGTTGATTATTTCCATACATTTCACAGAAAAATTGATTCGAAGAAATCACCTTACAATAGCTCAGCCGATTCAGAGCTGTAAAAATCCAAAATCTGCAATTGTGCTCCGATTGCGGTTCTTGATACCTCAAATGATAGGTCTCGAGACCTGTAATTGTTATGCCAAACCGCGTTTAAATTGGTTGATTATTTCTATACATTTCACAGAAAAATCAATTCGAAGAAATCACCTTACTATAGCTCAGCCGATTCAGAGCTGTAAAAATCCAAAATCTGCAATTGTGCTTCGATTGCGGTTCTTGATACCTCAAATGATAGTTCACGGGACCTGTAATTGCTATACCATACATTTCGTAGAAAAATCGATTCGAATAAAATCACCTTACTATAGCTCAGCCGATTCAGAGCTGTAAAAATCCAAAATCTGCAATTGTGCTCCGATTGCGGTTCTTGATACCTCAAATGATAGGTCTCGAGACCTGTAATTGTTATGCCAAACCGCGTTTAAATTGGTTGATTATTTCTATACATTTCACAGAAAAATCAATTCGAAGAAATCACCTTACTATAGCTCAGCCGATTCAGAGCTGTAAAAATCCAAAATCTGCAATTGTGCTTCGATTGCGGTTCTTGATACCTCAAATGATAGTTCACGGGACCTGTAATTGCTATACCATACATTTCGTAGAAAAATCGATTCGAATAAAATCACCTTACTATAGCTCAGCCGATTCAGAGCTGTAAAAATCCAAAATCTGCAATTGTGCTCCGATTGCGGTTCTTGATACCTCAAATGATAGGTCTCGAGACCTGTAATTGTTATGCCAAACCGCGTTTAAATTGGTTGATTATTTCCATACATTTCACAGAAAAATTGATTCGAAGAAATCACCTTACAATAGCTCAGCCGATTCAGAGCTGTAAAAATCCAAAATCTGCAATTGTGCTCAGATTGCGGTTCTTGATACCTCAAATGATAGTTCACGGGACCTGTAATTGCTATACCATACATTTCGTAGAAAAATCGATTCGAATAAAATCACCTTACTATAGCTCAGCCGATTCAGAGCTGTAAAAATCCAAAATCTGCAATTGTGCTCCGATTGCGGTTCTTGATACCTCAAATGATAGGTCTCGAGACCTGTAATTGTTATGCCAAACCGCGTTTAAATTGGTTGATTATTTCCATACATTTCACAGAAAAATTGATTCGAAGAAATCACCTTACAATAGCTCAGCCGATTCAGAGCTGTAAAAATCCAAAATCTGCAATTGTGCTCAGATTGCGGTTCTTGATACCTCAAATGATAGTTCACGGGACCTGTAATTGCTATACCATACATTTCGTAGAAAAATCGATTCGAAGAAAATCACCTTACTATAGCTCAGCCGATTCAGAGCTGTAAAAATCCAAAATCTGCAATTGTGCTCCGATTGCGGTTCTTGATACCTCAAATGATAGGTCTCGAGACCTGTAATTGTTATGCCAAACCGC
This sequence comes from Tipula vernalis, assembly GCA_958295665.1. Lineage (NCBI taxonomy): Eukaryota > Metazoa > Arthropoda > Insecta > Diptera > Tipulidae > Tipula > Tipula vernalis. The sequence goes on along the minus strand of OY282560.1, from coordinate 62,275,128 downwards.
GTTTAAATTGGTTGATTATTTCCATACATTTCACAGAAAAATTGATTCGAAGAAATCACCTTACAATAGCTCAGCCGATTCAGAGCTGTAAAAATCCAAAATCTGCAATTGTGCTCAGATTGCGGTTCTTGATACCTCAAATGATAGTTCACGGGACCTGTAATTGCTATACCATACATTTCGTAGAAAAATCGATTCGAAGAAAATCACCTTACTATAGCTCAGCCGATTCAGAGCTGTAAAAATCCAAAATCTGCAATTGTGCTCCGATTGCGGTTCTTGATACCTCAAATGATAGGTCTCGGGACCTGTAATTGTTATGCTAAACCGCGTTTAAATCGGTTGATTATTTCCATACATTTCACAGAAAAATTGATTCGAAGAAATCACCTTACAATAGCTCAGCCGATTCAGAGCTGTAAAAATCCAAAATCTGCAATTGTGCTCCGATTGCGGTTCTTGATACCTCAAATGATAGGTCTCGAGACCTGTAATTGTTATGCCAAACCGCGTTTAAATTGGTTGATTATTTCTATACATTTCACAGAAAAATCAATTCGAAGAAATCACCTTACTATAGCTCAGCCGATTCAGAGCTGTAAAAATCCAAAATCTGCAATTGTGCTTCGATTGCGGTTCTTGATACCTCAAATGATAGTTCACGGGACCTGTAATTGCTATACCATACATTTCGTAGAAAAATCGATTCGAATAAAATCACCTTACTATAGCTCAGCCGATTCAGAGCTGTAAAAATCCAAAATCTGCAATTGTGCTCCGATTGCGGTTCTTGATACCTCAAATGATAGGTCTCGAGACCTGTAATTGTTATGCCAAACCGCGTTTAAATTGGTTGATTATTTCTATACATTTCACAGAAAAATCAATTCGAAGAAATCACCTTACTATAGCTCAGCCGATTCAGAGCTGTAAAAATCCAAAATCTGCAATTGTGCTTCGATTGCGGTTCTTGATACCTCAAATGATAGTTCACGGGACCTGTAATTGCTATACCATACATTTCGTAGAAAAATCGATTCGAATAAAATCACCTTACTATAGCTCAGCCGATTCAGAGCTGTAAAAATCCAAAATCTGCAATTGTGCTCCGATTGCGGTTCTTGATACCTCAAATGATAGGTCTCGAGACCTGTAATTGTTATGCCAAACCGCGTTTAAATTGGTTGATTATTTCCATACATTTCACAGAAAAATTGATTCGAAGAAATCACCTTACAATAGCTCAGCCGATTCAGAGCTGTAAAAATCCAAAATCTGCAATTGTGCTCAGATTGCGGTTCTTGATACCTCAAATGATAGTTCACGGGACCTGTAATTGCTATACCATACATTTCGTAGAAAAATCGATTCGAATAAAATCACCTTACTATAGCTCAGCCGATTCAGAGCTGTAAAAATCCAAAATCTGCAATTGTGCTCCGATTGCGGTTCTTGATACCTCAAATGATAGGTCTCGAGACCTGTAATTGTTATGCCAAACCGCGTTTAAATTGGTTGATTATTTCCATACATTTCACAGAAAAATTGATTCGAAGAAATCACCTTACAATAGCTCAGCCGATTCAGAGCTGTAAAAATCCAAAATCTGCAATTGTGCTCAGATTGCGGTTCTTGATACCTCAAATGATAGTTCACGGGACCTGTAATTGCTATACCATACATTTCGTAGAAAAATCGATTCGAAGAAAATCACCTTACTATAGCTCAGCCGATTCAGAGCTGTAAAAATCCAAAATCTGCAATTGTGCTCCGATTGCGGTTCTTGATACCTCAAATGATAGGTCTCGGGACCTGTAATTGTTATGCTAAACCGCGTTTAAATCGGTTGATTATTTCCATACATTTCACAGAAAAATTGATTCGAAGAAATCACCTTACAATAGCTCAGCCGATTCAGAGCTGTAAAAATCCAAAATCTGCAATTGTGCTCCGATTGCGGTTCTTGATACCTCAAATGATAGGTCTCGAGACCTGTAATTGTTATGCCAAACCGCGTTTAAATTGGTTGATTATTTCTATACATTTCACAGAAAAATCAATTCGAAGAAATCACCTTACTATAGCTCAGCCGATTCAGAGCTGTAAAAATCCAAAATCTGCAATTGTGCTTCGATTGCGGTTCTTGATACCTCAAATGATAGTTCACGGGACCTGTAATTGCTATACCATACATTTCGTAGAAAAATCGATTCGAATAAAATCACCTTACTATAGCTCAGCCGATTCAGAGCTGTAAAAATCCAAAATCTGCAATTGTGCTCCGATTGCGGTTCTTGATACCTCAAATGATAGGTCTCGAGACCTGTAATTGTTATGCCAAACCGCGTTTAAATTGGTTGATTATTTCTATACATTTCACAGAAAAATCAATTCGAAGAAATCACCTTACTATAGCTCAGCCGATTCAGAGCTGTAAAAATCCAAAATCTGCAATTGTGCTTCGATTGCGGTTCTTGATACCTCAAATGATAGTTCACGGGACCTGTAATTGCTATACCATACATTTCGTAGAAAAATCGATTCGAATAAAATCACCTTACTATAGCTCAGCCGATTCAGAGCTGTAAAAATCCAAAATCTGCAATTGTGCTCCGATTGCGGTTCTTGATACCTCAAATGATAGGTCTCGAGACCTGTAATTGTTATGCCAAACCGCGTTTAAATTGGTTGATTATTTCCATACATTTCACAGAAAAATTGATTCGAAGAAATCACCTTACAATAGCTCAGCCGATTCAGAGCTGTAAAAATCCAAAATCTGCAATTGTGCTCAGATTGCGGTTCTTGATACCTCAAATGATAGTTCACGGGACCTGTAATTGCTATACCATACATTTCGTAGAAAAATCGATTCGAATAAAATCACCTTACTATAGCTCAGCCGATTCAGAGCTGTAAAAATCCAAAATCTGCAATTGTGCTCCGATTGCGGTTCTTGATACCTCAAATGATAGGTCTCGAGACCTGTAATTGTTATGCCAAACCGCGTTTAAATTGGTTGATTATTTCCATACATTTCACAGAAAAATTGATTCGAAGAAATCACCTTACAATAGCTCAGCCGATTCAGAGCTGTAAAAATCCAAAATCTGCAATTGTGCTCAGATTGCGGTTCTTGATACCTCAAATGATAGTTCACGGGACCTGTAATTGCTATACCATACATTTCGTAGAAAAATCGATTCGAAGAAAATCACCTTACTATAGCTCAGCCGATTCAGAGCTGTAAAAATCCAAAATCTGCAATTGTGCTCCGATTGCGGTTCTTGATACCTCAAATGATAGGTCTCGAGACCTGTAATTGTTATGCCAAACCGCGTTTAAATTGGTTGATTATTTCCATACATTTCACAGAAAAATTGATTCGAAGAAATCACCTTACAATAGCTCAGCCGATTCAGAGCTGTAAAAATCCAAAATCTGCAATTGTGCTCAGATTGCGGTTCTTGATACCTCAAATGATAGTTCACGGGACCTGTAATTGCTATACCATACATTTCGTAGAAAAATCGATTCGAAGAAAATCACCTTACTATAGCTCAGCCGATTCAGAGCTGTAAAAATCCAAAATCTGCAATTGTGCTCCGATTGCGGTTCTTGATACCTCAAATGATAGGTCTCGAGACCTGTAATTGTTATGCCAAACCGCGTTTAAATTGGTTGATTATTTCCATACATTTCACAGAAAAATTGATTCGAAGAAATCACCTTACAATAGCTCAGCCGATTCAGAGCTGTAAAAATCCAAAATCTGCAATTGTGCTCAGATTGCGGTTCTTGATACCTCAAATGATAGTTCACGGGACCTGTAATTGCTATACCATACATTTCGTAGAAAAATCGATTCGAAGAAAATCACCTTACTATAGCTCAGCCGATTCAGAGCTGTAAAAATCCAAAATCTGCAATTGTGCTCCGATTGCGGTTCTTGATACCTCAAATGATAGGTCTCGAGACCTGTAATTGTTATGCCAAACCGCGTTTAAATTGGTTGATTATTTCCATACATTTCACAGAAAAATTGATTCGAAGAAATCACCTTACAATAGCTCAGCCGATTCAGAGCTGTAAAAATCCAAAATCTGCAATTGTGCTCAGATTGCGGTTCTTGATACCTCAAATGATAGTTCACGGGACCTGTAATTGCTATACCATACATTTCGTAGAAAAATCGATTCGAAGAAAATCACCTTACTATAGCTCAGCCGATTCAGAGCTGTAAAAATCCAAAATCTGCAATTGTGCTCCGATTGCGGTTCTTGATACCTCAAATGATAGGTCTCGGGACCTGTAATTGTTATGCTAAACCGCGTTTAAATCGGTTGATTATTTCCATACATTTCACAGAAAAATTGATTCGAAGAAATCACCTTACAATAGCTCAGCCGATTCAGAGCTGTAAAAATCCAAAATCTGCAATTGTGCTCCGATTGCGGTTCTTGATACCTCAAATGATAGGTCTCGAGACCTGTAATTGTTATGCCAAACCGCGTTTAAATTGGTTGATTATTTCTATACATTTCACAGAAAAATCAATTCGAAGAAATCACCTTACTATAGCTCAGCCGATTCAGAGCTGTAAAAATCCAAAATCTGCAATTGTGCTTCGATTGCGGTTCTTGATACCTCAAATGATAGTTCACGGGACCTGTAATTGCTATACCATACATTTCGTAGAAAAATCGATTCGAATAAAATCACCTTACTATAGCTCAGCCGATTCAGAGCTGTAAAAATCCAAAATCTGCAATTGTGCTCCGATTGCGGTTCTTGATACCTCAAATGATAGGTCTCGAGACCTGTAATTGTTATGCCAAACCGCGTTTAAATTGGTTGATTATTTCTATACATTTCACAGAAAAATCAATTCGAAGAAATCACCTTACTATAGCTCAGCCGATTCAGAGCTGTAAAAATCCAAAATCTGCAATTGTGCTTCGATTGCGGTTCTTGATACCTCAAATGATAGTTCACGGGACCTGTAATTGCTATACCATACATTTCGTAGAAAAATCGATTCGAATAAAATCACCTTACTATAGCTCAGCCGATTCAGAGCTGTAAAAATCCAAAATCTGCAATTGTGCTCCGATTGCGGTTCTTGATACCTCAAATGATAGGTCTCGAGACCTGTAATTGTTATGCCAAACCGCGTTTAAATTGGTTGATTATTTCCATACATTTCACAGAAAAATTGATTCGAAGAAATCACCTTACAATAGCTCAGCCGATTCAGAGCTGTAAAAATCCAAAATCTGCAATTGTGCTCAGATTGCGGTTCTTGATACCTCAAATGATAGTTCACGGGACCTGTAATTGCTATACCATACATTTCGTAGAAAAATCGATTCGAATAAAATCACCTTACTATAGCTCAGCCGATTCAGAGCTGTAAAAATCCAAAATCTGCAATTGTGCTCCGATTGCGGTTCTTGATACCTCAAATGATAGGTCTCGAGACCTGTAATTGTTATGCCAAACCGCGTTTAAATTGGTTGATTATTTCCATACATTTCACAGAAAAATTGATTCGAAGAAATCACCTTACAATAGCTCAGCCGATTCAGAGCTGTAAAAATCCAAAATCTGCAATTGTGCTCAGATTGCGGTTCTTGATACCTCAAATGATAGTTCACGGGACCTGTAATTGCTATACCATACATTTCGTAGAAAAATCGATTCGAAGAAAATCACCTTACTATAGCTCAGCCGATTCAGAGCTGTAAAAATCCAAAATCTGCAATTGTGCTCCGATTGCGGTTCTTGATACCTCAAATGATAGGTCTCGAGACCTGTAATTGTTATGCCAAACCGCGTTTAAATTGGTTGATTATTTCCATACATTTCACAGAAAAATTGATTCGAAGAAATCACCTTACAATAGCTCAGCCGATTCAGAGCTGTAAAAATCCAAAATCTGCAATTGTGCTCAGATTGCGGTTCTTGATACCTCAAATGATAGTTCACGGGACCTGTAATTGCTATACCATACATTTCGTAGAAAAATCGATTCGAAGAAAATCACCTTACTATAGCTCAGCCGATTCAGAGCTGTAAAAATCCAAAATCTGCAATTGTGCTCCGATTGCGGTTCTTGATACCTCAAATGATAGGTCTCGGGACCTGTAATTGTTATGCTAAACCGCGTTTAAATCGGTTGATTATTTCCATACATTTCACAGAAAAATTGATTCGAAGAAATCACCTTACAATAGCTCAGCCGATTCAGAGCTGTAAAAATCCAAAATCTGCAATTGTGCTCCGATTGCGGTTCTTGATACCTCAAATGATAGGTCTCGAGACCTGTAATTGTTATGCCAAACCGCGTTTAAATTGGTTGATTATTTCTATACATTTCACAGAAAAATCAATTCGAAGAAATCACCTTACTATAGCTCAGCCGATTCAGAGCTGTAAAAATCCAAAATCTGCAATTGTGCTTCGATTGCGGTTCTTGATACCTCAAATGATAGTTCACGGGACCTGTAATTGCTATACCATACATTTCGTAGAAAAATCGATTCGAATAAAATCACCTTACTATAGCTCAGCCGATTCAGAGCTGTAAAAATCCAAAATCTGCAATTGTGCTCCGATTGCGGTTCTTGATACCTCAAATGATAGGTCTCGAGACCTGTAATTGTTATGCCAAACCGCGTTTAAATTGGTTGATTATTTCCATACATTTCACAGAAAAATTGATTCGAAGAAATCACCTTACAATAGCTCAGCCGATTCAGAGCTGTAAAAATCCAAAATCTGCAATTGTGCTCAGATTGCGGTTCTTGATACCTCAAATGATAGTTCACGGGACCTGTAATTGCTATACCATACATTTCGTAGAAAAATCGATTCGAAGAAAATCACCTTACTATAGCTCAGCCGATTCAGAGCTGTAAAAATCCAAAATCTGCAATTGTGCTCCGATTGCGGTTCTTGATACCTCAAATGATAGGTCTCGGGACCTGTAATTGTTATGCTAAACCGCGTTTAAATCGGTTGATTATTTCCATACATTTCACAGAAAAATTGATTCGAAGAAATCACCTTACAATAGCTCAGCCGATTCAGAGCTGTAAAAATCCAAAATCTGCAATTGTGCTCCGATTGCGGTTCTTGATACCTCAAATGATAGGTCTCGAGACCTGTAATTGTTATGCCAAACCGCGTTTAAATTGGTTGATTATTTCTATACATTTCACAGAAAAATCAATTCGAAGAAATCACCTTACTATAGCTCAGCCGATTCAGAGCTGTAAAAATCCAAAATCTGCAATTGTGCTTCGATTGCGGTTCTTGATACCTCAAATGATAGTTCACGGGACCTGTAATTGCTATACCATACATTTCGTAGAAAAATCGATTCGAATAAAATCACCTTACTATAGCTCAGCCGATTCAGAGCTGTAAAAATCCAAAATCTGCAATTGTGCTCCGATTGCGGTTCTTGATACCTCAAATGATAGGTCTCGAGACCTGTAATTGTTATGCCAAACCGCGTTTAAATTGGTTGATTATTTCCATACATTTCACAGAAAAATTGATTCGAAGAAATCACCTTACAATAGCTCAGCCGATTCAGAGCTGTAAAAATCCAAAATCTGCAATTGTGCTCAGATTGCGGTTCTTGATACCTCAAATGATAGTTCACGGGACCTGTAATTGCTATACCATACATTTCGTAGAAAAATCGATTCGAAGAAAATCACCTTACTATAGCTCAGCCGATTCAGAGCTGTAAAAATCCAAAATCTGCAATTGTGCTCCGATTGCGGTTCTTGATACCTCAAATGATAGGTCTCGAGACCTGTAATTGTTATGCCAAACCGCGTTTAAATTGGTTGATTATTTCCATACATTTCACAGAAAAATTGATTCGAAGAAATCACCTTACAATAGCTCAGCCGATTCAGAGCTGTAAAAATCCAAAATCTGCAATTGTGCTCAGATTGCGGTTCTTGATACCTCAAATGATAGTTCACGGGACCTGTAATTGCTATACCATACATTTCGTAGAAAAATCGATTCGAAGAAAATCACCTTACTATAGCTCAGCCGATTCAGAGCTGTAAAAATCCAAAATCTGCAATTGTGCTCCGATTGCGGTTCTTGATACCTCAAATGATAGGTCTCGGGACCTGTAATTGTTATGCTAAACCGCGTTTAAATCGGTTGATTATTTCCATACATTTCACAGAAAAATTGATTCGAAGAAATCACCTTACAATAGCTCAGCCGATTCAGAGCTGTAAAAATCCAAAATCTGCAATTGTGCTCCGATTGCGGTTCTTGATACCTCAAATGATAGGTCTCGAGACCTGTAATTGTTATGCCAAACCGCGTTTAAATTGGTTGATTATTTCTATACATTTCACAGAAAAATCAATTCGAAGAAATCACCTTACTATAGCTCAGCCGATTCAGAGCTGTAAAAATCCAAAATCTGCAATTGTGCTTCGATTGCGGTTCTTGATACCTCAAATGATAGTTCACGGGACCTGTAATTGCTATACCATACATTTCGTAGAAAAATCGATTCGAATAAAATCACCTTACTATAGCTCAGCCGATTCAGAGCTGTAAAAATCCAAAATCTGCAATTGTGCTCCGATTGCGGTTCTTGATACCTCAAATGATAGGTCTCGAGACCTGTAATTGTTATGCCAAACCGCGTTTAAATTGGTTGATTATTTCCATACATTTCACAGAAAAATTGATTCGAAGAAATCACCTTACAATAGCTCAGCCGATTCAGAGCTGTAAAAATCCAAAATCTGCAATTGTGCTCAGATTGCGGTTCTTGATACCTCAAATGATAGTTCACGGGACCTGTAATTGCTATACCATACATTTCGTAGAAAAATCGATTCGAAGAAAATCACCTTACTATAGCTCAGCCGATTCAGAGCTGTAAAAATCCAAAATCTGCAATTGTGCTCCGATTGCGGTTCTTGATACCTCAAATGATAGGTCTCGAGACCTGTAATTGTTATGCCAAACCGCGTTTAAATTGGTTGATTATTTCCATACATTTCACAGAAAAATTGATTCGAAGAAATCACCTTACAATAGCTCAGCCGATTCAGAGCTGTAAAAATCCAAAATCTGCAATTGTGCTCAGATTGCGGTTCTTGATACCTCAAATGATAGTTCACGGGACCTGTAATTGCTATACCATACATTTCGTAGAAAAATCGATTCGAAGAAAATCACCTTACTATAGCTCAGCCGATTCAGAGCTGTAAAAATCCAAAATCTGCAATTGTGCTCCGATTGCGGTTCTTGATACCTCAAATGATAGGTCTCGGGACCTGTAATTGTTATGCTAAACCGTTTTTAAATTGGTTGATTATTTCCATACATTTCGCAGAAAAATCTATTCGAAGAAATCACCTTACAATAGCTCAGCCGATTCAGAGCTGTAAAAATCCAAAATCTGCAATTGTGCTCAGATTGCGGTTCTTGATACCTCAAATGATAGTTCACGGGACCTGTAATTGCTATACCATACATTTCGTAGAAAAATCGATTCGAAGAAAATCACCTTACTATAGCTCAGCCGATTCAGAGCTGTAAAAATCCAAAATCTGCAATTGTGCTCCGATTGCGGTTCTTGATACCTCAAATGATAGGTCTCGGGACCTGTAATTGTTATGCTAAACCGTTTTTAAATTGTTTGATTATTTCTATACATTTCACAGAAAAATCTATTCGAAGAAATCACCTTACAATAGCTCAGCCGATTCAGAGCTGTAAAAATCCAAAATCTGCAATTGTGCTCAGATTGCGGTTCTTGATACCTCAAATGATAGTTCACGGGACCTGTAATTGCTATACCATACATTTCGTAGAAAAATCGATTCGAAGAAAATCACCTTACTATAGCTCAGCCGATTCAGAGCTGTAAAAATCCAAAATCTGCAATTGTGCTCCGATTGCGGTTCTTGATACCTCAAATGATAGGTCTCGAGACCTGTAATTGTTATGCCAAACCGCGTTTAAATTGGTTGATTATTTCCATACATTTCACAGAAAAATTGATTCGAAGAAATCACCTTACAATAGCTCAGCCGATTCAGAGCTGTAAAAATCCAAAATCTGCAATTGTGCTCAGATTGCGGTTCTTGATACCTCAAATGATAGTTCACGGGACCTGTAATTGCTATACCATACATTTCGTAGAAAAATCGATTCGAAGAAAATCACCTTACTATAGCTCAGCCGATTCAGAGCTGTAAAAATCCAAAATCTGCAATTGTGCTCCGATTGCGGTTCTTGATACCTCAAATGATAGGTCTCGGGACCTGTAATTGTTATGCTAAACCGCGTTTAAATCGGTTGATTATTTCCATACATTTCACAGAAAAATTGATTCGAAGAAATCACCTTACAATAGCTCAGCCGATTCAGAGCTGTAAAAATCCAAAATCTGCAATTGTGCTCCGATTGCGGTTCTTGATACCTCAAATGATAGGTCTCGAGACCTGTAATTGTTATGCCAAACCGCGTTTAAATTGGTTGATTATTTCTATACATTTCACAGAAAAATCAATTCGAAGAAATCACCTTACTATAGCTCAGCCGATTCAGAGCTGTAAAAATCCAAAATCTGCAATTGTGCTTCGATTGCGGTTCTTGATACCTCAAATGATAGTTCACGGGACCTGTAATTGCTATACCATACATTTCGTAGAAAAATCGATTCGAATAAAATCACCTTACTATAGCTCAGCCGATTCAGAGCTGTAAAAATCCAAAATCTGCAATTGTGCTCCGATTGCGGTTCTTGATACCTCAAATGATAGGTCTCGAGACCTGTAATTGTTATGCCAAACCGCGTTTAAATTGGTTGATTATTTCCATACATTTCACAGAAAAATTGATTCGAAGAAATCACCTTACAATAGCTCAGCCGATTCAGAGCTGTAAAAATCCAAAATCTGCAATTGTGCTCAGATTGCGGTTCTTGATACCTCAAATGATAGTTCACGGGACCTGTAATTGCTATACCATACATTTCGTAGAAAAATCGATTCGAAGAAAATCACCTTACTATAGCTCAGCCGATTCAGAGCTGTAAAAATCCAAAATCTGCAATTGTGCTCCGATTGCGGTTCTTGATACCTCAAATGATAGGTCTCGAGACCTGTAATTGTTATGCCAAACCGCGTTTAAATTGGTTGATTATTTCCATACATTTCACAGAAAAATTGATTCGAAGAAATCACCTTACAATAGCTCAGCCGATTCAGAGCTGTAAAAATCCAAAATCTGCAATTGTGCTCAGATTGCGGTTCTTGATACCTCAAATGATAGTTCACGGGACCTGTAATTGCTATACCATACATTTCGTAGAAAAATCGATTCGAAGAAAATCACCTTACTATAGCTCAGCCGATTCAGAGCTGTAAAAATCCAAAATCTGCAATTGTGCTCCGATTGCGGTTCTTGATACCTCAAATGATAGGTCTCGGGACCTGTAATTGTTATGCTAAACCGCGTTTAAATCGGTTGATTATTTCCATACATTTCACAGAAAAATTGATTCGAAGAAATCACCTTACAATAGCTCAGCCGATTCAGAGCTGTAAAAATCCAAAATCTGCAATTGTGCTCCGATTGCGGTTCTTGATACCTCAAATGATAGGTCTCGAGACCTGTAATTGTTATGCCAAACCGCGTTTAAATTGGTTGATTATTTCTATACATTTCACAGAAAAATCAATTCGAAGAAATCACCTTACTATAGCTCAGCCGATTCAGAGCTGTAAAAATCCAAAATCTGCAATTGTGCTTCGATTGCGGTTCTTGATACCTCAAATGATAGTTCACGGGACCTGTAATTGCTATACCATACATTTCGTAGAAAAATCGATTCGAATAAAATCACCTTACTATAGCTCAGCCGATTCAGAGCTGTAAAAATCCAAAATCTGCAATTGTGCTCCGATTGCGGTTCTTGATACCTCAAATGATAGGTCTCGAGACCTGTAATTGTTATGCCAAACCGCGTTTAAATTGGTTGATTATTTCCATACATTTCACAGAAAAATTGATTCGAAGAAATCACCTTACAATAGCTCAGCCGATTCAGAGCTGTAAAAATCCAAAATCTGCAATTGTGCTCAGATTGCGGTTCTTGATACCTCAAATGATAGTTCACGGGACCTGTAATTGCTATACCATACATTTCGTAGAAAAATCGATTCGAAGAAAATCACCTTACTATAGCTCAGCCGATTCAGAGCTGTAAAAATCCAAAATCTGCAATTGTGCTCCGATTGCGGTTCTTGATACCTCAAATGATAGGTCTCGAGACCTGTAATTGTTATGCCAAACCGCGTTTAAATTGGTTGATTATTTCCATACATTTCACAGAAAAATTGATTCGAAGAAATCACCTTACAATAGCTCAGCCGATTCAGAGCTGTAAAAATCCAAAATCTGCAATTGTGCTCAGATTGCGGTTCTTGATACCTCAAATGATAGTTCACGGGACCTGTAATTGCTATACCATACATTTCGTAGAAAAATCGATTCGAAGAAAATCACCTTACTATAGCTCAGCCGATTCAGAGCTGTAAAAATCCAAAATCTGCAATTGTGCTCCGATTGCGGTTCTTGATACCTCAAATGATAGGTCTCGGGACCTGTAATTGTTATGCTAAACCGTTTTTAAATTGGTTGATTATTTCCATACATTTCGCAGAAAAATCTATTCGAAGAAATCACCTTACAATAGCTCAGCCGATTCAGAGCTGTAAAAATCCAAAATCTGCAATTGTGCTCAGATTGCGGTTCTTGATACCTCAAATGATAGTTCACGGGACCTGTAATTGCTATACCATACATTTCGTAGAAAAATCGATTCGAAGAAAATCACCTTACTATAGCTCAGCCGATTCAGAGCTGTAAAAATCCAAAATCTGCAATTGTGCTCCGATTGCGGTTCTTGATACCTCAAATGATAGGTCTCGGGACCTGTAATTGTTATGCTAAACCGTTTTTAAATTGTTTGATTATTTCTATACATTTCACAGAAAAATCTATTCGAAGAAATCACCTTACAATAGCTCAGCCGATTCAGAGCTGTAAAAATCCAAAATCTGCAATTGTGCTCAGATTGCGGTTCTTGATACCTCAAATGATAGTTCACGGGACCTGTAATTGCTATACCATACATTTCGTAGAAAAATCGATTCGAAGAAAATCACCTTACTATAGCTCAGCCGATTCAGAGCTGTAAAAATCCAAAATCTGCAATTGTGCTCCGATTGCGGTTCTTGATACCTCAAATGATAGGTCTCGAGACCTGTAATTGTTATGCCAAACCGCGTTTAAATTGGTTGATTATTTCCATACATTTCACAGAAAAATTGATTCGAAGAAATCACCTTACAATAGCTCAGCCGATTCAGAGCTGTAAAAATCCAAAATCTGCAATTGTGCTCAGATTGCGGTTCTTGATACCTCAAATGATAGTTCACGGGACCTGTAATTGCTATACCATACATTTCGTAGAAAAATCGATTCGAAGAAAATCACCTTACTATAGCTCAGCCGATTCAGAGCTGTAAAAATCCAAAATCTGCAATTGTGCTCCGATTGCGGTTCTTGATACCTCAAATGATAGGTCTCGAGACCTGTAATTGTTATGCCAAACCGCGTTTAAATTGGTTGATTATTTCCATACATTTCACAGAAAAATTGATTCGAAGAAATCACCTTACAATAGCTCAGCCGATTCAGAGCTGTAAAAATCCAAAATCTGCAATTGTGCTCAGATTGCGGTTCTTGATACCTCAAATGATAGTTCACGGGACCTGTAATTGCTATACCATACATTTCGTAGAAAAATCGATTCGAAGAAAATCACCTTACTATAGCTCAGCCGATTCAGAGCTGTAAAAATCCAAAATCTGCAATTGTGCTCCGATTGCGGTTCTTGATACCTCAAATGATAGGTCTCGAGACCTGTAATTGTTATGCCAAACCGCGTTTAAATTGGTTGATTATTTCCATACATTTCACAGAAAAATTGATTCGAAGAAATCACCTTACAATAGCTCAGCCGATTCAGAGCTGTAAAAATCCAAAATCTGCAATTGTGCTCAGATTGCGGTTCTTGATACCTCAAATGATAGTTCACGGGACCTGTAATTGCTATACCATACATTTCGTAGAAAAATCGATTCGAAGAAAATCACCTTACTATAGCTCAGCCGATTCAGAGCTGTAAAAATCCAAAATCTGCAATTGTGCTCCGATTGCGGTTCTTGATACCTCAAATGATAGGTCTCGAGACCTGTAATTGTTATGCCAAACCGCGTTTAAATTGGTTGATTATTTCCATACATTTCACAGAAAAATTGATTCGAAGAAATCACCTTACAATAGCTCAGCCGATTCAGAGCTGTAAAAATCCAAAATCTGCAATTGTGCTCAGATTGCGGTTCTTGATACCTCAAATGATAGTTCACGGGACCTGTAATTGCTATACCATACATTTCGTAGAAAAATCGATTCGAAGAAAATCACCTTACTATAGCTCAGCCGATTCAGAGCTGTAAAAATCCAAAATCTGCAATTGTGCTCCGATTGCGGTTCTTGATACCTCAAATGATAGGTCTCGGGACCTGTAATTGTTATGCTAAACCGTTTTTAAATTGTTTGATTATTTCTATACATTTCACAGAAAAATCTATTCGAAGAAATCACCTTACAATAGCTCAGCCGATTCAGAGCTGTAAAAATCCAAAATCTGCAATTGTGCTCAGATTGCGGTTCTTGATACCTCAAATGATAGTTCACGGGACCTGTAATTGCTATACCATACATTTCGTAGAAAAATCGATTCGAAGAAAATCACCTTACTATAGCTCAGCCGATTCAGAGCTGTAAAAATCCAAAATCTGCAATTGTGCTCCGATTGCGGTTCTTGATACCTCAAATGATAGGTCTCGAGACCTGTAATTGTTATGCCAAACCGCGTTTAAATTGGTTGATTATTTCCATACATTTCACAGAAAAATTGATTCGAAGAAATCACCTTACAATAGCTCAGCCGATTCAGAGCTGTAAAAATCCAAAATCTGCAATTGTGCTCAGATTGCGGTTCTTGATACCTCAAATGATAGTTCACGGGACCTGTAATTGCTATACCATACATTTCGTAGAAAAATCGATTCGAAGAAAATCACCTTACTATAGCTCAGCCGATTCAGAGCTGTAAAAATCCAAAATCTGCAATTGTGCTCCGATTGCGGTTCTTGATACCTCAAATGATAGGTCTCGAGACCTGTAATTGTTATGCCAAACCGCGTTTAAATTGGTTGATTATTTCCATACATTTCACAGAAAAATTGATTCGAAGAAATCACCTTACAATAGCTCAGCCGATTCAGAGCTGTAAAAATCCAAAATCTGCAATTGTGCTCAGATTGCGGTTCTTGATACCTCAAATGATAGTTCACGGGACCTGTAATTGCTATACCATACATTTCGTAGAAAAATCGATTCGAAGAAAATCACCTTACTATAGCTCAGCCGATTCAGAGCTGTAAAAATCCAAAATCTGCAATTGTGCTCCGATTGCGGTTCTTGATACCTCAAATGATAGGTCTCGAGACCTGTAATTGTTATGCCAAACCGCGTTTAAATTGGTTGATTATTTCCATACATTTCACAGAAAAATTGATTCGAAGAAATCACCTTACAATAGCTCAGCCGATTCAGAGCTGTAAAAATCCAAAATCTGCAATTGTGCTCAGATTGCGGTTCTTGATACCTCAAATGATAGTTCACGGGACCTGTAATTGCTATACCATACATTTCGTAGAAAAATCGATTCGAAGAAAATCACCTTACTATAGCTCAGCCGATTCAGAGCTGTAAAAATCCAAAATCTGCAATTGTGCTCCGATTGCGGTTCTTGATACCTCAAATGATAGGTCTCGGGACCTGTAATTGTTATGCTAAACCGCGTTTAAATCGGTTGATTATTTCCATACATTTCACAGAAAAATTGATTCGAAGAAATCACCTTACAATAGCTCAGCCGATTCAGAGCTGTAAAAATCCAAAATCTGCAATTGTGCTCCGATTGCGGTTCTTGATACCTCAAATGATAGGTCTCGAGACCTGTAATTGTTATGCCAAACCGCGTTTAAATTGGTTGATTATTTCTATACATTTCACAGAAAAATCAATTCGAAGAAATCACCTTACTATAGCTCAGCCGATTCAGAGCTGTAAAAATCCAAAATCTGCAATTGTGCTTCGATTGCGGTTCTTGATACCTCAAATGATAGTTCACGGGACCTGTAATTGCTATACCATACATTTCGTAGAAAAATCGATTCGAATAAAATCACCTTACTATAGCTCAGCCGATTCAGAGCTGTAAAAATCCAAAATCTGCAATTGTGCTCCGATTGCGGTTCTTGATACCTCAAATGATAGGTCTCGAGACCTGTAATTGTTATGCCAAACCGCGTTTAAATTGGTTGATTATTTCCATACATTTCACAGAAAAATTGATTCGAAGAAATCACCTTACAATAGCTCAGCCGATTCAGAGCTGTAAAAATCCAAAATCTGCAATTGTGCTCAGATTGCGGTTCTTGATACCTCAAATGATAGTTCACGGGACCTGTAATTGCTATACCATACATTTCGTAGAAAAATCGATTCGAAGAAAATCACCTTACTATAGCTCAGCCGATTCAGAGCTGTAAAAATCCAAAATCTGCAATTGTGCTCCGATTGCGGTTCTTGATACCTCAAATGATAGGTCTCGGGACCTGTAATTGTTATGCTAAACCGCGTTTAAATCGGTTGATTATTTCCATACATTTCACAGAAAAATTGATTCGAAGAAATCACCTTACAATAGCTCAGCCGATTCAGAGCTGTAAAAATCCAAAATCTGCAATTGTGCTCCGATTGCGGTTCTTGATACCTCAAATGATAGGTCTCGAGACCTGTAATTGTTATGCCAAACCGCGTTTAAATTGGTTGATTATTTCTATACATTTCACAGAAAAATCAATTCGAAGAAATCACCTTACTATAGCTCAGCCGATTCAGAGCTGTAAAAATCCAAAATCTGCAATTGTGCTTCGATTGCGGTTCTTGATACCTCAAATGATAGTTCACGGGACCTGTAATTGCTATACCATACATTTCGTAGAAAAATCGATTCGAATAAAATCACCTTACTATAGCTCAGCCGATTCAGAGCTGTAAAAATCCAAAATCTGCAATTGTGCTCCGATTGCGGTTCTTGATACCTCAAATGATAGGTCTCGAGACCTGTAATTGTTATGCCAAACCGCGTTTAAATTGGTTGATTATTTCCATACATTTCACAGAAAAATTGATTCGAAGAAATCACCTTACAATAGCTCAGCCGATTCAGAGCTGTAAAAATCCAAAATCTGCAATTGTGCTCAGATTGCGGTTCTTGATACCTCAAATGATAGTTCACGGGACCTGTAATTGCTATACCATACATTTCGTAGAAAAATCGATTCGAAGAAAATCACCTTACTATAGCTCAGCCGATTCAGAGCTGTAAAAATCCAAAATCTGCAATTGTGCTCCGATTGCGGTTCTTGATACCTCAAATGATAGGTCTCGAGACCTGTAATTGTTATGCCAAACCGCGTTTAAATTGGTTGATTATTTCCATACATTTCACAGAAAAATTGATTCGAAGAAATCACCTTACAATAGCTCAGCCGATTCAGAGCTGTAAAAATCCAAAATCTGCAATTGTGCTCAGATTGCGGTTCTTGATACCTCAAATGATAGTTCACGGGACCTGTAATTGCTATACCATACATTTCGTAGAAAAATCGATTCGAAGAAAATCACCTTACTATAGCTCAGCCGATTCAGAGCTGTAAAAATCCAAAATCTGCAATTGTGCTCCGATTGCGGTTCTTGATACCTCAAATGATAGGTCTCGGGACCTGTAATTGTTATGCTAAACCGCGTTTAAATCGGTTGATTATTTCCATACATTTCACAGAAAAATTGATTCGAAGAAATCACCTTACAATAGCTCAGCCGATTCAGAGCTGTAAAAATCCAAAATCTGCAATTGTGCTCCGATTGCGGTTCTTGATACCTCAAATGATAGGTCTCGAGACCTGTAATTGTTATGCCAAACCGCGTTTAAATTGGTTGATTATTTCTATACATTTCACAGAAAAATCAATTCGAAGAAATCACCTTACTATAGCTCAGCCGATTCAGAGCTGTAAAAATCCAAAATCTGCAATTGTGCTTCGATTGCGGTTCTTGATACCTCAAATGATAGTTCACGGGACCTGTAATTGCTATACCATACATTTCGTAGAAAAATCGATTCGAATAAAATCACCTTACTATAGCTCAGCCGATTCAGAGCTGTAAAAATCCAAAATCTGCAATTGTGCTCCGATTGCGGTTCTTGATACCTCAAATGATAGGTCTCGAGACCTGTAATTGTTATGCCAAACCGCGTTTAAATTGGTTGATTATTTCCATACATTTCACAGAAAAATTGATTCGAAGAAATCACCTTACAATAGCTCAGCCGATTCAGAGCTGTAAAAATCCAAAATCTGCAATTGTGCTCAGATTGCGGTTCTTGATACCTCAAATGATAGTTCACGGGACCTGTAATTGCTATACCATACATTTCGTAGAAAAATCGATTCGAAGAAAATCACCTTACTATAGCTCAGCCGATTCAGAGCTGTAAAAATCCAAAATCTGCAATTGTGCTCCGATTGCGGTTCTTGATACCTCAAATGATAGGTCTCGAGACCTGTAATTGTTATGCCAAACCGCGTTTAAATTGGTTGATTATTTCCATACATTTCACAGAAAAATTGATTCGAAGAAATCACCTTACAATAGCTCAGCCGATTCAGAGCTGTAAAAATCCAAAATCTGCAATTGTGCTCAGATTGCGGTTCTTGATACCTCAAATGATAGTTCACGGGACCTGTAATTGCTATACCATACATTTCGTAGAAAAATCGATTCGAAGAAAATCACCTTACTATAGCTCAGCCGATTCAGAGCTGTAAAAATCCAAAATCTGCAATTGTGCTCCGATTGCGGTTCTTGATACCTCAAATGATAGGTCTCGGGACCTGTAATTGTTATGCTAAACCGTTTTTAAATTGGTTGATTATTTCCATACATTTCGCAGAAAAATCTATTCGAAGAAATCACCTTACAATAGCTCAGCCGATTCAGAGCTGTAAAAATCCAAAATCTGCAATTGTGCTCAGATTGCGGTTCTTGATACCTCAAATGATAGTTCACGGGACCTGTAATTGCTATACCATACATTTCGTAGAAAAATCGATTCGAAGAAAATCACCTTACTATAGCTCAGCCGATTCAGAGCTGTAAAAATCCAAAATCTGCAATTGTGCTCCGATTGCGGTTCTTGATACCTCAAATGATAGGTCTCGGGACCTGTAATTGTTATGCTAAACCGTTTTTAAATTGTTTGATTATTTCTATACATTTCACAGAAAAATCTATTCGAAGAAATCACCTTACAATAGCTCAGCCGATTCAGAGCTGTAAAAATCCAAAATCTGCAATTGTGCTCAGATTGCGGTTCTTGATACCTCAAATGATAGTTCACGGGACCTGTAATTGCTATACCATACATTTCGTAGAAAAATCGATTCGAAGAAAATCACCTTACTATAGCTCAGCCGATTCAGAGCTGTAAAAATCCAAAATCTGCAATTGTGCTCCGATTGCGGTTCTTGATACCTCAAATGATAGGTCTCGAGACCTGTAATTGTTATGCCAAACCGCGTTTAAATTGGTTGATTATTTCCATACATTTCACAGAAAAATTGATTCGAAGAAATCACCTTACAATAGCTCAGCCGATTCAGAGCTGTAAAAATCCAAAATCTGCAATTGTGCTCAGATTGCGGTTCTTGATACCTCAAATGATAGTTCACGGGACCTGTAATTGCTATACCATACATTTCGTAGAAAAATCGATTCGAAGAAAATCACCTTACTATAGCTCAGCCGATTCAGAGCTGTAAAAATCCAAAATCTGCAATTGTGCTCCGATTGCGGTTCTTGATACCTCAAATGATAGGTCTCGGGACCTGTAATTGTTATGCTAAACCGCGTTTAAATCGGTTGATTATTTCCATACATTTCACAGAAAAATTGATTCGAAGAAATCACCTTACAATAGCTCAGCCGATTCAGAGCTGTAAAAATCCAAAATCTGCAATTGTGCTCCGATTGCGGTTCTTGATACCTCAAATGATAGGTCTCGAGACCTGTAATTGTTATGCCAAACCGCGTTTAAATTGGTTGATTATTTCTATACATTTCACAGAAAAATCAATTCGAAGAAATCACCTTACTATAGCTCAGCCGATTCAGAGCTGTAAAAATCCAAAATCTGCAATTGTGCTTCGATTGCGGTTCTTGATACCTCAAATGATAGTTCACGGGACCTGTAATTGCTATACCATACATTTCGTAGAAAAATCGATTCGAATAAAATCACCTTACTATAGCTCAGCCGATTCAGAGCTGTAAAAATCCAAAATCTGCAATTGTGCTCCGATTGCGGTTCTTGATACCTCAAATGATAGGTCTCGAGACCTGTAATTGTTATGCCAAACCGCGTTTAAATTGGTTGATTATTTCCATACATTTCACAGAAAAATTGATTCGAAGAAATCACCTTACAATAGCTCAGCCGATTCAGAGCTGTAAAAATCCAAAATCTGCAATTGTGCTCAGATTGCGGTTCTTGATACCTCAAATGATAGTTCACGGGACCTGTAATTGCTATACCATACATTTCGTAGAAAAATCGATTCGAAGAAAATCACCTTACTATAGCTCAGCCGATTCAGAGCTGTAAAAATCCAAAATCTGCAATTGTGCTCCGATTGCGGTTCTTGATACCTCAAATGATAGGTCTCGAGACCTGTAATTGTTATGCCAAACCGCGTTTAAATTGGTTGATTATTTCCATACATTTCACAGAAAAATTGATTCGAAGAAATCACCTTACAATAGCTCAGCCGATTCAGAGCTGTAAAAATCCAAAATCTGCAATTGTGCTCAGATTGCGGTTCTTGATACCTCAAATGATAGTTCACGGGACCTGTAATTGCTATACCATACATTTCGTAGAAAAATCGATTCGAAGAAAATCACCTTACTATAGCTCAGCCGATTCAGAGCTGTAAAAATCCAAAATCTGCAATTGTGCTCCGATTGCGGTTCTTGATACCTCAAATGATAGGTCTCGGGACCTGTAATTGTTATGCTAAACCGCGTTTAAATCGGTTGATTATTTCCATACATTTCACAGAAAAATTGATTCGAAGAAATCACCTTACAATAGCTCAGCCGATTCAGAGCTGTAAAAATCCAAAATCTGCAATTGTGCTCCGATTGCGGTTCTTGATACCTCAAATGATAGGTCTCGAGACCTGTAATTGTTATGCCAAACCGCGTTTAAATTGGTTGATTATTTCTATACATTTCACAGAAAAATCAATTCGAAGAAATCACCTTACTATAGCTCAGCCGATTCAGAGCTGTAAAAATCCAAAATCTGCAATTGTGCTTCGATTGCGGTTCTTGATACCTCAAATGATAGTTCACGGGACCTGTAATTGCTATACCATACATTTCGTAGAAAAATCGATTCGAATAAAATCACCTTACTATAGCTCAGCCGATTCAGAGCTGTAAAAATCCAAAATCTGCAATTGTGCTCCGATTGCGGTTCTTGATACCTCAAATGATAGGTCTCGAGACCTGTAATTGTTATGCCAAACCGCGTTTAAATTGGTTGATTATTTCCATACATTTCACAGAAAAATTGATTCGAAGAAATCACCTTACAATAGCTCAGCCGATTCAGAGCTGTAAAAATCCAAAATCTGCAATTGTGCTCAGATTGCGGTTCTTGATACCTCAAATGATAGTTCACGGGACCTGTAATTGCTATACCATACATTTCGTAGAAAAATCGATTCGAAGAAAATCACCTTACTATAGCTCAGCCGATTCAGAGCTGTAAAAATCCAAAATCTGCAATTGTGCTCCGATTGCGGTTCTTGATACCTCAAATGATAGGTCTCGAGACCTGTAATTGTTATGCCAAACCGCGTTTAAATTGGTTGATTATTTCCATACATTTCACAGAAAAATTGATTCGAAGAAATCACCTTACAATAGCTCAGCCGATTCAGAGCTGTAAAAATCCAAAATCTGCAATTGTGCTCAGATTGCGGTTCTTGATACCTCAAATGATAGTTCACGGGACCTGTAATTGCTATACCATACATTTCGTAGAAAAATCGATTCGAAGAAAATCACCTTACTATAGCTCAGCCGATTCAGAGCTGTAAAAATCCAAAATCTGCAATTGTGCTCCGATTGCGGTTCTTGATACCTCAAATGATAGGTCTCGGGACCTGTAATTGTTATGCTAAACCGTTTTTAAATTGGTTGATTATTTCCATACATTTCGCAGAAAAATCTATTCGAAGAAATCACCTTACAATAGCTCAGCCGATTCAGAGCTGTAAAAATCCAAAATCTGCAATTGTGCTCAGATTGCGGTTCTTGATACCTCAAATGATAGTTCACGGGACCTGTAATTGCTATACCATACATTTCGTAGAAAAATCGATTCGAAGAAAATCACCTTACTATAGCTCAGCCGATTCAGAGCTGTAAAAATCCAAAATCTGCAATTGTGCTCCGATTGCGGTTCTTGATACCTCAAATGATAGGTCTCGGGACCTGTAATTGTTATGCTAAACCGTTTTTAAATTGTTTGATTATTTCTATACATTTCACAGAAAAATCTATTCGAAGAAATCACCTTACAATAGCTCAGCCGATTCAGAGCTGTAAAAATCCAAAATCTGCAATTGTGCTCAGATTGCGGTTCTTGATACCTCAAATGATAGTTCACGGGACCTGTAATTGCTATACCATACATTTCGTAGAAAAATCGATTCGAAGAAAATCACCTTACTATAGCTCAGCCGATTCAGAGCTGTAAAAATCCAAAATCTGCAATTGTGCTCCGATTGCGGTTCTTGATACCTCAAATGATAGGTCTCGAGACCTGTAATTGTTATGCCAAACCGCGTTTAAATTGGTTGATTATTTCCATACATTTCACAGAAAAATTGATTCGAAGAAATCACCTTACAATAGCTCAGCCGATTCAGAGCTGTAAAAATCCAAAATCTGCAATTGTGCTCAGATTGCGGTTCTTGATACCTCAAATGATAGTTCACGGGACCTGTAATTGCTATACCATACATTTCGTAGAAAAATCGATTCGAAGAAAATCACCTTACTATAGCTCAGCCGATTCAGAGCTGTAAAAATCCAAAATCTGCAATTGTGCTCCGATTGCGGTTCTTGATACCTCAAATGATAGGTCTCGAGACCTGTAATTGTTATGCCAAACCGCGTTTAAATTGGTTGATTATTTCCATACATTTCACAGAAAAATTGATTCGAAGAAATCACCTTACAATAGCTCAGCCGATTCAGAGCTGTAAAAATCCAAAATCTGCAATTGTGCTCAGATTGCGGTTCTTGATACCTCAAATGATAGTTCACGGGACCTGTAATTGCTATACCATACATTTCGTAGAAAAATCGATTCGAAGAAAATCACCTTACTATAGCTCAGCCGATTCAGAGCTGTAAAAATCCAAAATCTGCAATTGTGCTCCGATTGCGGTTCTTGATACCTCAAATGATAGTTCACGGGACCTGTAATTGCTATACCATACATTTCGTAGAAAAATCGATTCGAAGAAAATCACCTTACTATAGCTCAGCCGATTCAGAGCTGTAAAAATCCAAAATCTGCAATTGTGCTCCGATTGCGGTTCTTGATACCTCAAATGATAGGTCTCGGGACCTGTAATTGTTATGCTAAACCGCGTTTAAATCGGTTGATTATTTCCATACATTTCACAGAAAAATTGATTCGAAGAAATCACCTTACAATAGCTCAGCCGATTCAGAGCTGTAAAAATCCAAAATCTGCAATTGTGCTCAGATTGCGGTTCTTGATACCTCAAATGATAGTTCACGGGACCTGTAATTGCTATACCATACATTTCGTAGAAAAATCGATTCGAATAAAATCACCTTACTATAGCTCAGCCGATTCAGAGCTGTAAAAATCCAAAATCTGCAATTGTGCTCCGATTGCGGTTCTTGATACCTCAAATGATAGGTCTCGAGACCTGTAATTGTTATGCCAAACCGCGTTTAAATTGGTTGATTATTTCCATACATTTCACAGAAAAATTGATTCGAAGAAATCACCTTACAATAGCTCAGCCGATTCAGAGCTGTAAAAATCCAAAATCTGCAATTGTGCTCAGATTGCGGTTCTTGATACCTCAAATGATAGTTCACGGGACCTGTAATTGCTATACCATACATTTCGTAGAAAAATCGATTCGAAGAAAATCACCTTACTATAGCTCAGCCGATTCAGAGCTGTAAAAATCCAAAATCTGCAATTGTGCTCCGATTGCGGTTCTTGATACCTCAAATGATAGGTCTCGAGACCTGTAATTGTTATGCCAAACCGCGTTTAAATTGGTTGATTATTTCCATACATTTCACAGAAAAATTGATTCGAAGAAATCACCTTACAATAGCTCAGCCGATTCAGAGCTGTAAAAATCCAAAATCTGCAATTGTGCTCAGATTGCGGTTCTTGATACCTCAAATGATAGTTCACGGGACCTGTAATTGCTATACCATACATTTCGTAGAAAAATCGATTCGAAGAAAATCACCTTACTATAGCTCAGCCGATTCAGAGCTGTAAAAATCCAAAATCTGCAATTGTGCTCCGATTGCGGTTCTTGATACCTCAAATGATAGGTCTCAGGACCTGATTGTTATGCTAAACCGTTTTTAAATTGGTTGATTATTTCTATACATTTCACAGAAAAATCTATTCGAAGAAATCACCTTACAATAGCTCAGCCGATTCAGAGCTGTAAAAATCCAAAATCTGCAATTGTGCTCAGATTGCGGTTCTTGATACATCAAATGATAGTTCACGGGACCTGTAATTGCTATACCATACATTTCGTAGAAAAATCGATTCGAAGAAAATCACCTTACTATAGCTCAGCCGATTCAGAGCTGTAAAAATCCAAAATCTGCAATTGTGCTCCGATTGCGGTTCTTGATACCTCAAATGATAGGTCTCGGGACCTGTAATTGTTATGCTAAACCGTTTTTAAATTGTTTGATTATTTCTATACATTTCACAGAAAAATCTATTCGAAGAAATCACCTTACAATAGCTCAGCCGATTCAGAGCTGTAAAAATCCAAAATCTGCAATTGTGCTCAGATTGCGGTTCTTGATACCTCAAATGATAGTTCACGGGACCTGTAATTGCTATACCATACATTTCGTAGAAAAATCGATTCGAAGAAAATCACCTTACTATAGCTCAGCCGATTCAGAGCTGTAAAAATCCAAAATCTGCAATTGTGCTCCGATTGCGGTTCTTGATACCTCAAATGATAGGTCTCGAGACCTGTAATTGTTATGCCAAACCGCGTTTAAATTGGTTGATTATTTCCATACATTTCACAGAAAAATTGATTCGAAGAAATCACCTTACAATAGCTCAGCCGATTCAGAGCTGTAAAAATCCAAAATCTGCAATTGTGCTCAGATTGCGGTTCTTGATACCTCAAATGATAGTTCACGGGACCTGTAATTGCTATACCATACATTTCGTAGAAAAATCGATTCGAAGAAAATCACCTTACTATAGCTCAGCCGATTCAGAGCTGTAAAAATCCAAAATCTGCAATTGTGCTCCGATTGCGGTTCTTGATACCTCAAATGATAGGTCTCGGGACCTGTAATTGTTATGCTGAACCGCGTTAAAATCGGTTGATTATTTCCATACATTTCACAGAAAAATTGATTCGAAGAAATCACCTTACAATAGCTCAGCCGATTCAGAGCTGTAAAAATCCAAAATCTGCAATTGTGCTCAGATTGCGGTTCTTGATACCTCAAATGATAGTTCACGGGACCTGTAATTGCTATACCATACATTTCGTAGAAAAATCGATTCGAAGAAAATCACCTTACTATAGCTCAGCCGATTCAGAGCTGTAAAAATCCAAAATCTGCAATTGTGCTCCGATTGCGGTTCTTGATACCTCAAATGATAGTTCACGGGACCTGTAATTGCTATACCATACATTTCGTAGAAAAATCGATTCGAAGAAAATCACCTTACTATAGCTCAGCCGATTCAGAGCTGTAAAAATCCAAAATCTGCAATTGTGCTCCGATTGCGGTTCTTGATACCTCAAATGATAGGTCTCGAGACCTGTAATTGTTATGTCAAACCGCGTTTAAATTGGTTGATTATTTCCATACATTTCACAGAAAAATTGATTCGAAGAAATCACCTTACAATAGCTCAGCCGATTCAGAGCTGTAAAAATCCAAAATCTGCAATTGTGCTCCGATTGCGGTTCTTGATACCTCAAATGATAGGTCTCGAGACCTGTAATTGTTATGCCAAACCGCGTTTAAATTGGTTGATTATTTCCATACATTTCACAGAAAAATTGATTCGAAGAAATCACCTTACAATAGCTCAGCCGATTCAGAGCTGTAAAAATCCAAAATCTGCAATTGTGCTCAGATTGCGGTTCTTGATACCTCAAATGATAGTTCACGGGACCTGTAATTGCTATACCATACATTTCGTAGAAAAATCGATTCGAAGAAAATCACCTTACTATAGCTCAGCCGATTCAGAGCTGTAAAAATCCAAAATCTGCAATTGTGCTCCGATTGCGGTTCTTGATACCTCAAATGATAGTTCACGGGACCTGTAATTGCTATACCATACATTTCGTAGAAAAATCGATTCGAAGAAAATCACCTTACTATAGCTCAGCCGATTCAGAGCTGTAAAAATCCAAAATCTGCAATTGTGCTCCGATTGCGGTTCTTGATACCTCAAATGATAGTTCACGGGACCTGTAATTGCTATACCATACATTTCGTAGAAAAATCGATTCGAAGAAAATCACCTTACTATAGCTCAGCCGATTCAGAGCTGTAAAAATCCAAAATCTGCAATTGTGCTCCGATTGCGGTTCTTGATACCTCAAATGATAGTTCACGGGACCTGTAATTGCTATACCATACATTTCGTAGAAAAATCGATTCGAAGAAAATCACCTTACTATAGCTCAGCCGATTCAGAGCTGTAAAAATCCAAAATCTGCAATTGTGCTCCGATTGCGGTTCTTGATACCTCAAATGATAGGTCTCGAGACCTGTAATTGTTATGCCAAACCGCGTTTAAATTGGTTGATTATTTCTATACATTTCACAGAAAAATCAATTCGAAGAAATCACCTTACTATAGCTCAGCCGATTCAGAGCTGTAAAAATCCAAAATCTGCAATTGTGCTTCGATTGCGGTTCTTGATACCTCAAATGATAGTTCACGGGACCTGTAATTGCTATACCATACATTTCGTAGAAAAATCGATTCGAATAAAATCACCTTACTATAGCTCAGCCGATTCAGAGCTGTAAAAATCCAAAATCTGCAATTGTGCTCCGATTGCGGTTCTTGATACCTCAAATGATAGGTCTCGAGACCTGTAATTGTTATGCCAAACCGCGTTTAAATTGGTTGATTATTTCCATACATTTCACAGAAAAATTGATTCGAAGAAATCACCTTACAATAGCTCAGCCGATTCAGAGCTGTAAAAATCCAAAATCTGCAATTGTGCTCAGATTGCGGTTCTTGATACCTCAAATGATAGTTCACGGGACCTGTAATTGCTATACCATACATTTCGTAGAAAAATCGATTCGAAGAAAATCACCTTACTATAGCTCAGCCGATTCAGAGCTGTAAAAATCCAAAATCTGCAATTGTGCTCCGATTGCGGTTCTTGATACCTCAAATGATAGGTCTCGAGACCTGTAATTGTTATGCCAAACCGCGTTTAAATTGGTTGATTATTTCCATACATTTCACAGAAAAATTGATTCGAAGAAATCACCTTACAATAGCTCAGCCGATTCAGAGCTGTAAAAATCCAAAATCTGCAATTGTGCTCAGATTGCGGTTCTTGATACCTCAAATGATAGTTCACGGGACCTGTAATTGCTATACCATACATTTCGTAGAAAAATCGATTCGAAGAAAATCACCTTACTATAGCTCAGCCGATTCAGAGCTGTAAAAATCCAAAATCTGCAATTGTGCTCCGATTGCGGTTCTTGATACCTCAAATGATAGGTCTCGGGACCTGTAATTGTTATGCTAAACCGTTTTTAAATTGGTTGATTATTTCCATACATTTCGCAGAAAAATCTATTCGAAGAAATCACCTTACAATAGCTCAGCCGATTCAGAGCTGTAAAAATCCAAAATCTGCAATTGTGCTCAGATTGCGGTTCTTGATACCTCAAATGATAGTTCACGGGACCTGTAATTGCTATACCATACATTTCGTAGAAAAATCGATTCGAAGAAAATCACCTTACTATAGCTCAGCCGATTCAGAGCTGTAAAAATCCAAAATCTGCAATTGTGCTCCGATTGCGGTTCTTGATACCTCAAATGATAGGTCTCGGGACCTGTAATTGTTATGCTAAACCGTTTTTAAATTGGTTGATTATTTCTATACATTTCACAGAAAAATCTATTCGAAGAAATCACCTTACAATAGCTCAGCCGATTCAGAGCTGTAAAAATCCAAAATCTGCAATTGTGCTCAGATTGCGGTTCTTGATACCTCAAATGATAGTTCACGGGACCTGTAATTGCTATACCATACATTTCGTAGAAAAATCGATTCGAAGAAAATCACCTTACAATAGCTCAGCCGATTCAGAGCTGTAAAAATCCAAAATCTGCAATTGTGCTCAGATTGCGGTTCTTGATACCTCAAATGATAGTTCACGGGACCTGTAATTGCTATACCATACATTTCGTAGAAAAATCGATTCGAAGAAAATCACCTTACTATAGCTCAGCCGATTCAGAGCTGTAAAAATCCAAAATCTGCAATTGTGCTCCGATTGCGGTTCTTGATACCTCAAATGATAGGTCTCAGGACCTGTAATTGTTATGCTAAACCGTTTTTAAATTGGTTGATTATTTCTATACATTTCACAGAAAAATCTATTCGAAGAAATCACCTTACAATAGCTCAGCCGATTCAGAGCTGTAAAAATCCAAAATCTGCAATTGTGCTCAGATTGCGGTTCTTGATACCTCAAATGATAGTTCACGGGACCTGTAATTGCTATACCATACATTTCGTAGAAAAATCGATTCGAAGAAAATCACCTTACAATAGCTCAGCCGATTCAGAGCTGTAAAAATCCAAAATCTGCAATTGTGCTCAGATTGCGGTTCTTGATACCTCAAATGATAGTTCACGGGACCTGTAATTGCTATACCATACATTTCGTAGAAAAATCGATTCGAAGAAAATCACCTTACTATAGCTCAGCCGATTCAGAGCTGTAAAAATCCAAAATCTGCAATTGTGCTCCGATTGCGGTTCTTGATACCTCAAATGATAGGTCTCGAGACCTGTAATTGTTATGCCAAACCGCGTTTAAATTGGTTGATTATTTCCATACATTTCACAGAAAAATTGATTCGAAGAAATCACCTTACAATAGCTCAGCCGATTCAGAGCTGTAAAAATCCAAAATCTGCAATTGTGCTCAGATTGCGGTTCTTGATACCTCAAATGATAGTTCACGGGACCTGTAATTGCTATACCATACATTTCGTAGAAAAATCGATTCGAAGAAAATCACCTTACTATAGCTCAGCCGATTCAGAGCTGTAAAAATCCAAAATCTGCAATTGTGCTCCGATTGCGGTTCTTGATACCTCAAATGATAGGTCTCAGGACCTGTAATTGTTATGCTAAACCGTTTTTAAATTGGTTGATTATTTCTATACATTTCACAGAAAAATCAATTCGAAGAAATCACCTTACAATAGCTCAGCCGATTCAGAGCTGTAAAAATCCAAAATCTGCAATTGTGCTCAGATTGCGGTTCTTGATACCTCAAATGATAGTTCACGGGACCTGTAATTGCTATACCATACATTTCGTAGAAAAATCGATTCGAAGAAAATCACCTTACTATAGCTCAGCCGATTCAGAGCTGTAAAAATCCAAAATCTGCAATTGTGCTCCGATTGCGGTTCTTGATACCTCAAATGATAGGTCTCAGGACCTGTAATTGTTATGCTAAACCGTTTTTAAATTGGTTGATTATTTCTATACATTTCACAGAAAAATCTATTCGAAGAAATCACCTTACAATAGCTCAGCCGATTCAGAGCTGTAAAAATCCAAAATCTGCAATTGTGCTCAGATTGCGGTTCTTGATACCTCAAATGATAGTTCACGGAACCTGTAATTGTTATACCATACATTTCGTAGAAAAATCGATTCGAAGAAAATCACCTTACTATAGCTCAGCCGATTCAGAGCTGTAAAAATCCAAAATCTGCAATTGTGCTCCGATTGCGGTTCTTGATACCTCAAATGATAGGTCTCGAGACCTGTAATTGTTATGCCAAACCGCGTTTAAATTGGTTAATTATTTCTATACATTTCGCAGAAAAATCAATTCGAAGAAATCACCTTACAATAGCTCAGCCGATTCAGAGCTGTAAAAATCCAAAATCTGCAATTGTGCTCAGATTGCGGTTCTTGATACCTCAAATGATAGTTCACGGGACCTGTAATTGCTATACCATACATTTCGTAGAAAAATCGATTCGAAGAAAATCACCTTACTATAGCTCAGCCGATTCAGAGCTGTAAAAATCCAAAATCTGCAATTGTGCTCCGATTGCGGTTCTTGATACCTCAAATGATAGGTCTCAGGACCTGTAATTGTTATGCTAAACCGTTTTTAAATTGGTTGATTATTTCTATACATTTCACAGAAAAATCGATTCGAAGAAAATCACCTTACTATAGCTCAGCCGATTCAGAGCTGTAAAAATCCAAAATCTGCAATTGTGCTCCGATTGCGGTTCTTGATACCTCAAATGATAGGTCTCAGGACCTGTAATTGTTATGCTAAACCGTTTTTAAATTGGTTGATTATTTCTATACATTTCACAGAAAAATCTATTCGAAGAAATCACCTTACAATAGCTCAGCCGATTCAGAGCTGTAAAAATCCAAAATCTGCAATTGTGCTCAGATTGCGGTTCTTGATACCTCAAATGATAGTTCACGGAACCTGTAATTGTTATACCATACATTTCGTAGAAAAATCGATTCGAAGAAAATCACCTTACTATAGCTCAGCCGATTCAGAGCTGTAAAAATCCAAAATCTGCAATTGTGCTCCGATTGCGGTTCTTGATACCTCAAATGATAGGTCTCGAGACCTGTAATTGTTATGCCAAACCGCGTTTAAATTGGTTGATTATTTCTATACATTTCACAGAAAAATCAATTCGAAGAAATCACCTTACAATAGCTCAGCCGATTCAGAGCTGTAAAAATCCAAAATCTGCAATTGTGCTCAGATTGCGGTTCTTGATACCTCAAATGATAGTTCACGGGACCTGTAATTGCTATACCATACATTTCGTAGAAAAATCGATTCGAAGAAAATCACCTTACTATAGCTCAGCCGATTCAGAGCTGTAAAAATCCAAAATCTGCAATTGTGCTCCGATTGCGGTTCTTGATACCTCAAATGATAGGTCTCAGGACCTGTAATTGTTATGCTAAACCGTTTTTAAATTGGTTGATTATTTCTATACATTTCACAGAAAAATCTATTCGAAGAAATCACCTTACAATAGCTCAGCCGATTCAGAGCTGTAAAAATCCAAAATCTGCAATTGTGCTCAGATTGCGGTTCTTGATACCTCAAATGATAGTTCACGGAACCTGTAATTGTTATACCATACATTTCGTAGAAAAATCGATTCGAAGAAAATCACCTTACTATAGCTCAGCCGATTCAGAGCTGTAAAAATCCAAAATCTGCAATTGTGCTCCGATTGCGGTTCTTGATACCTCAAATGATAGGTCTCGGGACCTGTAATTGTTATGCTAAACCGTTTTTAAATTGGTTGATTATTTCTATACATTTCACAGAAAAATCAATTCGAAGAAATCACCTTACAATAGCTCAGCCGATTCAGAGCTGTAAAAATCCAAAATCTGCAATTGTGCTCAGATTGCGGTTCTTGATACCTCAAATGATAGTTCACGGGACCTGTAATTGCTATACCATACATTTCGTAGAAAAATCGATTCGAAGAAAATCACCTTACTATAGCTCAGCCGATTCAGAGCTGTAAAAATCCAAAATCTGCAATTGTGCTCCGATTGCGGTTCTTGATACCTCAAATGATAGGTCTCGAGACCTGTAATTGTTATGCCAAACCGCGTTTAAATTGGTTGATTATTTCTATACATTTCACAGAAAAATCAATTCGAAGAAATCACCTTACAATAGCTCAGCCGATTCAGAGCTGTAAAAATCCAAAATCTGCAATTGTGCTCAGATTGCGGTTCTTGATACCTCAAATGATAGTTCACGGGACCTGTAATTGCTATACCATACATTTCGTAGAAAAATCGATTCGAAGAAAATCACCTTACTATAGCTCAGCCGATTCAGAGCTGTAAAAATCCAAAATCTGCAATTGTGCTCCGATTGCGGTTCTTGATACCTCAAATGATAGGTCTCGAGACCTGTAATTGTTATGCCAAACCGCGTTTAAATTGGTTGATTATTTCTATACATTTCACAGAAAAATCAATTCGAAGAAATCACCTTACAATAGCTCAGCCGATTCAGAGCTGTAAAAATCCAAAATCTGCAATTGTGCTCAGATTGCGGTTCTTGATACCTCAAATGATAGTTCACGGGACCTGTAATTGCTATACCATACATTTCGTAGAAAAATCGATTCGAAGAAAATCACCTTACTATAGCTCAGCCGATTCAGAGCTGTAAAAATCCAAAATCTGCAATTGTGCTCCGATTGCGGTTCTTGATACCTCAAATGATAGGTCTCAGGACCTGTAATTGTTATGCTAAACCGTTTTTAAATTGGTTGATTATTTCTATACATTTCACAGAAAAATCTATTCGAAGAAATCACCTTACAATAGCTCAGCCGATTCAGAGCTGTAAAAATCCAAAATCTGCAATTGTGCTCAGATTGCGGTTCTTGATACCTCAAATGATAGTTCACGGAACCTGTAATTGTTATACCATACATTTCGTAGAAAAATCGATTCGAAGAAAATCACCTTACTATAGCTCAGCCGATTCAGAGCTGTAAAAATCCAAAATCTGCAATTGTGCTCCGATTGCGGTTCTTGATACCTCAAATGATAGGTCTCGAGACCTGTAATTGTTATGCCAAACCGCGTTTAAATTGGTTGATTATTTCTATACATTTCACAGAAAAATCAATTCGAAGAAATCACCTTACAATAGCTCAGCCGATTCAGAGCTGTAAAAATCCAAAATCTGCAATTGTGCTCAGATTGCGGTTCTTGATACCTCAAATGATAGTTCACGGGACCTGTAATTGCTATACCATACATTTCGTAGAAAAATCGATTCGAAGAAAATCACCTTACTATAGCTCAGCCGATTCAGAGCTGTAAAAATCCAAAATCTGCAATTGTGCTCCGATTGCGGTTCTTGATACCTCAAATGATAGGTCTCAGGACCTGTAATTGTTATGCTAAACCGTTTTTAAATTGGTTGATTATTTCTATACATTTCACAGAAAAATCTATTCGAAGAAATCACCTTACAATAGCTCAGCCGATTCAGAGCTGTAAAAATCCAAAATCTGCAATTGTGCTCAGATTGCGGTTCTTGATACCTCAAATGATAGTTCACGGAACCTGTAATTGTTATACCATACATTTCGTAGAAAAATCGATTCGAAGAAAATCACCTTACTATAGCTCAGCCGATTCAGAGCTGTAAAAATCCAAAATCTGCAATTGTGCTCCGATTGCGGTTCTTGATACCTCAAATGATAGGTCTCGGGACCTGTAATTGTTATGCTAAACCGTTTTTAAATTGGTTGATTATTTCTATACATTTCACAGAAAAATCAATTCGAAGAAATCACCTTACAATAGCTCAGCCGATTCAGAGCTGTAAAAATCCAAAATCTGCAATTGTGCTCAGATTGCGGTTCTTGATACCTCAAATGATAGTTCACGGGACCTGTAATTGCTATACCATACATTTCGTAGAAAAATCGATTCGAAGAAAATCACCTTACTATAGCTCAGCCGATTCAGAGCTGTAAAAATCCAAAATCTGCAATTGTGCTCCGATTGCGGTTCTTGATACCTCAAATGATAGGTCTCGAGACCTGTAATTGTTATGCCAAACCGCGTTTAAATTGGTTGATTATTTCTATACATTTCACAGAAAAATCAATTCGAAGAAATCACCTTACAATAGCTCAGCCGATTCAGAGCTGTAAAAATCCAAAATCTGCAATTGTGCTCAGATTGCGGTTCTTGATACCTCAAATGATAGTTCACGGGACCTGTAATTGCTATACCATACATTTCGTAGAAAAATCGATTCGAAGAAAATCACCTTACTATAGCTCAGCCGATTCAGAGCTGTAAAAATCCAAAATCTGCAATTGTGCTCCGATTGCGGTTCTTGATACCTCAAATGATAGGTCTCAGGACCTGTAATTGTTATGCTAAACCGTTTTTAAATTGGTTGATTATTTCTATACATTTCACAGAAAAATCTATTCGAAGAAATCACCTTACAATAGCTCAGCCGATTCAGAGCTGTAAAAATCCAAAATCTGCAATTGTGCTCAGATTGCGGTTCTTGATACCTCAAATGATAGTTCACGGAACCTGTAATTGTTATACCATACATTTCGTAGAAAAATCGATTCGAAGAAAATCACCTTACTATAGCTCAGCCGATTCAGAGCTGTAAAAATCCAAAATCTGCAATTGTGCTCCGATTGCGGTTCTTGATACCTCAAATGATAGGTCTCGAGACCTGTAATTGTTATGCCAAACCGCGTTTAAATTGGTTGATTATTTCTATACATTTCACAGAAAAATCAATTCGAAGAAATCACCTTACAATAGCTCAGCCGATTCAGAGCTGTAAAAATCCAAAATCTGCAATTGTGCTCAGATTGCGGTTCTTGATACCTCAAATGATAGTTCACGGGACCTGTAATTGCTATACCATACATTTCGTAGAAAAATCGATTCGAAGAAAATCACCTTACTATAGCTCAGCCGATTCAGAGCTGTAAAAATCCAAAATCTGCAATTGTGCTCCGATTGCGGTTCTTGATACCTCAAATGATAGGTCTCAGGACCTGTAATTGTTATGCTAAACCGTTTTTAAATTGGTTGATTATTTCTATACATTTCACAGAAAAATCTATTCGAAGAAATCACCTTACAATAGCTCAGCCGATTCAGAGCTGTAAAAATCCAAAATCTGCAATTGTGCTCAGATTGCGGTTCTTGATACCTCAAATGATAGTTCACGGAACCTGTAATTGTTATACCATACATTTCGTAGAAAAATCGATTCGAAGAAAATCACCTTACTATAGCTCAGCCGATTCAGAGCTGTAAAAATCCAAAATCTGCAATTGTGCTCCGATTGCGGTTCTTGATACCTCAAATGATAGGTCTCGGGACCTGTAATTGTTATGCTAAACCGTTTTTAAATTGGTTGATTATTTCTATACATTTCACAGAAAAATCAATTCGAAGAAATCACCTTACAATAGCTCAGCCGATTCAGAGCTGTAAAAATCCAAAATCTGCAATTGTGCTCAGATTGCGGTTCTTGATACCTCAAATGATAGTTCACGGGACCTGTAATTGCTATACCATACATTTCGTAGAAAAATCGATTCGAAGAAAATCACCTTACTATAGCTCAGCCGATTCAGAGCTGTAAAAATCCAAAATCTGCAATTGTGCTCCGATTGCGGTTCTTGATACCTCAAATGATAGGTCTCGAGACCTGTAATTGTTATGCCAAACCGCGTTTAAATTGGTTGATTATTTCTATACATTTCACAGAAAAATCAATTCGAAGAAATCACCTTACAATAGCTCAGCCGATTCAGAGCTGTAAAAATCCAAAATCTGCAATTGTGCTCAGATTGCGGTTCTTGATACCTCAAATGATAGTTCACGGGACCTGTAATTGCTATACCATACATTTCGTAGAAAAATCGATTCGAAGAAAATCACCTTACTATAGCTCAGCCGATTCAGAGCTGTAAAAATCCAAAATCTGCAATTGTGCTCCGATTGCGGTTCTTGATACCTCAAATGATAGGTCTCGAGACCTGTAATTGTTATGCCAAACCGCGTTTAAATTGGTTGATTATTTCTATACATTTCACAGAAAAATCAATTCGAAGAAATCACCTTACAATAGCTCAGCCGATTCAGAGCTGTAAAAATCCAAAATCTGCAATTGTGCTCAGATTGCGGTTCTTGATACCTCAAATGATAGTTCACGGGACCTGTAATTGCTATACCATACATTTCGTAGAAAAATCGATTCGAAGAAAATCACCTTACTATAGCTCAGCCGATTCAGAGCTGTAAAAATCCAAAATCTGCAATTGTGCTCCGATTGCGGTTCTTGATACCTCAAATGATAGGTCTCAGGACCTGTAATTGTTATGCTAAACCGTTTTTAAATTGGTTGATTATTTCTATACATTTCACAGAAAAATCTATTCGAAGAAATCACCTTACAATAGCTCAGCCGATTCAGAGCTGTAAAAATCCAAAATCTGCAATTGTGCTCAGATTGCGGTTCTTGATACCTCAAATGATAGTTCACGGAACCTGTAATTGTTATACCATACATTTCGTAGAAAAATCGATTCGAAGAAAATCACCTTACTATAGCTCAGCCGATTCAGAGCTGTAAAAATCCAAAATCTGCAATTGTGCTCCGATTGCGGTTCTTGATACCTCAAATGATAGGTCTCGAGACCTGTAATTGTTATGCCAAACCGCGTTTAAATTGGTTGATTATTTCTATACATTTCACAGAAAAATCAATTCGAAGAAATCACCTTACAATAGCTCAGCCGATTCAGAGCTGTAAAAATCCAAAATCTGCAATTGTGCTCAGATTGCGGTTCTTGATACCTCAAATGATAGTTCACGGGACCTGTAATTGCTATACCATACATTTCGTAGAAAAATCGATTCGAAGAAAATCACCTTACTATAGCTCAGCCGATTCAGAGCTGTAAAAATCCAAAATCTGCAATTGTGCTCCGATTGCGGTTCTTGATACCTCAAATGATAGGTCTCAGGACCTGTAATTGTTATGCTAAACCGTTTTTAAATTGGTTGATTATTTCTATACATTTCACAGAAAAATCTATTCGAAGAAATCACCTTACAATAGCTCAGCCGATTCAGAGCTGTAAAAATCCAAAATCTGCAATTGTGCTCAGATTGCGGTTCTTGATACCTCAAATGATAGTTCACGGAACCTGTAATTGTTATACCATACATTTCGTAGAAAAATCGATTCGAAGAAAATCACCTTACTATAGCTCAGCCGATTCAGAGCTGTAAAAATCCAAAATCTGCAATTGTGCTCCGATTGCGGTTCTTGATACCTCAAATGATAGGTCTCGGGACCTGTAATTGTTATGCTAAACCGTTTTTAAATTGGTTGATTATTTCTATACATTTCACAGAAAAATCAATTCGAAGAAATCACCTTACAATAGCTCAGCCGATTCAGAGCTGTAAAAATCCAAAATCTGCAATTGTGCTCAGATTGCGGTTCTTGATACCTCAAATGATAGTTCACGGGACCTGTAATTGCTATACCATACATTTCGTAGAAAAATCGATTCGAAGAAAATCACCTTACTATAGCTCAGCCGATTCAGAGCTGTAAAAATCCAAAATCTGCAATTGTGCTCCGATTGCGGTTCTTGATACCTCAAATGATAGGTCTCGAGACCTGTAATTGTTATGCCAAACCGCGTTTAAATTGGTTGATTATTTCTATACATTTCACAGAAAAATCAATTCGAAGAAATCACCTTACAATAGCTCAGCCGATTCAGAGCTGTAAAAATCCAAAATCTGCAATTGTGCTCAGATTGCGGTTCTTGATACCTCAAATGATAGTTCACGGGACCTGTAATTGCTATACCATACATTTCGTAGAAAAATCGATTCGAAGAAAATCACCTTACTATAGCTCAGCCGATTCAGAGCTGTAAAAATCCAAAATCTGCAATTGTGCTCAGATTGCGGTTCTTGATACCTCAAATGATAGTTCACGGGACCTGTAATTGCTATACCATACATTTCGTAGAAAAATCGATTCGAAGAAAATCACCTTACTATAGCTCAGCCGATTCAGAGCTGTAAAAATCCAAAATCTGCAATTGTGCTCCGATTGCGGTTCTTGATACCTCAAATGATAGGTCTCAGGACCTGTAATTGTTATGCTAAACCGTTTTTAAATTGGTTGATTATTTCTATACATTTCACAGAAAAATCTATTCGAAGAAATCACCTTACAATAGCTCAGCCGATTCAGAGCTGTAAAAATCCAAAATCTGCAATTGTGCTCAGATTGCGGTTCTTGATACCTCAAATGATAGTTCACGGAACCTGTAATTGTTATACCATACATTTCGTAGAAAAATCGATTCGAAGAAAATCACCTTACTATAGCTCAGCCGATTCAGAGCTGTAAAAATCCAAAATCTGCAATTGTGCTCCGATTGCGGTTCTTGATACCTCAAATGATAGGTCTCGAGACCTGTAATTGTTATGCCAAACCGCGTTTAAATTGGTTGATTATTTCTATACATTTCACAGAAAAATCAATTCGAAGAAATCACCTTACAATAGCTCAGCCGATTCAGAGCTGTAAAAATCCAAAATCTGCAATTGTGCTCAGATTGCGGTTCTTGATACCTCAAATGATAGTTCACGGGACCTGTAATTGCTATACCATACATTTCGTAGAAAAATCGATTCGAAGAAAATCACCTTACTATAGCTCAGCCGATTCAGAGCTGTAAAAATCCAAAATCTGCAATTGTGCTCCGATTGCGGTTCTTGATACCTCAAATGATAGGTCTCAGGACCTGTAATTGTTATGCTAAACCGTTTTTAAATTGGTTGATTATTTCTATACATTTCACAGAAAAATCTATTCGAAGAAATCACCTTACAATAGCTCAGCCGATTCAGAGCTGTAAAAATCCAAAATCTGCAATTGTGCTCAGATTGCGGTTCTTGATACCTCAAATGATAGTTCACGGAACCTGTAATTGTTATACCATACATTTCGTAGAAAAATCGATTCGAAGAAAATCACCTTACTATAGCTCAGCCGATTCAGAGCTGTAAAAATCCAAAATCTGCAATTGTGCTCCGATTGCGGTTCTTGATACCTCAAATGATAGGTCTCGGGACCTGTAATTGTTATGCTAAACCGTTTTTAAATTGGTTGATTATTTCTATACATTTCACAGAAAAATCAATTCGAAGAAATCACCTTACAATAGCTCAGCCGATTCAGAGCTGTAAAAATCCAAAATCTGCAATTGTGCTCAGATTGCGGTTCTTGATACCTCAAATGATAGTTCACGGGACCTGTAATTGCTATACCATACATTTCGTAGAAAAATCGATTCGAAGAAAATCACCTTACTATAGCTCAGCCGATTCAGAGCTGTAAAAATCCAAAATCTGCAATTGTGCTCCGATTGCGGTTCTTGATACCTCAAATGATAGGTCTCGAGACCTGTAATTGTTATGCCAAACCGCGTTTAAATTGGTTGATTATTTCTATACATTTCACAGAAAAATCAATTCGAAGAAATCACCTTACAATAGCTCAGCCGATTCAGAGCTGTAAAAATCCAAAATCTGCAATTGTGCTCAGATTGCGGTTCTTGATACCTCAAATGATAGTTCACGGGACCTGTAATTGCTATACCATACATTTCGTAGAAAAATCGATTCGAAGAAAATCACCTTACTATAGCTCAGCCGATTCAGAGCTGTAAAAATCCAAAATCTGCAATTGTGCTCCGATTGCGGTTCTTGATACCTCAAATGATAGGTCTCAGGACCTGTAATTGTTATGCTAAACCGTTTTTAAATTGGTTGATTATTTCTATACATTTCACAGAAAAATCTATTCGAAGAAATCACCTTACAATAGCTCAGCCGATTCAGAGCTGTAAAAATCCAAAATCTGCAATTGTGCTCAGATTGCGGTTCTTGATACCTCAAATGATAGTTCACGGAACCTGTAATTGTTATACCATACATTTCGTAGAAAAATCGATTCGAAGAAAATCACCTTACTATAGCTCAGCCGATTCAGAGCTGTAAAAATCCAAAATCTGCAATTGTGCTCCGATTGCGGTTCTTGATACCTCAAATGATAGGTCTCAGGACCTGTAATTGTTATGCTAAACCGTTTTTAAATTGGTTGATTATTTCTATACATTTCACAGAAAAATCTATTCGAAGAAATCACCTTACAATAGCTCAGCCGATTCAGAGCTGTAAAAATCCAAAATCTGCAATTGTGCTCAGATTGCGGTTCTTGATACCTCAAATGATAGTTCACGGAACCTGTAATTGTTATACCATACATTTCGTAGAAAAATCGATTCGAAGAAAATCACCTTACTATAGCTCAGCCGATTCAGAGCTGTAAAAATCCAAAATCTGCAATTGTGCTCCGATTGCGGTTCTTGATACCTCAAATGATAGGTCTCGGGACCTGTAATTGTTATGCTAAACCGTTTTTAAATTGGTTGATTATTTCTATACATTTCACAGAAAAATCAATTCGAAGAAATCACCTTACAATAGCTCAGCCGATTCAGAGCTGTAAAAATCCAAAATCTGCAATTGTGCTCAGATTGCGGTTCTTGATACCTCAAATGATAGTTCACGGGACCTGTAATTGCTATACCATACATTTCGTAGAAAAATCGATTCGAAGAAAATCACCTTACTATAGCTCAGCCGATTCAGAGCTGTAAAAATCCAAAATCTGCAATTGTGCTCCGATTGCGGTTCTTGATACCTCAAATGATAGGTCTCGAGACCTGTAATTGTTATGCCAAACCGCGTTTAAATTGGTTGATTATTTCTATACATTTCACAGAAAAATCAATTCGAAGAAATCACCTTACAATAGCTCAGCCGATTCAGAGCTGTAAAAATCCAAAATCTGCAATTGTGCTCAGATTGCGGTTCTTGATACCTCAAATG
This sequence comes from Tipula vernalis, assembly GCA_958295665.1. Classification (NCBI taxonomy): domain Eukaryota; kingdom Metazoa; phylum Arthropoda; class Insecta; order Diptera; family Tipulidae; genus Tipula; species Tipula vernalis. The sequence continues at coordinate 62,233,675 of OY282560.1, read as the reverse complement.
ATAGTTCACGGGACCTGTAATTGCTATACCATACATTTCGTAGAAAAATCGATTCGAAGAAAATCACCTTACTATAGCTCAGCCGATTCAGAGCTGTAAAAATCCAAAATCTGCAATTGTGCTCCGATTGCGGTTCTTGATACCTCAAATGATAGGTCTCAGGACCTGTAATTGTTATGCTAAACCGTTTTTAAATTGGTTGATTATTTCTATACATTTCACAGAAAAATCTATTCGAAGAAATCACCTTACAATAGCTCAGCCGATTCAGAGCTGTAAAAATCCAAAATCTGCAATTGTGCTCAGATTGCGGTTCTTGATACCTCAAATGATAGTTCACGGAACCTGTAATTGTTATACCATACATTTCGTAGAAAAATCGATTCGAAGAAAATCACCTTACTATAGCTCAGCCGATTCAGAGCTGTAAAAATCCAAAATCTGCAATTGTGCTCCGATTGCGGTTCTTGATACCTCAAATGATAGGTCTCGAGACCTGTAATTGTTATGCCAAACCGCGTTTAAATTGGTTGATTATTTCTATACATTTCACAGAAAAATCAATTCGAAGAAATCACCTTACAATAGCTCAGCCGATTCAGAGCTGTAAAAATCCAAAATCTGCAATTGTGCTCAGATTGCGGTTCTTGATACCTCAAATGATAGTTCACGGAACCTGTAATTGTTATACCATACATTTCGTAGAAAAATCGATTCGAAGAAAATCACCTTACTATAGCTCAGCCGATTCAGAGCTGTAAAAATCCAAAATCTGCAATTGTGCTCCGATTGCGGTTCTTGATACCTCAAATGATAGGTCTCGAGACCTGTAATTGTTATGCCAAACCGCGTTTAAATTGGTTGATTATTTCTATACATTTCACAGAAAAATCAATTCGAAGAAATCACCTTACAATAGCTCAGCCGATTCAGAGCTGTAAAAATCCAAAATCTGCAATTGTGCTCAGATTGCGGTTCTTGATACCTCAAATGATAGTTCACGGGACCTGTAATTGCTATACCATACATTTCGTAGAAAAATCGATTCGAAGAAAATCACCTTACTATAGCTCAGCCGATTCAGAGCTGTAAAAATCCAAAATCTGCAATTGTGCTCCGATTGCGGTTCTTGATACCTCAAATGATAGGTCTCAGGACCTGTAATTGTTATGCTAAACCGTTTTTAAATTGGTTGATTATTTCTATACATTTCACAGAAAAATCTATTCGAAGAAATCACCTTACAATAGCTCAGCCGATTCAGAGCTGTAAAAATCCAAAATCTGCAATTGTGCTCAGATTGCGGTTCTTGATACCTCAAATGATAGTTCACGGAACCTGTAATTGTTATACCATACATTTCGTAGAAAAATCGATTCGAAGAAAATCACCTTACTATAGCTCAGCCGATTCAGAGCTGTAAAAATCCAAAATCTGCAATTGTGCTCCGATTGCGGTTCTTGATACCTCAAATGATAGGTCTCGGGACCTGTAATTGTTATGCTAAACCGTTTTTAAATTGGTTGATTATTTCTATACATTTCACAGAAAAATCAATTCGAAGAAATCACCTTACAATAGCTCAGCCGATTCAGAGCTGTAAAAATCCAAAATCTGCAATTGTGCTCAGATTGCGGTTCTTGATACCTCAAATGATAGTTCACGGGACCTGTAATTGCTATACCATACATTTCGTAGAAAAATCGATTCGAAGAAAATCACCTTACTATAGCTCAGCCGATTCAGAGCTGTAAAAATCCAAAATCTGCAATTGTGCTCCGATTGCGGTTCTTGATACCTCAAATGATAGGTCTCGAGACCTGTAATTGTTATGCCAAACCGCGTTTAAATTGGTTGATTATTTCTATACATTTCACAGAAAAATCAATTCGAAGAAATCACCTTACAATAGCTCAGCCGATTCAGAGCTGTAAAAATCCAAAATCTGCAATTGTGCTCAGATTGCGGTTCTTGATACCTCAAATGATAGTTCACGGGACCTGTAATTGCTATACCATACATTTCGTAGAAAAATCGATTCGAAGAAAATCACCTTACTATAGCTCAGCCGATTCAGAGCTGTAAAAATCCAAAATCTGCAATTGTGCTCCGATTGCGGTTCTTGATACCTCAAATGATAGGTCTCGAGACCTGTAATTGTTATGCCAAACCGCGTTTAAATTGGTTGATTATTTCTATACATTTCACAGAAAAATCAATTCGAAGAAATCACCTTACAATAGCTCAGCCGATTCAGAGCTGTAAAAATCCAAAATCTGCAATTGTGCTCAGATTGCGGTTCTTGATACCTCAAATGATAGTTCACGGGACCTGTAATTGCTATACCATACATTTCGTAGAAAAATCGATTCGAAGAAAATCACCTTACTATAGCTCAGCCGATTCAGAGCTGTAAAAATCCAAAATCTGCAATTGTGCTCCGATTGCGGTTCTTGATACCTCAAATGATAGGTCTCAGGACCTGTAATTGTTATGCTAAACCGTTTTTAAATTGGTTGATTATTTCTATACATTTCACAGAAAAATCTATTCGAAGAAATCACCTTACAATAGCTCAGCCGATTCAGAGCTGTAAAAATCCAAAATCTGCAATTGTGCTCAGATTGCGGTTCTTGATACCTCAAATGATAGTTCACGGAACCTGTAATTGTTATACCATACATTTCGTAGAAAAATCGATTCGAAGAAAATCACCTTACTATAGCTCAGCCGATTCAGAGCTGTAAAAATCCAAAATCTGCAATTGTGCTCCGATTGCGGTTCTTGATACCTCAAATGATAGGTCTCGAGACCTGTAATTGTTATGCCAAACCGCGTTTAAATTGGTTGATTATTTCTATACATTTCACAGAAAAATCAATTCGAAGAAATCACCTTACAATAGCTCAGCCGATTCAGAGCTGTAAAAATCCAAAATCTGCAATTGTGCTCAGATTGCGGTTCTTGATACCTCAAATGATAGTTCACGGGACCTGTAATTGCTATACCATACATTTCGTAGAAAAATCGATTCGAAGAAAATCACCTTACTATAGCTCAGCCGATTCAGAGCTGTAAAAATCCAAAATCTGCAATTGTGCTCCGATTGCGGTTCTTGATACCTCAAATGATAGGTCTCAGGACCTGTAATTGTTATGCTAAACCGTTTTTAAATTGGTTGATTATTTCTATACATTTCACAGAAAAATCTATTCGAAGAAATCACCTTACAATAGCTCAGCCGATTCAGAGCTGTAAAAATCCAAAATCTGCAATTGTGCTCAGATTGCGGTTCTTGATACCTCAAATGATAGTTCACGGAACCTGTAATTGTTATACCATACATTTCGTAGAAAAATCGATTCGAAGAAAATCACCTTACTATAGCTCAGCCGATTCAGAGCTGTAAAAATCCAAAATCTGCAATTGTGCTCCGATTGCGGTTCTTGATACCTCAAATGATAGGTCTCGGGACCTGTAATTGTTATGCTAAACCGTTTTTAAATTGGTTGATTATTTCTATACATTTCACAGAAAAATCAATTCGAAGAAATCACCTTACAATAGCTCAGCCGATTCAGAGCTGTAAAAATCCAAAATCTGCAATTGTGCTCAGATTGCGGTTCTTGATACCTCAAATGATAGTTCACGGGACCTGTAATTGCTATACCATACATTTCGTAGAAAAATCGATTCGAAGAAAATCACCTTACTATAGCTCAGCCGATTCAGAGCTGTAAAAATCCAAAATCTGCAATTGTGCTCCGATTGCGGTTCTTGATACCTCAAATGATAGGTCTCGAGACCTGTAATTGTTATGCCAAACCGCGTTTAAATTGGTTGATTATTTCTATACATTTCACAGAAAAATCAATTCGAAGAAATCACCTTACAATAGCTCAGCCGATTCAGAGCTGTAAAAATCCAAAATCTGCAATTGTGCTCAGATTGCGGTTCTTGATACCTCAAATGATAGTTCACGGGACCTGTAATTGCTATACCATACATTTCGTAGAAAAATCGATTCGAAGAAAATCACCTTACTATAGCTCAGCCGATTCAGAGCTGTAAAAATCCAAAATCTGCAATTGTGCTCCGATTGCGGTTCTTGATACCTCAAATGATAGGTCTCAGGACCTGTAATTGTTATGCTAAACCGTTTTTAAATTGGTTGATTATTTCTATACATTTCACAGAAAAATCTATTCGAAGAAATCACCTTACAATAGCTCAGCCGATTCAGAGCTGTAAAAATCCAAAATCTGCAATTGTGCTCAGATTGCGGTTCTTGATACCTCAAATGATAGTTCACGGAACCTGTAATTGTTATACCATACATTTCGTAGAAAAATCGATTCGAAGAAAATCACCTTACTATAGCTCAGCCGATTCAGAGCTGTAAAAATCCAAAATCTGCAATTGTGCTCCGATTGCGGTTCTTGATACCTCAAATGATAGGTCTCGAGACCTGTAATTGTTATGCCAAACCGCGTTTAAATTGGTTGATTATTTCTATACATTTCACAGAAAAATCAATTCGAAGAAATCACCTTACAATAGCTCAGCCGATTCAGAGCTGTAAAAATCCAAAATCTGCAATTGTGCTCAGATTGCGGTTCTTGATACCTCAAATGATAGTTCACGGGACCTGTAATTGCTATACCATACATTTCGTAGAAAAATCGATTCGAAGAAAATCACCTTACTATAGCTCAGCCGATTCAGAGCTGTAAAAATCCAAAATCTGCAATTGTGCTCCGATTGCGGTTCTTGATACCTCAAATGATAGGTCTCAGGACCTGTAATTGTTATGCTAAACCGTTTTTAAATTGGTTGATTATTTCTATACATTTCACAGAAAAATCTATTCGAAGAAATCACCTTACAATAGCTCAGCCGATTCAGAGCTGTAAAAATCCAAAATCTGCAATTGTGCTCAGATTGCGGTTCTTGATACCTCAAATGATAGTTCACGGAACCTGTAATTGTTATACCATACATTTCGTAGAAAAATCGATTCGAAGAAAATCACCTTACTATAGCTCAGCCGATTCAGAGCTGTAAAAATCCAAAATCTGCAATTGTGCTCCGATTGCGGTTCTTGATACCTCAAATGATAGGTCTCGGGACCTGTAATTGTTATGCTAAACCGTTTTTAAATTGGTTGATTATTTCTATACATTTCACAGAAAAATCAATTCGAAGAAATCACCTTACAATAGCTCAGCCGATTCAGAGCTGTAAAAATCCAAAATCTGCAATTGTGCTCAGATTGCGGTTCTTGATACCTCAAATGATAGTTCACGGGACCTGTAATTGCTATACCATACATTTCGTAGAAAAATCGATTCGAAGAAAATCACCTTACTATAGCTCAGCCGATTCAGAGCTGTAAAAATCCAAAATCTGCAATTGTGCTCCGATTGCGGTTCTTGATACCTCAAATGATAGGTCTCGAGACCTGTAATTGTTATGCCAAACCGCGTTTAAATTGGTTGATTATTTCTATACATTTCACAGAAAAATCAATTCGAAGAAATCACCTTACAATAGCTCAGCCGATTCAGAGCTGTAAAAATCCAAAATCTGCAATTGTGCTCAGATTGCGGTTCTTGATACCTCAAATGATAGTTCACGGGACCTGTAATTGCTATACCATACATTTCGTAGAAAAATCGATTCGAAGAAAATCACCTTACTATAGCTCAGCCGATTCAGAGCTGTAAAAATCCAAAATCTGCAATTGTGCTCCGATTGCGGTTCTTGATACCTCAAATGATAGGTCTCGAGACCTGTAATTGTTATGCCAAACCGCGTTTAAATTGGTTGATTATTTCTATACATTTCACAGAAAAATCAATTCGAAGAAATCACCTTACAATAGCTCAGCCGATTCAGAGCTGTAAAAATCCAAAATCTGCAATTGTGCTCAGATTGCGGTTCTTGATACCTCAAATGATAGTTCACGGGACCTGTAATTGCTATACCATACATTTCGTAGAAAAATCGATTCGAAGAAAATCACCTTACTATAGCTCAGCCGATTCAGAGCTGTAAAAATCCAAAATCTGCAATTGTGCTCCGATTGCGGTTCTTGATACCTCAAATGATAGGTCTCAGGACCTGTAATTGTTATGCTAAACCGTTTTTAAATTGGTTGATTATTTCTATACATTTCACAGAAAAATCTATTCGAAGAAATCACCTTACAATAGCTCAGCCGATTCAGAGCTGTAAAAATCCAAAATCTGCAATTGTGCTCAGATTGCGGTTCTTGATACCTCAAATGATAGTTCACGGAACCTGTAATTGTTATACCATACATTTCGTAGAAAAATCGATTCGAAGAAAATCACCTTACTATAGCTCAGCCGATTCAGAGCTGTAAAAATCCAAAATCTGCAATTGTGCTCCGATTGCGGTTCTTGATACCTCAAATGATAGGTCTCGAGACCTGTAATTGTTATGCCAAACCGCGTTTAAATTGGTTGATTATTTCTATACATTTCACAGAAAAATCAATTCGAAGAAATCACCTTACAATAGCTCAGCCGATTCAGAGCTGTAAAAATCCAAAATCTGCAATTGTGCTCAGATTGCGGTTCTTGATACCTCAAATGATAGTTCACGGGACCTGTAATTGCTATACCATACATTTCGTAGAAAAATCGATTCGAAGAAAATCACCTTACTATAGCTCAGCCGATTCAGAGCTGTAAAAATCCAAAATCTGCAATTGTGCTCCGATTGCGGTTCTTGATACCTCAAATGATAGGTCTCAGGACCTGTAATTGTTATGCTAAACCGTTTTTAAATTGGTTGATTATTTCTATACATTTCACAGAAAAATCTATTCGAAGAAATCACCTTACAATAGCTCAGCCGATTCAGAGCTGTAAAAATCCAAAATCTGCAATTGTGCTCAGATTGCGGTTCTTGATACCTCAAATGATAGTTCACGGAACCTGTAATTGTTATACCATACATTTCGTAGAAAAATCGATTCGAAGAAAATCACCTTACTATAGCTCAGCCGATTCAGAGCTGTAAAAATCCAAAATCTGCAATTGTGCTCCGATTGCGGTTCTTGATACCTCAAATGATAGGTCTCGGGACCTGTAATTGTTATGCTAAACCGTTTTTAAATTGGTTGATTATTTCTATACATTTCACAGAAAAATCAATTCGAAGAAATCACCTTACAATAGCTCAGCCGATTCAGAGCTGTAAAAATCCAAAATCTGCAATTGTGCTCAGATTGCGGTTCTTGATACCTCAAATGATAGTTCACGGGACCTGTAATTGCTATACCATACATTTCGTAGAAAAATCGATTCGAAGAAAATCACCTTACTATAGCTCAGCCGATTCAGAGCTGTAAAAATCCAAAATCTGCAATTGTGCTCCGATTGCGGTTCTTGATACCTCAAATGATAGGTCTCGAGACCTGTAATTGTTATGCCAAACCGCGTTTAAATTGGTTGATTATTTCTATACATTTCACAGAAAAATCAATTCGAAGAAATCACCTTACAATAGCTCAGCCGATTCAGAGCTGTAAAAATCCAAAATCTGCAATTGTGCTCAGATTGCGGTTCTTGATACCTCAAATGATAGTTCACGGGACCTGTAATTGCTATACCATACATTTCGTAGAAAAATCGATTCGAAGAAAATCACCTTACTATAGCTCAGCCGATTCAGAGCTGTAAAAATCCAAAATCTGCAATTGTGCTCAGATTGCGGTTCTTGATACCTCAAATGATAGTTCACGGGACCTGTAATTGCTATACCATACATTTCGTAGAAAAATCGATTCGAAGAAAATCACCTTACTATAGCTCAGCCGATTCAGAGCTGTAAAAATCCAAAATCTGCAATTGTGCTCCGATTGCGGTTCTTGATACCTCAAATGATAGGTCTCAGGACCTGTAATTGTTATGCTAAACCGTTTTTAAATTGGTTGATTATTTCTATACATTTCACAGAAAAATCTATTCGAAGAAATCACCTTACAATAGCTCAGCCGATTCAGAGCTGTAAAAATCCAAAATCTGCAATTGTGCTCAGATTGCGGTTCTTGATACCTCAAATGATAGTTCACGGAACCTGTAATTGTTATACCATACATTTCGTAGAAAAATCGATTCGAAGAAAATCACCTTACTATAGCTCAGCCGATTCAGAGCTGTAAAAATCCAAAATCTGCAATTGTGCTCCGATTGCGGTTCTTGATACCTCAAATGATAGGTCTCGAGACCTGTAATTGTTATGCCAAACCGCGTTTAAATTGGTTGATTATTTCTATACATTTCACAGAAAAATCAATTCGAAGAAATCACCTTACAATAGCTCAGCCGATTCAGAGCTGTAAAAATCCAAAATCTGCAATTGTGCTCAGATTGCGGTTCTTGATACCTCAAATGATAGTTCACGGGACCTGTAATTGCTATACCATACATTTCGTAGAAAAATCGATTCGAAGAAAATCACCTTACTATAGCTCAGCCGATTCAGAGCTGTAAAAATCCAAAATCTGCAATTGTGCTCCGATTGCGGTTCTTGATACCTCAAATGATAGGTCTCAGGACCTGTAATTGTTATGCTAAACCGTTTTTAAATTGGTTGATTATTTCTATACATTTCACAGAAAAATCTATTCGAAGAAATCACCTTACAATAGCTCAGCCGATTCAGAGCTGTAAAAATCCAAAATCTGCAATTGTGCTCAGATTGCGGTTCTTGATACCTCAAATGATAGTTCACGGAACCTGTAATTGTTATACCATACATTTCGTAGAAAAATCGATTCGAAGAAAATCACCTTACTATAGCTCAGCCGATTCAGAGCTGTAAAAATCCAAAATCTGCAATTGTGCTCCGATTGCGGTTCTTGATACCTCAAATGATAGGTCTCGGGACCTGTAATTGTTATGCTAAACCGTTTTTAAATTGGTTGATTATTTCTATACATTTCACAGAAAAATCAATTCGAAGAAATCACCTTACAATAGCTCAGCCGATTCAGAGCTGTAAAAATCCAAAATCTGCAATTGTGCTCAGATTGCGGTTCTTGATACCTCAAATGATAGTTCACGGGACCTGTAATTGCTATACCATACATTTCGTAGAAAAATCGATTCGAAGAAAATCACCTTACTATAGCTCAGCCGATTCAGAGCTGTAAAAATCCAAAATCTGCAATTGTGCTCCGATTGCGGTTCTTGATACCTCAAATGATAGGTCTCAGGACCTGTAATTGTTATGCTAAACCGTTTTTAAATTGGTTGATTATTTCTATACATTTCACAGAAAAATCTATTCGAAGAAATCACCTTACAATAGCTCAGCCGATTCAGAGCTGTAAAAATCCAAAATCTGCAATTGTGCTCAGATTGCGGTTCTTGATACCTCAAATGATAGTTCACGGAACCTGTAATTGTTATACCATACATTTCGTAGAAAAATCGATTCGAAGAAAATCACCTTACTATAGCTCAGCCGATTCAGAGCTGTAAAAATCCAAAATCTGCAATTGTGCTCCGATTGCGGTTCTTGATACCTCAAATGATAGGTCTCGAGACCTGTAATTGTTATGCCAAACCGCGTTTAAATTGGTTGATTATTTCTATACATTTCACAGAAAAATCAATTCGAAGAAATCACCTTACAATAGCTCAGCCGATTCAGAGCTGTAAAAATCCAAAATCTGCAATTGTGCTCAGATTGCGGTTCTTGATACCTCAAATGATAGTTCACGGGACCTGTAATTGCTATACCATACATTTCGTAGAAAAATCGATTCGAAGAAAATCACCTTACTATAGCTCAGCCGATTCAGAGCTGTAAAAATCCAAAATCTGCAATTGTGCTCCGATTGCGGTTCTTGATACCTCAAATGATAGGTCTCAGGACCTGTAATTGTTATGCTAAACCGTTTTTAAATTGGTTGATTATTTCTATACATTTCACAGAAAAATCTATTCGAAGAAATCACCTTACAATAGCTCAGCCGATTCAGAGCTGTAAAAATCCAAAATCTGCAATTGTGCTCAGATTGCGGTTCTTGATACCTCAAATGATAGTTCACGGAACCTGTAATTGTTATACCATACATTTCGTAGAAAAATCGATTCGAAGAAAATCACCTTACTATAGCTCAGCCGATTCAGAGCTGTAAAAATCCAAAATCTGCAATTGTGCTCCGATTGCGGTTCTTGATACCTCAAATGATAGGTCTCGAGACCTGTAATTGTTATGCCAAACCGCGTTTAAATTGGTTGATTATTTCTATACATTTCACAGAAAAATCAATTCGAAGAAATCACCTTACAATAGCTCAGCCGATTCAGAGCTGTAAAAATCCAAAATCTGCAATTGTGCTCAGATTGCGGTTCTTGATACCTCAAATGATAGTTCACGGGACCTGTAATTGCTATACCATACATTTCGTAGAAAAATCGATTCGAAGAAAATCACCTTACTATAGCTCAGCCGATTCAGAGCTGTAAAAATCCAAAATCTGCAATTGTGCTCCGATTGCGGTTCTTGATACCTCAAATGATAGGTCTCAGGACCTGTAATTGTTATGCTAAACCGTTTTTAAATTGGTTGATTATTTCTATACATTTCACAGAAAAATCTATTCGAAGAAATCACCTTACAATAGCTCAGCCGATTCAGAGCTGTAAAAATCCAAAATCTGCAATTGTGCTCAGATTGCGGTTCTTGATACCTCAAATGATAGTTCACGGAACCTGTAATTGTTATACCATACATTTCGTAGAAAAATCGATTCGAAGAAAATCACCTTACTATAGCTCAGCCGATTCAGAGCTGTAAAAATCCAAAATCTGCAATTGTGCTCCGATTGCGGTTCTTGATACCTCAAATGATAGGTCTCGGGACCTGTAATTGTTATGCTAAACCGTTTTTAAATTGGTTGATTATTTCTATACATTTCACAGAAAAATCAATTCGAAGAAATCACCTTACAATAGCTCAGCCGATTCAGAGCTGTAAAAATCCAAAATCTGCAATTGTGCTCAGATTGCGGTTCTTGATACCTCAAATGATAGTTCACGGGACCTGTAATTGCTATACCATACATTTCGTAGAAAAATCGATTCGAAGAAAATCACCTTACTATAGCTCAGCCGATTCAGAGCTGTAAAAATCCAAAATCTGCAATTGTGCTCCGATTGCGGTTCTTGATACCTCAAATGATAGGTCTCGAGACCTGTAATTGTTATGCCAAACCGCGTTTAAATTGGTTGATTATTTCTATACATTTCACAGAAAAATCAATTCGAAGAAATCACCTTACAATAGCTCAGCCGATTCAGAGCTGTAAAAATCCAAAATCTGCAATTGTGCTCAGATTGCGGTTCTTGATACCTCAAATGATAGTTCACGGGACCTGTAATTGCTATACCATACATTTCGTAGAAAAATCGATTCGAAGAAAATCACCTTACTATAGCTCAGCCGATTCAGAGCTGTAAAAATCCAAAATCTGCAATTGTGCTCCGATTGCGGTTCTTGATACCTCAAATGATAGGTCTCAGGACCTGTAATTGTTATGCTAAACCGTTTTTAAATTGGTTGATTATTTCTATACATTTCACAGAAAAATCTATTCGAAGAAATCACCTTACAATAGCTCAGCCGATTCAGAGCTGTAAAAATCCAAAATCTGCAATTGTGCTCAGATTGCGGTTCTTGATACCTCAAATGATAGTTCACGGAACCTGTAATTGTTATACCATACATTTCGTAGAAAAATCGATTCGAAGAAAATCACCTTACTATAGCTCAGCCGATTCAGAGCTGTAAAAATCCAAAATCTGCAATTGTGCTCCGATTGCGGTTCTTGATACCTCAAATGATAGGTCTCGAGACCTGTAATTGTTATGCCAAACCGCGTTTAAATTGGTTGATTATTTCTATACATTTCACAGAAAAATCAATTCGAAGAAATCACCTTACAATAGCTCAGCCGATTCAGAGCTGTAAAAATCCAAAATCTGCAATTGTGCTCAGATTGCGGTTCTTGATACCTCAAATGATAGTTCACGGGACCTGTAATTGCTATACCATACATTTCGTAGAAAAATCGATTCGAAGAAAATCACCTTACTATAGCTCAGCCGATTCAGAGCTGTAAAAATCCAAAATCTGCAATTGTGCTCCGATTGCGGTTCTTGATACCTCAAATGATAGGTCTCAGGACCTGTAATTGTTATGCTAAACCGTTTTTAAATTGGTTGATTATTTCTATACATTTCACAGAAAAATCTATTCGAAGAAATCACCTTACAATAGCTCAGCCGATTCAGAGCTGTAAAAATCCAAAATCTGCAATTGTGCTCAGATTGCGGTTCTTGATACCTCAAATGATAGTTCACGGAACCTGTAATTGTTATACCATACATTTCGTAGAAAAATCGATTCGAAGAAAATCACCTTACTATAGCTCAGCCGATTCAGAGCTGTAAAAATCCAAAATCTGCAATTGTGCTCCGATTGCGGTTCTTGATACCTCAAATGATAGGTCTCGGGACCTGTAATTGTTATGCTAAACCGTTTTTAAATTGGTTGATTATTTCTATACATTTCACAGAAAAATCAATTCGAAGAAATCACCTTACAATAGCTCAGCCGATTCAGAGCTGTAAAAATCCAAAATCTGCAATTGTGCTCAGATTGCGGTTCTTGATACCTCAAATGATAGTTCACGGGACCTGTAATTGCTATACCATACATTTCGTAGAAAAATCGATTCGAAGAAAATCACCTTACTATAGCTCAGCCGATTCAGAGCTGTAAAAATCCAAAATCTGCAATTGTGCTCCGATTGCGGTTCTTGATACCTCAAATGATAGGTCTCGAGACCTGTAATTGTTATGCCAAACCGCGTTTAAATTGGTTGATTATTTCTATACATTTCACAGAAAAATCAATTCGAAGAAATCACCTTACAATAGCTCAGCCGATTCAGAGCTGTAAAAATCCAAAATCTGCAATTGTGCTCAGATTGCGGTTCTTGATACCTCAAATGATAGTTCACGGGACCTGTAATTGCTATACCATACATTTCGTAGAAAAATCGATTCGAAGAAAATCACCTTACTATAGCTCAGCCGATTCAGAGCTGTAAAAATCCAAAATCTGCAATTGTGCTCCGATTGCGGTTCTTGATACCTCAAATGATAGGTCTCGAGACCTGTAATTGTTATGCCAAACCGCGTTTAAATTGGTTGATTATTTCTATACATTTCACAGAAAAATCAATTCGAAGAAATCACCTTACAATAGCTCAGCCGATTCAGAGCTGTAAAAATCCAAAATCTGCAATTGTGCTCAGATTGCGGTTCTTGATACCTCAAATGATAGTTCACGGGACCTGTAATTGCTATACCATACATTTCGTAGAAAAATCGATTCGAAGAAAATCACCTTACTATAGCTCAGCCGATTCAGAGCTGTAAAAATCCAAAATCTGCAATTGTGCTCCGATTGCGGTTCTTGATACCTCAAATGATAGGTCTCAGGACCTGTAATTGTTATGCTAAACCGTTTTTAAATTGGTTGATTATTTCTATACATTTCACAGAAAAATCTATTCGAAGAAATCACCTTACAATAGCTCAGCCGATTCAGAGCTGTAAAAATCCAAAATCTGCAATTGTGCTCAGATTGCGGTTCTTGATACCTCAAATGATAGTTCACGGAACCTGTAATTGTTATACCATACATTTCGTAGAAAAATCGATTCGAAGAAAATCACCTTACTATAGCTCAGCCGATTCAGAGCTGTAAAAATCCAAAATCTGCAATTGTGCTCCGATTGCGGTTCTTGATACCTCAAATGATAGGTCTCGAGACCTGTAATTGTTATGCCAAACCGCGTTTAAATTGGTTGATTATTTCTATACATTTCACAGAAAAATCAATTCGAAGAAATCACCTTACAATAGCTCAGCCGATTCAGAGCTGTAAAAATCCAAAATCTGCAATTGTGCTCAGATTGCGGTTCTTGATACCTCAAATGATAGTTCACGGGACCTGTAATTGCTATACCATACATTTCGTAGAAAAATCGATTCGAAGAAAATCACCTTACTATAGCTCAGCCGATTCAGAGCTGTAAAAATCCAAAATCTGCAATTGTGCTCCGATTGCGGTTCTTGATACCTCAAATGATAGGTCTCAGGACCTGTAATTGTTATGCTAAACCGTTTTTAAATTGGTTGATTATTTCTATACATTTCACAGAAAAATCTATTCGAAGAAATCACCTTACAATAGCTCAGCCGATTCAGAGCTGTAAAAATCCAAAATCTGCAATTGTGCTCAGATTGCGGTTCTTGATACCTCAAATGATAGTTCACGGAACCTGTAATTGTTATACCATACATTTCGTAGAAAAATCGATTCGAAGAAAATCACCTTACTATAGCTCAGCCGATTCAGAGCTGTAAAAATCCAAAATCTGCAATTGTGCTCCGATTGCGGTTCTTGATACCTCAAATGATAGGTCTCGAGACCTGTAATTGTTATGCCAAACCGCGTTTAAATTGGTTGATTATTTCTATACATTTCACAGAAAAATCAATTCGAAGAAATCACCTTACAATAGCTCAGCCGATTCAGAGCTGTAAAAATCCAAAATCTGCAATTGTGCTCAGATTGCGGTTCTTGATACCTCAAATGATAGTTCACGGGACCTGTAATTGCTATACCATACATTTCGTAGAAAAATCGATTCGAAGAAAATCACCTTACTATAGCTCAGCCGATTCAGAGCTGTAAAAATCCAAAATCTGCAATTGTGCTCCGATTGCGGTTCTTGATACCTCAAATGATAGGTCTCAGGACCTGTAATTGTTATGCTAAACCGTTTTTAAATTGGTTGATTATTTCTATACATTTCACAGAAAAATCTATTCGAAGAAATCACCTTACAATAGCTCAGCCGATTCAGAGCTGTAAAAATCCAAAATCTGCAATTGTGCTCAGATTGCGGTTCTTGATACCTCAAATGATAGTTCACGGAACCTGTAATTGTTATACCATACATTTCGTAGAAAAATCGATTCGAAGAAAATCACCTTACTATAGCTCAGCCGATTCAGAGCTGTAAAAATCCAAAATCTGCAATTGTGCTCCGATTGCGGTTCTTGATACCTCAAATGATAGGTCTCGGGACCTGTAATTGTTATGCTAAACCGTTTTTAAATTGGTTGATTATTTCTATACATTTCACAGAAAAATCAATTCGAAGAAATCACCTTACAATAGCTCAGCCGATTCAGAGCTGTAAAAATCCAAAATCTGCAATTGTGCTCAGATTGCGGTTCTTGATACCTCAAATGATAGTTCACGGGACCTGTAATTGCTATACCATACATTTCGTAGAAAAATCGATTCGAAGAAAATCACCTTACTATAGCTCAGCCGATTCAGAGCTGTAAAAATCCAAAATCTGCAATTGTGCTCCGATTGCGGTTCTTGATACCTCAAATGATAGTTCACGGAACCTGTAATTGTTATACCATACATTTCGTAGAAAAATCGATTCGAAGAAAATCACCTTACTATAGCTCAGCCGATTCAGAGCTGTAAAAATCCAAAATCTGCAATTGTGCTCAGATTGCGGTTCTTGATACCTCAAATGATAGTTCACGGGACCTGTAATTGCTATACCATACATTTCGTAGAAAAATCGATTCGAAGAAAATCACCTTACTATAGCTCAGCCGATTCAGAGCTGTAAAAATCCAAAATCTGCAATTGTGCTCCGATTGCGGTTCTTGATACCTCAAATGATAGGTCTCAGGACCTGTAATTGTTATGCTAAACCGTTTTTAAATTGGTTGATTATTTCTATACATTTCACAGAAAAATCTATTCGAAGAAATCACCTTACAATAGCTCAGCCGATTCAGAGCTGTAAAAATCCAAAATCTGCAATTGTGCTCAGATTGCGGTTCTTGATACCTCAAATGATAGTTCACGGGACCTGTAATTGCTATACCATACATTTCGTAGAAAAATCGATTCGAAGAAAATCACCTTACTATAGCTCAGCCGATTCAGAGCTGTAAAAATCCAAAATCTGCAATTGTGCTCCGATTGCGGTTCTTGATACCTCAAATGATAGGTCTCGAGACCTGTAATTGTTATGCCAAACCGCGTTTAAATTGGTTGATTATTTCTATACATTTCACAGAAAAATCAATTCGAAGAAATCACCTTACAATAGCTCAGCCGATTCAGAGCTGTAAAAATCCAAAATCTGCAATTGTGCTCAGATTGCGGTTCTTGATACCTCAAATGATAGTTCACGGGACCTGTAATTGCTATACCATACATTTCGTAGAAAAATCGATTCGAAGAAAATCACCTTACTATAGCTCAGCCGATTCAGAGCTGTAAAAATCCAAAATCTGCAATTGTGCTCCGATTGCGGTTCTTGATACCTCAAATGATAGGTCTCAGGACCTGTAATTGTTATGCTAAACCGTTTTTAAATTGGTTGATTATTTCTATACATTTCACAGAAAAATCTATTCGAAGAAATCACCTTACAATAGCTCAGCCGATTCAGAGCTGTAAAAATCCAAAATCTGCAATTGTGCTCAGATTGCGGTTCTTGATACCTCAAATGATAGTTCACGGAACCTGTAATTGTTATACCATACATTTCGTAGAAAAATCGATTCGAAGAAAATCACCTTACTATAGCTCAGCCGATTCAGAGCTGTAAAAATCCAAAATCTGCAATTGTGCTCCGATTGCGGTTCTTGATACCTCAAATGATAGGTCTCGAGACCTGTAATTGTTATGCCAAACCGCGTTTAAATTGGTTGATTATTTCTATACATTTCACAGAAAAATCAATTCGAAGAAATCACCTTACAATAGCTCAGCCGATTCAGAGCTGTAAAAATCCAAAATCTGCAATTGTGCTCAGATTGCGGTTCTTGATACCTCAAATGATAGTTCACGGGACCTGTAATTGCTATACCATACATTTCGTAGAAAAATCGATTCGAAGAAAATCACCTTACTATAGCTCAGCCGATTCAGAGCTGTAAAAATCCAAAATCTGCAATTGTGCTCCGATTGCGGTTCTTGATACCTCAAATGATAGGTCTCAGGACCTGTAATTGTTATGCTAAACCGTTTTTAAATTGGTTGATTATTTCTATACATTTCACAGAAAAATCTATTCGAAGAAATCACCTTACAATAGCTCAGCCGATTCAGAGCTGTAAAAATCCAAAATCTGCAATTGTGCTCAGATTGCGGTTCTTGATACCTCAAATGATAGTTCACGGAACCTGTAATTGTTATACCATACATTTCGTAGAAAAATCGATTCGAAGAAAATCACCTTACTATAGCTCAGCCGATTCAGAGCTGTAAAAATCCAAAATCTGCAATTGTGCTCCGATTGCGGTTCTTGATACCTCAAATGATAGGTCTCGAGACCTGTAATTGTTATGCCAAACCGCGTTTAAATTGGTTGATTATTTCTATACATTTCACAGAAAAATCAATTCGAAGAAATCACCTTACAATAGCTCAGCCGATTCAGAGCTGTAAAAATCCAAAATCTGCAATTGTGCTCAGATTGCGGTTCTTGATACCTCAAATGATAGTTCACGGGACCTGTAATTGCTATACCATACATTTCGTAGAAAAATCGATTCGAAGAAAATCACCTTACTATAGCTCAGCCGATTCAGAGCTGTAAAAATCCAAAATCTGCAATTGTGCTCCGATTGCGGTTCTTGATACCTCAAATGATAGGTCTCAGGACCTGTAATTGTTATGCTAAACCGTTTTTAAATTGGTTGATTATTTCTATACATTTCACAGAAAAATCTATTCGAAGAAATCACCTTACAATAGCTCAGCCGATTCAGAGCTGTAAAAATCCAAAATCTGCAATTGTGCTCAGATTGCGGTTCTTGATACCTCAAATGATAGTTCACGGAACCTGTAATTGTTATACCATACATTTCGTAGAAAAATCGATTCGAAGAAAATCACCTTACTATAGCTCAGCCGATTCAGAGCTGTAAAAATCCAAAATCTGCAATTGTGCTCCGATTGCGGTTCTTGATACCTCAAATGATAGGTCTCGGGACCTGTAATTGTTATGCTAAACCGTTTTTAAATTGGTTGATTATTTCTATACATTTCACAGAAAAATCAATTCGAAGAAATCACCTTACAATAGCTCAGCCGATTCAGAGCTGTAAAAATCCAAAATCTGCAATTGTGCTCAGATTGCGGTTCTTGATACCTCAAATGATAGTTCACGGGACCTGTAATTGCTATACCATACATTTCGTAGAAAAATCGATTCGAAGAAAATCACCTTACTATAGCTCAGCCGATTCAGAGCTGTAAAAATCCAAAATCTGCAATTGTGCTCCGATTGCGGTTCTTGATACCTCAAATGATAGGTCTCGAGACCTGTAATTGTTATGCCAAACCGCGTTTAAATTGGTTGATTATTTCTATACATTTCACAGAAAAATCAATTCGAAGAAATCACCTTACAATAGCTCAGCCGATTCAGAGCTGTAAAAATCCAAAATCTGCAATTGTGCTCAGATTGCGGTTCTTGATACCTCAAATGATAGTTCACGGGACCTGTAATTGCTATACCATACATTTCGTAGAAAAATCGATTCGAAGAAAATCACCTTACTATAGCTCAGCCGATTCAGAGCTGTAAAAATCCAAAATCTGCAATTGTGCTCCGATTGCGGTTCTTGATACCTCAAATGATAGGTCTCAGGACCTGTAATTGTTATGCTAAACCGTTTTTAAATTGGTTGATTATTTCTATACATTTCACAGAAAAATCTATTCGAAGAAATCACCTTACAATAGCTCAGCCGATTCAGAGCTGTAAAAATCCAAAATCTGCAATTGTGCTCAGATTGCGGTTCTTGATACCTCAAATGATAGTTCACGGAACCTGTAATTGTTATACCATACATTTCGTAGAAAAATCGATTCGAAGAAAATCACCTTACTATAGCTCAGCCGATTCAGAGCTGTAAAAATCCAAAATCTGCAATTGTGCTCCGATTGCGGTTCTTGATACCTCAAATGATAGGTCTCGAGACCTGTAATTGTTATGCCAAACCGCGTTTAAATTGGTTGATTATTTCTATACATTTCACAGAAAAATCAATTCGAAGAAATCACCTTACAATAGCTCAGCCGATTCAGAGCTGTAAAAATCCAAAATCTGCAATTGTGCTCAGATTGCGGTTCTTGATACCTCAAATGATAGTTCACGGGACCTGTAATTGCTATACCATACATTTCGTAGAAAAATCGATTCGAAGAAAATCACCTTACTATAGCTCAGCCGATTCAGAGCTGTAAAAATCCAAAATCTGCAATTGTGCTCCGATTGCGGTTCTTGATACCTCAAATGATAGGTCTCGGGACCTGTAATTGTTATGCTAAACCGTTTTTAAATTGGTTGATTATTTCTATACATTTCACAGAAAAATCAATTCGAAGAAATCACCTTACAATAGCTCAGCCGATTCAGAGCTGTAAAAATCCAAAATCTGCAATTGTGCTCAGATTGCGGTTCTTGATACCTCAAATGATAGTTCACGGGACCTGTAATTGCTATACCATACATTTCGTAGAAAAATCGATTCGAAGAAAATCACCTTACTATAGCTCAGCCGATTCAGAGCTGTAAAAATCCAAAATCTGCAATTGTGCTCCGATTGCGGTTCTTGATACCTCAAATGATAGGTCTCGAGACCTGTAATTGTTATGCCAAACCGCGTTTAAATTGGTTGATTATTTCTATACATTTCACAGAAAAATCAATTCGAAGAAATCACCTTACAATAGCTCAGCCGATTCAGAGCTGTAAAAATCCAAAATCTGCAATTGTGCTCAGATTGCGGTTCTTGATACCTCAAATGATAGTTCACGGGACCTGTAATTGCTATACCATACATTTCGTAGAAAAATCGATTCGAAGAAAATCACCTTACTATAGCTCAGCCGATTCAGAGCTGTAAAAATCCAAAATCTGCAATTGTGCTCCGATTGCGGTTCTTGATACCTCAAATGATAGGTCTCAGGACCTGTAATTGTTATGCTAAACCGTTTTTAAATTGGTTGATTATTTCTATACATTTCACAGAAAAATCTATTCGAAGAAATCACCTTACAATAGCTCAGCCGATTCAGAGCTGTAAAAATCCAAAATCTGCAATTGTGCTCAGATTGCGGTTCTTGATACCTCAAATGATAGTTCACGGAACCTGTAATTGTTATACCATACATTTCGTAGAAAAATCGATTCGAAGAAAATCACCTTACTATAGCTCAGCCGATTCAGAGCTGTAAAAATCCAAAATCTGCAATTGTGCTCCGATTGCGGTTCTTGATACCTCAAATGATAGGTCTCGAGACCTGTAATTGTTATGCCAAACCGCGTTTAAATTGGTTGATTATTTCTATACATTTCACAGAAAAATCAATTCGAAGAAATCACCTTACAATAGCTCAGCCGATTCAGAGCTGTAAAAATCCAAAATCTGCAATTGTGCTCAGATTGCGGTTCTTGATACCTCAAATGATAGTTCACGGGACCTGTAATTGCTATACCATACATTTCGTAGAAAAATCGATTCGAAGAAAATCACCTTACTATAGCTCAGCCGATTCAGAGCTGTAAAAATCCAAAATCTGCAATTGTGCTCCGATTGCGGTTCTTGATACCTCAAATGATAGGTCTCAGGACCTGTAATTGTTATGCTAAACCGTTTTTAAATTGGTTGATTATTTCTATACATTTCACAGAAAAATCTATTCGAAGAAATCACCTTACAATAGCTCAGCCGATTCAGAGCTGTAAAAATCCAAAATCTGCAATTGTGCTCAGATTGCGGTTCTTGATACCTCAAATGATAGTTCACGGAACCTGTAATTGTTATACCATACATTTCGTAGAAAAATCGATTCGAAGAAAATCACCTTACTATAGCTCAGCCGATTCAGAGCTGTAAAAATCCAAAATCTGCAATTGTGCTCCGATTGCGGTTCTTGATACCTCAAATGATAGGTCTCGGGACCTGTAATTGTTATGCTAAACCGTTTTTAAATTGGTTGATTATTTCTATACATTTCACAGAAAAATCAATTTGAAGAAATCACCTTACAATAGCTCAGCCGATTCAGAGCTGTAAAAATCCAAAATCTGCAATTGTGCTCAGATTGCGGTTCTTGATACCTCAAATGATAGTTCACGGGACCTGTAATTGCTATACCATACATTTCGTAGAAAAATCGATTCGAAGAAAATCACCTTACTATAGCTCAGCCGATTCAGAGCTGTAAAAATCCAAAATCTGCAATTGTGCTCCGATTGCGGTTCTTGATACCTCAAATGATAGGTCTCGAGACCTGTAATTGTTATGCCAAACCGCGTTTAAATTGGTTGATTATTTCTATACATTTCACAGAAAAATCAATTCGAAGAAATCACCTTACAATAGCTCAGCCGATTCAGAGCTGTAAAAATCCAAAATCTGCAATTGTGCTCAGATTGCGGTTCTTGATACCTCAAATGATAGTTCACGGGACCTGTAATTGCTATACCATACATTTCGTAGAAAAATCGATTCGAAGAAAATCACCTTACTATAGCTCAGCCGATTCAGAGCTGTAAAAATCCAAAATCTGCAATTGTGCTCCGATTGCGGTTCTTGATACCTCAAATGATAGGTCTCGAGACCTGTAATTGTTATGCCAAACCGCGTTTAAATTGGTTGATTATTTCTATACATTTCACAGAAAAATCAATTCGAAGAAATCACCTTACAATAGCTCAGCCGATTCAGAGCTGTAAAAATCCAAAATCTGCAATTGTGCTCAGATTGCGGTTCTTGATACCTCAAATGATAGTTCACGGGACCTGTAATTGCTATACCATACATTTCGTAGAAAAATCGATTCGAAGAAAATCACCTTACTATAGCTCAGCCGATTCAGAGCTGTAAAAATCCAAAATCTGCAATTGTGCTCCGATTGCGGTTCTTGATACCTCAAATGATAGGTCTCAGGACCTGTAATTGTTATGCTAAACCGTTTTTAAATTGGTTGATTATTTCTATACATTTCACAGAAAAATCTATTCGAAGAAATCACCTTACAATAGCTCAGCCGATTCAGAGCTGTAAAAATCCAAAATCTGCAATTGTGCTCAGATTGCGGTTCTTGATACCTCAAATGATAGTTCACGGAACCTGTAATTGTTATACCATACATTTCGTAGAAAAATCGATTCGAAGAAAATCACCTTACTATAGCTCAGCCGATTCAGAGCTGTAAAAATCCAAAATCTGCAATTGTGCTCCGATTGCGGTTCTTGATACCTCAAATGATAGGTCTCGAGACCTGTAATTGTTATGCCAAACCGCGTTTAAATTGGTTGATTATTTCTATACATTTCACAGAAAAATCAATTCGAAGAAATCACCTTACAATAGCTCAGCCGATTCAGAGCTGTAAAAATCCAAAATCTGCAATTGTGCTCAGATTGCGGTTCTTGATACCTCAAATGATAGTTCACGGGACCTGTAATTGCTATACCATACATTTCGTAGAAAAATCGATTCGAAGAAAATCACCTTACTATAGCTCAGCCGATTCAGAGCTGTAAAAATCCAAAATCTGCAATTGTGCTCCGATTGCGGTTCTTGATACCTCAAATGATAGGTCTCAGGACCTGTAATTGTTATGCTAAACCGTTTTTAAATTGGTTGATTATTTCTATACATTTCACAGAAAAATCTATTCGAAGAAATCACCTTACAATAGCTCAGCCGATTCAGAGCTGTAAAAATCCAAAATCTGCAATTGTGCTCAGATTGCGGTTCTTGATACCTCAAATGATAGTTCACGGAACCTGTAATTGTTATACCATACATTTCGTAGAAAAATCGATTCGAAGAAAATCACCTTACTATAGCTCAGCCGATTCAGAGCTGTAAAAATCCAAAATCTGCAATTGTGCTCCGATTGCGGTTCTTGATACCTCAAATGATAGGTCTCGGGACCTGTAATTGTTATGCTAAACCGTTTTTAAATTGGTTGATTATTTCTATACATTTCACAGAAAAATCAATTCGAAGAAATCACCTTACAATAGCTCAGCCGATTCAGAGCTGTAAAAATCCAAAATCTGCAATTGTGCTCAGATTGCGGTTCTTGATACCTCAAATGATAGTTCACGGGACCTGTAATTGCTATACCATACATTTCGTAGAAAAATCGATTCGAAGAAAATCACCTTACTATAGCTCAGCCGATTCAGAGCTGTAAAAATCCAAAATCTGCAATTGTGCTCCGATTGCGGTTCTTGATACCTCAAATGATAGGTCTCGAGACCTGTAATTGTTATGCCAAACCGCGTTTAAATTGGTTGATTATTTCTATACATTTCACAGAAAAATCAATTCGAAGAAATCACCTTACAATAGCTCAGCCGATTCAGAGCTGTAAAAATCCAAAATCTGCAATTGTGCTCAGATTGCGGTTCTTGATACCTCAAATGATAGTTCACGGGACCTGTAATTGCTATACCATACATTTCGTAGAAAAATCGATTCGAAGAAAATCACCTTACTATAGCTCAGCCGATTCAGAGCTGTAAAAATCCAAAATCTGCAATTGTGCTCAGATTGCGGTTCTTGATACCTCAAATGATAGTTCACGGGACCTGTAATTGCTATACCATACATTTCGTAGAAAAATCGATTCGAAGAAAATCACCTTACTATAGCTCAGCCGATTCAGAGCTGTAAAAATCCAAAATCTGCAATTGTGCTCCGATTGCGGTTCTTGATACCTCAAATGATAGGTCTCAGGACCTGTAATTGTTATGCTAAACCGTTTTTAAATTGGTTGATTATTTCTATACATTTCACAGAAAAATCTATTCGAAGAAATCACCTTACAATAGCTCAGCCGATTCAGAGCTGTAAAAATCCAAAATCTGCAATTGTGCTCAGATTGCGGTTCTTGATACCTCAAATGATAGTTCACGGAACCTGTAATTGTTATACCATACATTTCGTAGAAAAATCGATTCGAAGAAAATCACCTTACTATAGCTCAGCCGATTCAGAGCTGTAAAAATCCAAAATCTGCAATTGTGCTCCGATTGCGGTTCTTGATACCTCAAATGATAGGTCTCGAGACCTGTAATTGTTATGCCAAACCGCGTTTAAATTGGTTGATTATTTCTATACATTTCACAGAAAAATCAATTCGAAGAAATCACCTTACAATAGCTCAGCCGATTCAGAGCTGTAAAAATCCAAAATCTGCAATTGTGCTCAGATTGCGGTTCTTGATACCTCAAATGATAGTTCACGGGACCTGTAATTGCTATACCATACATTTCGTAGAAAAATCGATTCGAAGAAAATCACCTTACTATAGCTCAGCCGATTCAGAGCTGTAAAAATCCAAAATCTGCAATTGTGCTCCGATTGCGGTTCTTGATACCTCAAATGATAGGTCTCAGGACCTGTAATTGTTATGCTAAACCGTTTTTAAATTGGTTGATTATTTCTATACATTTCACAGAAAAATCTATTCGAAGAAATCACCTTACAATAGCTCAGCCGATTCAGAGCTGTAAAAATCCAAAATCTGCAATTGTGCTCAGATTGCGGTTCTTGATACCTCAAATGATAGTTCACGGAACCTGTAATTGTTATACCATACATTTCGTAGAAAAATCGATTCGAAGAAAATCACCTTACTATAGCTCAGCCGATTCAGAGCTGTAAAAATCCAAAATCTGCAATTGTGCTCCGATTGCGGTTCTTGATACCTCAAATGATAGGTCTCGGGACCTGTAATTGTTATGCTAAACCGTTTTTAAATTGGTTGATTATTTCTATACATTTCACAGAAAAATCAATTCGAAGAAATCACCTTACAATAGCTCAGCCGATTCAGAGCTGTAAAAATCCAAAATCTGCAATTGTGCTCAGATTGCGGTTCTTGATACCTCAAATGATAGTTCACGGGACCTGTAATTGCTATACCATACATTTCGTAGAAAAATCGATTCGAAGAAAATCACCTTACTATAGCTCAGCCGATTCAGAGCTGTAAAAATCCAAAATCTGCAATTGTGCTCCGATTGCGGTTCTTGATACCTCAAATGATAGGTCTCGAGACCTGTAATTGTTATGCCAAACCGCGTTTAAATTGGTTGATTATTTCTATACATTTCACAGAAAAATCAATTCGAAGAAATCACCTTACAATAGCTCAGCCGATTCAGAGCTGTAAAAATCCAAAATCTGCAATTGTGCTCAGATTGCGGTTCTTGATACCTCAAATGATAGTTCACGGGACCTGTAATTGCTATACCATACATTTCGTAGAAAAATCGATTCGAAGAAAATCACCTTACTATAGCTCAGCCGATTCAGAGCTGTAAAAATCCAAAATCTGCAATTGTGCTCCGATTGCGGTTCTTGATACCTCAAATGATAGGTCTCAGGACCTGTAATTGTTATGCTAAACCGTTTTTAAATTGGTTGATTATTTCTATACATTTCACAGAAAAATCTATTCGAAGAAATCACCTTACAATAGCTCAGCCGATTCAGAGCTGTAAAAATCCAAAATCTGCAATTGTGCTCAGATTGCGGTTCTTGATACCTCAAATGATAGTTCACGGAACCTGTAATTGTTATACCATACATTTCGTAGAAAAATCGATTCGAAGAAAATCACCTTACTATAGCTCAGCCGATTCAGAGCTGTAAAAATCCAAAATCTGCAATTGTGCTCCGATTGCGGTTCTTGATACCTCAAATGATAGGTCTCGAGACCTGTAATTGTTATGCCAAACCGCGTTTAAATTGGTTGATTATTTCTATACATTTCACAGAAAAATCAATTCGAAGAAATCACCTTACAATAGCTCAGCCGATTCAGAGCTGTAAAAATCCAAAATCTGCAATTGTGCTCAGATTGCGGTTCTTGATACCTCAAATGATAGTTCACGGGACCTGTAATTGCTATACCATACATTTCGTAGAAAAATCGATTCGAAGAAAATCACCTTACTATAGCTCAGCCGATTCAGAGCTGTAAAAATCCAAAATCTGCAATTGTGCTCCGATTGCGGTTCTTGATACCTCAAATGATAGGTCTCAGGACCTGTAATTGTTATGCTAAACCGTTTTTAAATTGGTTGATTATTTCTATACATTTCACAGAAAAATCTATTCGAAGAAATCACCTTACAATAGCTCAGCCGATTCAGAGCTGTAAAAATCCAAAATCTGCAATTGTGCTCAGATTGCGGTTCTTGATACCTCAAATGATAGTTCACGGAACCTGTAATTGTTATACCATACATTTCGTAGAAAAATCGATTCGAAGAAAATCACCTTACTATAGCTCAGCCGATTCAGAGCTGTAAAAATCCAAAATCTGCAATTGTGCTCCGATTGCGGTTCTTGATACCTCAAATGATAGGTCTCGGGACCTGTAATTGTTATGCTAAACCGTTTTTAAATTGGTTGATTATTTCTATACATTTCACAGAAAAATCAATTCGAAGAAATCACCTTACAATAGCTCAGCCGATTCAGAGCTGTAAAAATCCAAAATCTGCAATTGTGCTCAGATTGCGGTTCTTGATACCTCAAATGATAGTTCACGGGACCTGTAATTGCTATACCATACATTTCGTAGAAAAATCGATTCGAAGAAAATCACCTTACTATAGCTCAGCCGATTCAGAGCTGTAAAAATCCAAAATCTGCAATTGTGCTCCGATTGCGGTTCTTGATACCTCAAATGATAGGTCTCGAGACCTGTAATTGTTATGCCAAACCGCGTTTAAATTGGTTGATTATTTCTATACATTTCACAGAAAAATCAATTCGAAGAAATCACCTTACAATAGCTCAGCCGATTCAGAGCTGTAAAAATCCAAAATCTGCAATTGTGCTCAGATTGCGGTTCTTGATACCTCAAATGATAGTTCACGGGACCTGTAATTGCTATACCATACATTTCGTAGAAAAATCGATTCGAAGAAAATCACCTTACTATAGCTCAGCCGATTCAGAGCTGTAAAAATCCAAAATCTGCAATTGTGCTCCGATTGCGGTTCTTGATACCTCAAATGATAGGTCTCAGGACCTGTAATTGTTATGCTAAACCGTTTTTAAATTGGTTGATTATTTCTATACATTTCACAGAAAAATCTATTCGAAGAAATCACCTTACAATAGCTCAGCCGATTCAGAGCTGTAAAAATCCAAAATCTGCAATTGTGCTCAGATTGCGGTTCTTGATACCTCAAATGATAGTTCACGGAACCTGTAATTGTTATACCATACATTTCGTAGAAAAATCGATTCGAAGAAAATCACCTTACTATAGCTCAGCCGATTCAGAGCTGTAAAAATCCAAAATCTGCAATTGTGCTCCGATTGCGGTTCTTGATACCTCAAATGATAGGTCTCGAGACCTGTAATTGTTATGCCAAACCGCGTTTAAATTGGTTGATTATTTCTATACATTTCACAGAAAAATCAATTCGAAGAAATCACCTTACAATAGCTCAGCCGATTCAGAGCTGTAAAAATCCAAAATCTGCAATTGTGCTCAGATTGCGGTTCTTGATACCTCAAATGATAGTTCACGGGACCTGTAATTGCTATACCATACATTTCGTAGAAAAATCGATTCGAAGAAAATCACCTTACTATAGCTCAGCCGATTCAGAGCTGTAAAAATCCAAAATCTGCAATTGTGCTCCGATTGCGGTTCTTGATACCTCAAATGATAGGTCTCAGGACCTGTAATTGTTATGCTAAACCGTTTTTAAATTGGTTGATTATTTCTATACATTTCACAGAAAAATCTATTCGAAGAAATCACCTTACAATAGCTCAGCCGATTCAGAGCTGTAAAAATCCAAAATCTGCAATTGTGCTCAGATTGCGGTTCTTGATACCTCAAATGATAGTTCACGGAACCTGTAATTGTTATACCATACATTTCGTAGAAAAATCGATTCGAAGAAAATCACCTTACTATAGCTCAGCCGATTCAGAGCTGTAAAAATCCAAAATCTGCAATTGTGCTCCGATTGCGGTTCTTGATACCTCAAATGATAGGTCTCGGGACCTGTAATTGTTATGCTAAACCGTTTTTAAATTGGTTGATTATTTCTATACATTTCACAGAAAAATCAATTCGAAGAAATCACCTTACAATAGCTCAGCCGATTCAGAGCTGTAAAAATCCAAAATCTGCAATTGTGCTCAGATTGCGGTTCTTGATACCTCAAATGATAGTTCACGGGACCTGTAATTGCTATACCATACATTTCGTAGAAAAATCGATTCGAAGAAAATCACCTTACTATAGCTCAGCCGATTCAGAGCTGTAAAAATCCAAAATCTGCAATTGTGCTCCGATTGCGGTTCTTGATACCTCAAATGATAGGTCTCGAGACCTGTAATTGTTATGCCAAACCGCGTTTAAATTGGTTGATTATTTCTATACATTTCACAGAAAAATCAATTCGAAGAAATCACCTTACAATAGCTCAGCCGATTCAGAGCTGTAAAAATCCAAAATCTGCAATTGTGCTCAGATTGCGGTTCTTGATACCTCAAATGATAGTTCACGGGACCTGTAATTGCTATACCATACATTTCGTAGAAAAATCGATTCGAAGAAAATCACCTTACTATAGCTCAGCCGATTCAGAGCTGTAAAAATCCAAAATCTGCAATTGTGCTCCGATTGCGGTTCTTGATACCTCAAATGATAGGTCTCGAGACCTGTAATTGTTATGCCAAACCGCGTTTAAATTGGTTGATTATTTCTATACATTTCACAGAAAAATCAATTCGAAGAAATCACCTTACAATAGCTCAGCCGATTCAGAGCTGTAAAAATCCAAAATCTGCAATTGTGCTCAGATTGCGGTTCTTGATACCTCAAATGATAGTTCACGGGACCTGTAATTGCTATACCATACATTTCGTAGAAAAATCGATTCGAAGAAAATCACCTTACTATAGCTCAGCCGATTCAGAGCTGTAAAAATCCAAAATCTGCAATTGTGCTCCGATTGCGGTTCTTGATACCTCAAATGATAGGTCTCAGGACCTGTAATTGTTATGCTAAACCGTTTTTAAATTGGTTGATTATTTCTATACATTTCACAGAAAAATCAATTCGAAGAAATCACCTTACAATAGCTCAGCCGATTCAGAGCTGTAAAAATCCAAAATCTGCAATTGTGCTCAGATTGCGGTTCTTGATACCTCAAATGATAGGTCTCAGGACCTGTAATTGTTATGCTAAACCGTTTTTAAATTGGTTGATTATTTCTATACATTTCACAGAAAAATCTATTCGAAGAAATCACCTTACAATAGCTCAGCCGATTCAGAGCTGTAAAAATCCAAAATCTGCAATTGTGCTCAGATTGCGGTTCTTGATACCTCAAATGATAGTTCACGGGACCTGTAATTGCTATACCATACATTTCGTAGAAAAATCGATTCGAAGAAAATCACCTTACTATAGCTCAGCCGATTCAGAGCTGTAAAAATCCAAAATCTGCAATTGTGCTCCGATTGCGGTTCTTGATACCTCAAATGATAGGTCTCAGGACCTGATTGTTATGCTAAACCGTTTTTAAATTGGTTGATTATTTCTATACATTTCACAGAAAAATCTATTCGAAGAAATCACCTTACAATAGCTCAGCCGATTCAGAGCTGTAAAAATCCAAAATCTGCAATTGTGCTCAGATTGCGGTTCTTGATACCTCAAATGATAGTTCACGGAACCTGTAATTGTTATACCATACATTTCGTAGAAAAATCGATTCGAAGAAAATCACCTTACTATAGCTCAGCCGATTCAGAGCTGTAAAAATCCAAAATCTGCAATTGTGCTCCGATTGCGGTTCTTGATACCTCAAATGATAGGTCTCGAGACCTGTAATTGTTATGCCAAACCGCGTTTAAATTGGTTGATTATTTCTATACATTTCACAGAAAAATCAATTCGAAGAAATCACCTTACAATAGCTCAGCCGATTCAGAGCTGTAAAAATCCAAAATCTGCAATTGTGCTCAGATTGCGGTTCTTGATACCTCAAATGATAGTTCACGGGACCTGTAATTGCTATACCATACATTTCGTAGAAAAATCGATTCGAAGAAAATCACCTTACTATAGCTCAGCCGATTCAGAGCTGTAAAAATCCAAAATCTGCAATTGTGCTCCGATTGCGGTTCTTGATACCTCAAATGATTGGTCTCAGGACCTGTAATTGTTATGCTAAACCGTTTTTAAATTGGTTGATTATTTCTATACATTTCACAGAAAAATCAATTCGAAGAAATCACCTTACAATAGCTCAGCCGATTCAGAGCTGTAAAAATCCAAAATCTGCAATTGTGCTCAGATTGCGGTTCTTGATACCTCAAATGATAGTTCACGGGACCTGTAATTGCTATACCATACATTTCGTAGAAAAATCGATTCGAAGAAAATCACCTTACTATAGCTCAGCCGATTCAGAGCTGTAAAAATCCAAAATCTGCAATTGTGCTCCGATTGCGGTTCTTGATACCTCAAATGATAGGTCTCAGGACCTGTAATTGTTATGCTAAACCGTTTTTAAATTGGTTGATTATTTCTATACATTTCACAGAAAAATCTATTCGAAGAAATCACCTTACAATAGCTCAGCCGATTCAGAGCTGTAAAAATCCAAAATCTGCAATTGTGCTCAGATTGCGGTTCTTGATACCTCAAATGATAGTTCACGGAACCTGTAATTGTTATACCATACATTTCGTAGAAAAATCGATTCGAAGAAAATCACCTTACTATAGCTCAGCCGATTCAGAGCTGTAAAAATCCAAAATCTGCAATTGTGCTCCGATTGCGGTTCTTGATACCTCAAATGATAGGTCTCGAGACCTGTAATTGTTATGCCAAACCGCGTTTAAATTGGTTGATTATTTCTATACATTTCACAGAAAAATCAATTCGAAGAAATCACCTTACAATAGCTCAGCCGATTCAGAGCTGTAAAAATCCAAAATCTGCAATTGTGCTCCGATTGCGGTTCTTGATACCTCAAATGATAGGTCTCAGGACCTGTAATTGTTATGCTAAACCGTTTTTAAATTGGTTGATTATTTCTATACATTTCACAGAAAAATCTATTCGAAGAAATCACCTTACAATAGCTCAGCCGATTCAGAGCTGTAAAAATCCAAAATCTGCAATTGTGCTCAGATTGCGGTTCTTGATACCTCAAATGATAGTTCACGGAACCTGTAATTGTTATACCATACATTTCGTAGAAAAATCGATTCGAAGAAAATCACCTTACTATAGCTCAGCCGATTCAGAGCTGTAAAAATCCAAAATCTGCAATTGTGCTCCGATTGCGGTTCTTGATACCTCAAATGATAGGTCTCGAGACCTGTAATTGTTATGCCAAACCGCGTTTAAATTGGTTGATTATTTCTATACATTTCACAGAAAAATCAATTCGAAGAAATCACCTTACAATAGCTCAGCCGATTCAGAGCTGTAAAAATCCAAAATCTGCAATTGTGCTCAGATTGCGGTTCTTGATACCTCAAATGATAGTTCACGGGACCTGTAATTGCTATACCATACATTTCGTAGAAAAATCGATTCGAAGAAAATCACCTTACTATAGCTCAGCCGATTCAGAGCTGTAAAAATCCAAAATCTGCAATTGTGCTCCGATTGCGGTTCTTGATACCTCAAATGATTGGTCTCAGGACCTGTAATTGTTATGCTAAACCGTTTTTAAATTGGTTGATTATTTCTATACATTTCACAGAAAAATCAATTCGAAGAAATCACCTTACAATAGCTCAGCCGATTCAGAGCTGTAAAAATCCAAAATCTGCAATTGTGCTCAGATTGCGGTTCTTGATACCTCAAATGATAGTTCACGGGACCTGTAATTGCTATACCATACATTTCGTAGAAAAATCGATTCGAAGAAAATCACCTTACTATAGCTCAGCCGATTCAGAGCTGTAAAAATCCAAAATCTGCAATTGTGCTCCGATTGCGGTTCTTGATACCTCAAATGATAGGTCTCAGGACCTGTAATTGTTATGCTAAACCGTTTTTAAATTGGTTGATTATTTCTATACATTTCACAGAAAAATCTATTCGAAGAAATCACCTTACAATAGCTCAGCCGATTCAGAGCTGTAAAAATCCAAAATCTGCAATTGTGCTCAGATTGCGGTTCTTGATACCTGAAATGATAGTTCACGGAACCTGTAATTGTTATACCATACATTTCGTAGAAAAATCGATTCGAAGAAAATCACCTTACTATAGCTCAGCCGATTCAGAGCTGTAAAAATCCAAAATCTGCAATTGTGCTCCGATTGCGGTTCTTGATACCTCAAATGATAGGTCTCGAGACCTGTAATTGTTATGCCAAACCGCGTTTAAATTGGTTGATTATTTCTATACATTTCACAGAAAAATCAATTCGAAGAAATCACCTTACAATAGCTCAGCCGATTCAGAGCTGTAAAAATCCAAAATCTGCAATTGTGCTCCGATTGCGGTTCTTGATACCTCAAATGATAGGTCTCAGGACCTGTAATTGTTATGCTAAACCGTTTTTAAATTGGTTGATTATTTCTATACATTTCACAGAAAAATCTATTCGAAGAAATCACCTTACAATAGCTCAGCCGATTCAGAGCTGTAAAAATCCAAAATCTGCAATTGTGCTCAGATTGCGGTTCTTGATACCTCAAATGATAGTTCACGGAACCTGTAATTGTTATACCATACATTTCGTAGAAAAATCGATTCGAAGAAAATCACCTTACAATAGCTCAGCCGATTCAGAGCTGTAAAAATCCAAAATCTGCAATTGTGCTCAGATTGCGGTTCTTGATACCTCAAATGATAGTTCACGGGACCTGTAATTGCTATACCATACATTTCGTAGAAAAATCGATTCGAAGAAAATCACCTTACTATAGCTCAGCCGATTCAGAGCTGTAAAAATCCAAAATCTGCAATTGTGCTCCGATTGCGGTTCTTGATACCTCAAATGATAGGTCTCAGGACCTGTAATTGTTATGCTAAACCGTTTTTAAATTGGTTGATTATTTCTATACATTTCACAGAAAAATCTATTCGAAGAAATCACCTTACAATAGCTCAGCCGATTCAGAGCTGTAAAAATCCAAAATCTGCAATTGTGCTCAGATTGCGGTTCTTGATACCTCAAATGATAGTTCACGGAACCTGTAATTGTTATACCATACATTTCGTAGAAAAATCGATTCGAAGAAAATCACCTTACTATAGCTCAGCCGATTCAGAGCTGTAAAAATCCAAAATCTGCAATTGTGCTCCGATTGCGGTTCTTGATACCTCAAATGATAGGTCTCGAGACCTGTAATTGTTATGCCAAACCGCGTTTAAATTGGTTGATTATTTCTATACATTTCACAGAAAAATCAATTCGAAGAAATCACCTTACAATAGCTCAGCCGATTCAGAGCTGTAAAAATCCAAAATCTGCAATTGTGCTCAGATTGCGGTTCTTGATACCTCAAATGATAGTTCACGGGACCTGTAATTGCTATACCATACATTTCGTAGAAAAATCGATTCGAAGAAAATCACCTTACTATAGCTCAGCCGATTCAGAGCTGTAAAAATCCAAAATCTGCAATTGTGCTCCGATTGCGGTTCTTGATACCTCAAATGATAGGTCTCAGGACCTGTAATTGTTATGCTAAACCGTTTTTAAATTGGTTGATTATTTCTATACATTTCACAGAAAAATCTATTCGAAGAAATCACCTTACAATAGCTCAGCCGATTCAGAGCTGTAAAAATCCAAAATCTGCAATTGTGCTCAGATTGCGGTTCTTGATACCTCAAATGATAGTTCACGGAACCTGTAATTGTTATACCATACATTTCGTAGAAAAATCGATTCGAAGAAAATCACCTTACTATAGCTCAGCCGATTCAGAGCTGTAAAAATCCAAAATCTGCAATTGTGCTCCGATTGCGGTTCTTGATACCTCAAATGATAGGTCTCGAGACCTGTAATTGTTATGCCAAACCGCGTTTAAATTGGTTGATTATTTCTATACATTTCACAGAAAAATCAATTCGAAGAAATCACCTTACAATAGCTCAGCCGATTCAGAGCTGTAAAAATCCAAAATCTGCAATTGTGCTCAGATTGCGGTTCTTGATACCTCAAATGATAGTTCACGGGACCTGTAATTGCTATACCATACATTTCGTAGAAAAATCGATTCGAAGAAAATCACCTTACTATAGCTCAGCCGATTCAGAGCTGTAAAAATCCAAAATCTGCAATTGTGCTCCGATTGCGGTTCTTGATACCTCAAATGATAGGTCTCAGGACCTGTAATTGTTATGCTAAACCGTTTTTAAATTGGTTGATTATTTCTATACATTTCACAGAAAAATCTATTCGAAGAAATCACCTTACAATAGCTCAGCCGATTCAGAGCTGTAAAAATCCAAAATCTGCAATTGTGCTCAGATTGCGGTTCTTGATACCTCAAATGATAGTTCACGGGACCTGTAATTGCTATACCATACATTTCGTAGAAAAATCGATTCGAAGAAAATCACCTTACTATAGCTCAGCCGATTCAGAGCTGTAAAAATCCAAAATCTGCAATTGTGCTCCGATTGCGGTTCTTGATACCTCAAATGATAGGTCTCGAGACCTGTAATTGTTATGCCAAACCGCGTTTAAATTGGTTGATTATTTCTATACATTTCACAGAAAAATCAATTCGAAGAAATCACCTTACAATAGCTCAGCCGATTCAGAGCTGTAAAAATCCAAAATCTGCAATTGTGCTCAGATTGCGGTTCTTGATACCTCAAATGATAGTTCACGGGACCTGTAATTGCTATACCATACATTTCGTAGAAAAATCGATTCGAAGAAAATCACCTTACTATAGCTCAGCCGATTCAGAGCTGTAAAAATCCAAAATCTGCAATTGTGCTCCGATTGCGGTTCTTGATACCTCAAATGATAGGTCTCAGGACCTGTAATTGTTATGCTAAACCGCGTTTAAATTGGTTGATTATTTCTATACATTTCACAGAAAAATCAATTCGAAGAAATCACCTTACAATAGCTCAGCCGATTCAGAGCTGTAAAAATCCAAAATCTGCAATTGTGCTCAGATTGCGGTTCTTGATACCTCAAATGATAGTTCACGGGACCTGTAATTGCTATACCATACATTTCGTAGAAAAATCGATTCGAAGAAAATCACCTTACTATAGCTCAGCCGATTCAGAGCTGTAAAAATCCAAAATCTGCAATTGTGCTCCGATTGCGGTTCTTGATACCTCAAATGATAGGTCTCAGGACCTGTAATTGTTATGCTAAACCGTTTTTAAATTGGTTGATTATTTCTATACATTTCACAGAAAAATCTATTCGAAGAAATCACCTTACAATAGCTCAGCCGATTCAGAGCTGTAAAAATCCAAAATCTGCAATTGTGCTCAGATTGCGGTTCTTGATACCTCAAATGATAGTTCACGGGACCTGTAATTGCTATACCATACATTTCGTAGAAAAATCGATTCGAAGAAAATCACCTTACTATAGCTCAGCCGATTCAGAGCTGTAAAAATCCAAAATCTGCAATTGTGCTCCGATTGCGGTTCTTGATACCTCAAATGATAGGTCTCGAGACCTGTAATTGTTATGCCAAACCGCGTTTAAATTGGTTGATTATTTCTATACATTTCACAGAAAAATCAATTCGAAGAAATCACCTTACAATAGCTCAGCCGATTCAGAGCTGTAAAAATCCAAAATCTGCAATTGTGCTCAGATTGCGGTTCTTGATACCTCAAATGATAGTTCACGGGACCTGTAATTGCTATACCATACATTTCGTAGAAAAATCGATTCGAAGAAAATCACCTTACTATAGCTCAGCCGATTCAGAGCTGTAAAAATCCAAAATCTGCAATTGTGCTCCGATTGCGGTTCTTGATACCTCAAATGATAGGTCTCAGGACCTGTAATTGTTATGCTAAACCGCGTTTAAATTGGTTGATTATTTCTATACATTTCACAGAAAAATCAATTCGAAGAAATCACCTTACAATAGCTCAGCCGATTCAGAGCTGTAAAAATCCAAAATCTGCAATTGTGCTCAGATTGCGGTTCTTGATACCTCAAATGATAGTTCACGGGACCTGTAATTGCTATACCATACATTTCGTAGAAAAATCGATTCGAAGAAAATCACCTTACTATAGCTCAGCCGATTCAGAGCTGTAAAAATCCAAAATCTGCAATTGTGCTCCGATTGCGGTTCTTGATACCTCAAATGATAGGTCTCGAGACCTGTAATTGTTATGCCAAACCGCGTTTAAATTGGTTGATTATTTCTATACATTTCACAGAAAAATCAATTCGAAGAAATCACCTTACAATAGCTCAGCCGATTCAGAGCTGTAAAAATCCAAAATCTGCAATTGTGCTCAGATTGCGGTTATTGATACCTCAAATGATAGTTCACGGGACCTGTAATTGCTATACCATACATTTCGTAGAAAAATCGATTCGAAGAAAATCACCTTACTATAGCTCAGCCGATTCAGAGCTGTAAAAATCCAAAATCTGCAATTGTGCTCCGATTGCGGTTCTTGATACCTCAAATGATAGGTCTCAGGACCTGTAATTGTTATGCTAAACCGTTTTTAAATTGGTTGATTATTTCTATACATTTCACAGAAAAATCAATTCGAAGAAATCACCTTACAATAGCTCAGCCGATTCAGAGCTGTAAAAATCCAAAATCTGCAATTGTGCTCAGATTGCGGTTCTTGATACCTCAAATGATAGGTCTCAGGACCTGTAATTGTTATGCTAAACCGTTTTTAAATTGGTTGATTATTTCTATACATTTCACAGAAAAATCTATTCGAAGAAATCACCTTACAATAGCTCAGCCGATTCAGAGCTGTAAAAATCCAAAATCTGCAATTGTGCTCAGATTGCGGTTCTTGATACCTCAAATGATAGTTCACGGGACCTGTAATTGCTATACCATACATTTCGTAGAAAAATCGATTCGAAGAAAATCACCTTACTATAGCTCAGCCGATTCAGAGCTGTAAAAATCCAAAATCTGCAATTGTGCTCCGATTGCGGTTCTTGATACCTCAAATGATAGGTCTCGAGACCTGTAATTGTTATGCCAAACCGCGTTTAAATTGGTTGATTATTTCTATACATTTCACAGAAAAATCAATTCGAAGAAATCACCTTACAATAGCTCAGCCGATTCAGAGCTGTAAAAATCCAAAATCTGCAATTGTGCTCAGATTGCGGTTCTTGATACCTCAAATGATAGTTCACGGGACCTGTAATTGCTATACCATACATTTCGTAGAAAAATCGATTCGAAGAAAATCACCTTACTATAGCTCAGCCGATTCAGAGCTGTAAAAATCCAAAATCTGCAATTGTGCTCCGATTGCGGTTCTTGATACCTCAAATGATAGGTCTCAGGACCTGTAATTGTTATGCTAAACCGTTTTTAAATTGGTTGATTATTTCTATACATTTCACAGAAAAATCAATTCGAAGAAATCACCTTACAATAGCTCAGCCGATTCAGAGCTGTAAAAATCCAAAATCTGCAATTGTGCTCAGATTGCGGTTCTTGATACCTCAAATGATAGGTCTCAGGACCTGTAATTGTTATGCTAAACCGTTTTTAAATTGGTTGATTATTTCTATACATTTCACAGAAAAATCTATTCGAAGAAATCACCTTACAATAGCTCAGCCGATTCAGAGCTGTAAAAATCCAAAATCTGCAATTGTGCTCAGATTGCGGTTCTTGATACCTCAAATGATAGTTCACGGGACCTGTAATTGCTATACCATACATTTCGTAGAAAAATCGATTCGAAGAAAATCACCTTACTATAGCTCAGCCGATTCAGAGCTGTAAAAATCCAAAATCTGCAATTGTGCTCAGATTGCGGTTCTTGATACCTCAAATGATAGTTCACGGGACCTGTAATTGCTATACCATACATTTCGTAGAAAAATCGATTCGAAGAAAATCACCTTACTATAGCTCAGCCGATTCAGAGCTGTAAAAATCCAAAATCTGCAATTGTGCTCCGATTGCGGTTCTTGATACCTCAAATGATAGGTCTCGAGACCTGTAATTGTTATGCCAAACCGCGTTTAAATTGGTTGATTATTTCTATACATTTCACAGAAAAATCAATTCGAAGAAATCACCTTACAATAGCTCAGCCGATTCAGAGCTGTAAAAATCCAAAATCTGCAATTGTGCTCAGATTGCGGTTCTTGATACCTCAAATGATAGTTCACGGGACCTGTAATTGCTATACCATACATTTCGTAGAAAAATCGATTCGAAGAAAATCACCTTACTATAGCTCAGCCGATTCAGAGCTGTAAAAATCCAAAATCTGCAATTGTGCTCCGATTGCGGTTCTTGATACCTCAAATGATAGGTCTCAGGACCTGTAATTGTTATGCTAAACCGTTTTTAAATTGGTTGATTATTTCTATACATTTCACAGAAAAATCTATTCGAAGAAATCACCTTACAATAGCTCAGCCGATTCAGAGCTGTAAAAATCCAAAATCTGCAATTGTGCTCAGATTGCGGTTCTTGATACCTCAAATGATAGTTCACGGAACCTGTAATTGTTATACCATACATTTCGTAGAAAAATCGATTCGAAGAAAATCACCTTACTATAGCTCAGCCGATTCAGAGCTGTAAAAATCCAAAATCTGCAATTGTGCTCCGATTGCGGTTCTTGATACCTCAAATGATAGGTCTCGAGACCTGTAATTGTTATGCCAAACCGCGTTTAAATTGGTTGATTATTTCTATACATTTCACAGAAAAATCAATTCGAAGAAATCACCTTACAATAGCTCAGCCGATTCAGAGCTGTAAAAATCCAAAATCTGCAATTGTGCTCAGATTGCGGTTCTTGATACCTCAAATGATAGTTCACGGGACCTGTAATTGCTATACCATACATTTCGTAGAAAAATCGATTCGAAGAAAATCACCTTACTATAGCTCAGCCGATTCAGAGCTGTAAAAATCCAAAATCTGCAATTGTGCTCCGATTGCGGTTCTTGATACCTCAAATGATAGGTCTCAGGACCTGTAATTGTTATGCTAAACCGTTTTTAAATTGGTTGATTATTTCTATACATTTCACAGAAAAATCAATTCGAAGAAATCACCTTACAATAGCTCAGCCGATTCAGAGCTGTAAAAATCCAAAATCTGCAATTGTGCTCAGATTGCGGTTCTTGATACCTCAAATGATAGGTCTCAGGACCTGTAATTGTTATGCTAAACCGTTTTTAAATTGGTTGATTATTTCTATACATTTCACAGAAAAATCTATTCGAAGAAATCACCTTACAATAGCTCAGCCGATTCAGAGCTGTAAAAATCCAAAATCTGCAATTGTGCTCAGATTGCGGTTCTTGATACCTCAAATGATAGTTCACGGGACCTGTAATTGCTATACCATACATTTCGTAGAAAAATCGATTCGAAGAAAATCACCTTACTATAGCTCAGCCGATTCAGAGCTGTAAAAATCCAAAATCTGCAATTGTGCTCCGATTGCGGTTCTTGATACCTCAAATGATAGGTCTCAGGACCTGTAATTGTTATGCTAAACCGTTTTTAAATTGGTTGATTATTTCTATACATTTCACAGAAAAATCTATTCGAAGAAATCACCTTACAATAGCTCAGCCGATTCAGAGCTGTAAAAATCCAAAATCTGCAATTGTGCTCAGATTGCGGTTCTTGATACCTCAAATGATAGTTCACGGAACCTGTAATTGTTATACCATACATTTCGTAGAAAAATCGATTCGAAGAAAATCACCTTACTATAGCTCAGCCGATTCAGAGCTGTAAAAATCCAAAATCTGCAATTGTGCTCCGATTGCGGTTCTTGATACCTCAAATGATAGGTCTCGAGACCTGTAATTGTTATGCCAAACCGCGTTTAAATTGGTTGATTATTTCTATACATTTCACAGAAAAATCAATTCGAAGAAATCACCTTACAATAGCTCAGCCGATTCAGAGCTGTAAAAATCCAAAATCTGCAATTGTGCTCAGATTGCGGTTCTTGATACCTCAAATGATAGTTCACGGGACCTGTAATTGCTATACCATACATTTCGTAGAAAAATCGATTCGAAGAAAATCACCTTACTATAGCTCAGCCG
Organism: Tipula vernalis; assembly: GCA_958295665.1. Lineage (NCBI taxonomy): Eukaryota > Metazoa > Arthropoda > Insecta > Diptera > Tipulidae > Tipula > Tipula vernalis. The sequence continues at coordinate 62,193,210 of OY282560.1, read as the reverse complement.
ATTCAGAGCTGTAAAAATCCAAAATCTGCAATTGTGCTCAGATTGCGGTTCTTGATACCTCAAATGATAGTTCACGGAACCTGTAATTGTTATACCATACATTTCGTAGAAAAATCGATTCGAAGAAAATCACCTTACTATAGCTCAGCCGATTCAGAGCTGTAAAAATCCAAAATCTGCAATTGTGCTCCGATTGCGGTTCTTGATACCTCAAATGATAGGTCTCGGGACCTGTAATTGTTATGTCAAACCGCGTTTAAATTGGTTGATTATTTCTATACATTTCACAGAAAAATCAATTCGAAGAAATCACCTTACTATAGCTCAGCCGATTCAGAGCTGTAAAAATCCAAAATCTGCAATTGTGCTTCGATTGCGGTTCTTGATACCTCAAATGATAGGTCTCGGGACCTGTAATTGTTATGCTAAACCGTTTTTAAATTGGTTGATTATTTCCATACATTTCGCAGAAAAATCTATTCGAAGAAATCACCTTACAATAGCTCAGCCGATTCAGAGCTGTAAAAATCCAAAATCTGCAATTGTGCTCAGATTGCGGCTCTTGATACCTCAAATGATAGGTCTCGGGACCTGTAATTGTTATGCTAAACCGTTTTTAAATTGGTTGATTATTTCCATACATTTCGCAGAAAAATCTATTCGAAGAAATCACCTTACAATAGCTCAGCCGATTCAGAGCTGTAAAAATCCAAAATCTGCAATTGTGCTCCGATTGCGGTTCTTGATACCTCAAATGATAGGTCTCGGGACCTGTAATTGTTATGCTAAACCGTTTTTAAATTGGTTGATTATTTCTATACATTTCACAGAAAAATTGATTCGAAGAAATCACCTTACAATAGCTCAGCCGATTCAGAGCTGTAAAAATCCAAAATCTGCAATTGTGCTCAGATTGCGGTTCTTGATACCTCAAATGATAGTTCACGGGACCTGTAATTGCTATACCATACATTTCGTAGAAAAATCGATTCGAAGAAAATCACCTTACTATAGCTCAGCCGATTCAGAGCTGTAAAAATCCAAAATCTGCAATTGTGCTCCGATTGCGGTTCTTGATACCTCAAATGATAGGTCTCGAGACCTGTAATTGTTATGCCAAACCGCGTTTAAATTGGTTGATTATTTCTATACATTTCACAGAAAAATCAATTCGAAGAAATCACCTTACAATAGCTCAGCCGATTCAGAGCTGTAAAAATCCAAAATCTGCAATTGTGCTCAGATTGCGGTTCTTGATACCTCAAATGATAGTTCACGGGACCTGTAATTGCTATACCATACATTTCGTAGAAAAATCGATTCGAAGAAAATCACCTTACTATAGCTCAGCCGATTCAGAGCTGTAAAAATCCAAAATCTGCAATTGTGCTCCGATTGCGGTTCTTGATACCTCAAATGATAGGTCTCAGGACCTGTAATTGTTATGCTAAACCGTTTTTAAATTGGTTGATTATTTCTATACATTTCACAGAAAAATCTATTCGAAGAAATCACCTTACAATAGCTCAGCCGATTCAGAGCTGTAAAAATCCAAAATCTGCAATTGTGCTCAGATTGCGGTTCTTGATACCTCAAATGATAGTTCACGGGACCTGTAATTGCTATACCATACATTTCGTAGAAAAATCGATTCGAAGAAAATCACCTTACTATAGCTCAGCCGATTCAGAGCTGTAAAAATCCAAAATCTGCAATTGTGCTCCGATTGCGGTTCTTGATACCTCAAATGATAGGTCTCAGGACCTGTAATTGTTATGCTAAACCGTTTTTAAATTGGTTGATTATTTCTATACATTTCACAGAAAAATCAATTCGAAGAAATCACCTTACAATAGCTCAGCCGATTCAGAGCTGTAAAAATCCAAAATCTGCAATTGTGCTCAGATTGCGGTTCTTGATACCTCAAATGATAGTTCACGGGACCTGTAATTGCTATACCATACATTTCGTAGAAAAATCGATTCGAAGAAAATCACCTTACTATAGCTCAGCCGATTCAGAGCTGTAAAAATCCAAAATCTGCAATTGTGCTCCGATTGCGGTTCTTGATACCTCAAATGATAGGTCTCAGGACCTGTAATTGTTATGCTAAACCGTTTTTAAATTGGTTGATTATTTCTATACATTTCACAGAAAAATCAATTCGAAGAAATCACCTTACAATAGCTCAGCCGATTCAGAGCTGTAAAAATCCAAAATCTGCAATTGTGCTCAGATTGCGGTTCTTGATACCTCAAATGATAGTTCACGGAACCTGTAATTGTTATACCATACATTTCGTAGAAAAATCGATTCGAAGAAAATCACCTTACTATAGCTCAGCCGATTCAGAGCTGTAAAAATCCAAAATCTGCAATTGTGCTCCGATTGCGGTTCTTGATACCTCAAATGATAGGTCTCGGGACCTGTAATTGTTATGTCAAACCGCGTTTAAATTGGTTGATTATTTCTATACATTTCACAGAAAAATCAATTCGAAGAAATCACCTTACTATAGCTCAGCCGATTCAGAGCTGTAAAAATCCAAAATCTGCAATTGTGCTTCGATTGCGGTTCTTGATACCTCAAATGATAGTTCACGGGACCTGTAATTGTTATGCTAAACCGTTTTTAAATTGGTTGATTATTTCCATACATTTCGCAGAAAAATCTATTCGAAGAAATCACCTTACAATAGCTCAGCCGATTCAGAGCTGTAAAAATCCAAAATCTGCAATTGTGCTCCGATTGCGGTTCTTGATACCTCAAATGATAGGTCTCGGGACCTGTAATTGTTATGCTAAACCGTTTTTAAATTGGTTGATTATTTCTATACATTTCACAGAAAAATTGATTCGAAGAAATCACCTTACAATAGCTCAGCCGATTCAGAGCTGTAAAAATCCAAAATCTGCAATTGTGCTCAGATTGCGGTTCTTGATACCTCAAATGATAGTTCACGGGACCTGTAATTGCTATACCATACATTTCGTAGAAAAATCGATTCGAAGAAAATCACCTTACTATAGCTCAGCCGATTCAGAGCTGTAAAAATCCAAAATCTGCAATTGTGCTCCGATTGCGGTTCTTGATACCTCAAATGATAGGTCTCGAGACCTGTAATTGTTATGCCAAACCGCGTTTAAATTGGTTGATTATTTCTATACATTTCACAGAAAAATCAATTCGAAGAAATCACCTTACAATAGCTCAGCCGATTCAGAGCTGTAAAAATCCAAAATCTGCAATTGTGCTCAGATTGCGGTTCTTGATACCTCAAATGATAGTTCACGGGACCTGTAATTGCTATACCATACATTTCGTAGAAAAATCGATTCGAAGAAAATCACCTTACTATAGCTCAGCCGATTCAGAGCTGTAAAAATCCAAAATCTGCAATTGTGCTCCGATTGCGGTTCTTGATACCTCAAATGATAGGTCTCAGGACCTGTAATTGTTATGCTAAACCGTTTTTAAATTGGTTGATTATTTCTATACATTTCACAGAAAAATCTATTCGAAGAAATCACCTTACAATAGCTCAGCCGATTCAGAGCTGTAAAAATCCAAAATCTGCAATTGTGCTCAGATTGCGGTTCTTGATACCTCAAATGATAGTTCACGGGACCTGTAATTGCTATACCATACATTTCGTAGAAAAATCGATTCGAAGAAAATCACCTTACTATAGCTCAGCCGATTCAGAGCTGTAAAAATCCAAAATCTGCAATTGTGCTCCGATTGCGGTTCTTGATACCTCAAATGATAGGTCTCAGGACCTGTAATTGTTATGCTAAACCGTTTTTAAATTGGTTGATTATTTCTATACATTTCACAGAAAAATCAATTCGAAGAAATCACCTTACAATAGCTCAGCCGATTCAGAGCTGTAAAAATCCAAAATCTGCAATTGTGCTCAGATTGCGGTTCTTGATACCTCAAATGATAGGTCTCAGGACCTGTAATTGTTATGCTAAACCGTTTTTAAATTGGTTGATTATTTCTATACATTTCACAGAAAAATCTATTCGAAGAAATCACCTTACAATAGCTCAGCCGATTCAGAGCTGTAAAAATCCAAAATCTGCAATTGTGCTCAGATTGCGGTTCTTGATACCTCAAATGATAGTTCACGGGACCTGTAATTGCTATACCATACATTTCGTAGAAAAATCGATTCGAAGAAAATCACCTTACTATAGCTCAGCCGATTCAGAGCTGTAAAAATCCAAAATCTGCAATTGTGCTCCGATTGCGGTTCTTGATACCTCAAATGATAGGTCTCAGGACCTGTAATTGTTATGCTAAACCGTTTTTAAATTGGTTGATTATTTCTATACATTTCACAGAAAAATCTATTCGAAGAAATCACCTTACAATAGCTCAGCCGATTCAGAGCTGTAAAAATCCAAAATCTGCAATTGTGCTCAGATTGCGGTTCTTGATACCTCAAATGATAGTTCACGGAACCTGTAATTGTTATACCATACATTTCGTAGAAAAATCGATTCGAAGAATATCACCTTACTATAGCTCAGCCGATTCAGAGCTGTAAAAATCCAAAATCTGCAATTGTGCTCCGATTGCGGTTCTTGATACCTCAAATGATAGGTCTCGAGACCTGTAATTGTTATGCCAAACCGCGTTTAAATTGGTTGATTATTTCTATACATTTCACAGAAAAATCAATTCGAAGAAATCACCTTACAATAGCTCAGCCGATTCAGAGCTGTAAAAATCCAAAATCTGCAATTGTGCTCAGATTGCGGTTCTTGATACCTCAAATGATAGTTCACGGGACCTGTAATTGCTATACCATACATTTCGTAGAAAAATCGATTCGAAGAAAATCACCTTACTATAGCTCAGCCGATTCAGAGCTGTAAAAATCCAAAATCTGCAATTGTGCTCCGATTGCGGTTCTTGATACCTCAAATGATAGGTCTCGGGACCTGTAATTGTTATGCCAAACCGCGTTTAAATTGGTTGATTATTTCTATACATTTCACAGAAAAATCAATTCGAAGAAATCACCTTACTATAGCTCAGCCGATTCAGAGCTGTAAAAATCCAAAATCTGCAATTGTGCTCCGATTGCGGTTCTTGATACCTCAAATGATAGGTCTCGAGACCTGTAATTGTTATGCCAAACCGCGTTTAAATTGGTTGATTATTTCCATACATTTCACAGAAAAATTGATTCGAAGAAATCACCTTACAATAGCTCAGCCGATTCAGAGCTGTAAAAATCCAAAATCTGCAATTGTGCTCAGATTGCGGTTCTTGATACCTCAAATGATAGTTCACGGGACCTGTAATTGCTATACCATACATTTCGTAGAAAAATCGATTCGAAGAAAATCACCTTACTATAGCTCAGCCGATTCAGAGCTGTAAAAATCCAAAATCTGCAATTGTGCTCCGATTGCGGTTCTTGATACCTCAAATGATAGGTCTCGAGACCTGTAATTGTTATGCCAAACCGCGTTTAAATTGGTTGATTATTTCTATACATTTCACAGAAAAATCAATTCGAAGAAATCACCTTACAATAGCTCAGCCGATTCAGAGCTGTAAAAATCCAAAATCTGCAATTGTGCTCAGATTGCGGTTCTTGATACCTCAAATGATAGTTCACGGGACCTGTAATTGCTATACCATACATTTCGTAGAAAAATCGATTCGAAGAAAATCACCTTACTATAGCTCAGCCGATTCAGAGCTGTAAAAATCCAAAATCTGCAATTGTGCTCCGATTGCGGTTCTTGATACCTCAAATGATAAGTCTCGAGACCTGTAATTGTTATGCCAAACCGCGTTTAAATTGGTTGATTATTTCCATACATTTCACAGAAAAATTGATTCGAAGAAATCACCTTACAATAGCTCAGCCGATTCAGAGCTGTAAAAATCCAAAATCTGCAATTGTGCTCAGATTGCGGTTCTTGATACCTCAAATGATAGTTCACGGGACCTGTAATTGCTATACCATACATTTCGTAGAAAAATCGATTCGAAGAAAATCACCTTACTATAGCTCAGCCGATTCAGAGCTGTAAAAATCCAAAATCTGCAATTGTGCTCCGATTGCGGTTCTTGATACCTCAAATGATAGGTCTCGGGACCTGTAATTGTTATGCTAAACCGTTTTTAAATTGGTTGATTATTTCCATACATTTCACAGAAAAATTGATTCGAAGAAATCACCTTACAATAGCTCAGCCGATTCAGAGCTGTAAAAATCCAAAATCTGCAATTGTGCTCAGATTGCGGTTCTTGATACCTCAAATGATAGTTCACGGGACCTGTAATTGCTATACCATACATTTCGTAGAAAAATCGATTCGAAGAAAATCACCTTACTATAGCTCAGCCGATTCAGAGCTGTAAAAATCCAAAATCTGCAATTGTGCTCCGATTGCGGTTCTTGATACCTCAAATGATAGGTCTCGAGACCTGTAATTGTTATGCCAAACCGCGTTTAAATTGGTTGATTATTTCCATACATTTCACAGAAAAATCAATTCGAAGAAATCACCTTACTATAGCTCAGCCGATTCAGAGCTGTAAAAATCCAAAATCTGCAATTGTGCTTCGATTGCGGTTCTTGATACCTCAAATGATAGGTCTCGGGACCTGTAATTGTTATGCTAAACCGTTTTTAAATTGGTTGATTATTTCCATACATTTCGCAGAAAAATCTATTCGAAGAAATCACCTTACAATAGCTCAGCCGATTCAGAGCTGTAAAAATCCAAAATCTGCAATTGTGCTCAGATTGCGGTTCTTGATACCTCAAATGATAGTTCACGGGACCTGTAATTGCTATACCATACATTTCGTAGAAAAATCGATTCGAAGAAAATCACCTTACTATAGCTCAGCCGATTCAGAGCTGTAAAAATCCAAAATCTGCAATTGTGCTCCGATTGCGGTTCTTGATACCTCAAATGATAGGTCTCGAGACCTGTAATTGTTATGCCAAACCGCGTTTAAATTGGTTGATTATTTCTATACATTTCACAGAAAAATCAATTCGAAGAAATCACCTTACAATAGCTCAGCCGATTCAGAGCTGTAAAAATCCAAAATCTGCAATTGTGCTCAGATTGCGGTTCTTGATACCTCAAATGATAGTTCACGGGACCTGTAATTGCTATACCATACATTTCGTAGAAAAATCGATTCGAAGAAAATCACCTTACTATAGCTCAGCCGATTCAGAGCTGTAAAAATCCAAAATCTGCAATTGTGCTCCGATTGCGGTTCTTGATACCTCAAATGATAGGTCTCGAGACCTGTAATTGTTATGCCAAACCGCGTTTAAATTGGTTGATTATTTCCATACATTTCACAGAAAAATTGATTCGAAGAAATCACCTTACAATAGCTCAGCCGATTCAGAGCTGTAAAAATCCAAAATCTGCAATTGTGCTCAGATTGCGGTTCTTGATACCTCAAATGATAGTTCACGGGACCTGTAATTGCTATACCATACATTTCGTAGAAAAATCGATTCGAAGAAAATCACCTTACTATAGCTCAGCTGATTCAGAGCTGTAAAAATCCAAAATCTGCATTTGTGCTCCGATTGCGGTTCTTGATACCTCAAATGATAGGTCTCGAGACCTGTAATTGTTATGCCAAACCGCGTTTAAATTGGTTGATTATTTCCATACATTTCACAGAAAAATTGATTCGAAGAAATCACCTTACTATAGCTCAGCCGATTCAGAGCTGTAAAAATCCAAAATCTGCAATTGTGCTTCGATTGCGGTTCTTGATACCTCAAATGATAGGTCTCGGGACCTGTAATTGTTATGCTAAACCGTTTTTAAATTGGTTGATTATTTCCATACATTTCGCAGAAAAATCTATTCGAAGAAATCACCTTACAATAGCTCAGCCGATTCAGAGCTGTAAAAATCCAAAATCTGCAATTGTGCTCAGATTGCGGTTCTTGATACCTCAAATGATAGTTCACGGGACCTGTAATTGCTATACCATACATTTCGTAGAAAAATCGATTCGAAGAAAATCACCTTACTATAGCTCAGCCGATTCAGAGCTGTAAAAATCCAAAATCTGCAATTGTGCTCCGATTGCGGTTCTTGATACCTCAAATGATAGGTCTCGAGACCTGTAATTGTTATGCCAAACCGCGTTTAAATTGGTTGATTATTTCCATACATTTCACAGAAAAATCTATTCGAAGAAATCACCTTACAATAGCTCAGCCGATTCAGAGCTGTAAAAATCCAAAATCTGCAATTGTGCTCAGATTGCGGTTCTTGATACCTCAAATGATAGTTCACGGGACCTGTAATTGCTATACCATACATTTCGTAGAAAAATCGATTCGAAGAAAATCACCTTACTATAGCTCAGCCGATTCAGAGCTGTAAAAATCCAAAATCTGTAATTGTGCTTCGATTGCGGTTCTTGATACCTCAAATGATAGGTCTCGGGACCTGTAATTGTTATGCTAAACCGTTTTTAAATTGGTTGATTATTTCCATACATTTCGCAGAAAAATCAATTCGAAGAAATCACCTTACAATAGCTCAGCCGATTCAGAGCTGTAAAAATCCAAAATCTGCAATTGTGCTCAGATTGCGGTTCTTGATACCTCAAATGATAGTTCACGGGACCTGTAATTGCTATACCATACATTTCGTAGAAAAATCGATTCGAAGAAAATCACCTTACTATAGCTCAGCCGATTCAGAGCTGTAAAAATCCAAAATCTGCAATTGTGCTCCGATTGCGGTTCTTGATACCTCAAATGATAGGTCTCGAGACCTGTAATTGTTATGCCAAACCGCGTTTAAATTGGTTGATTATTTCTATACATTTCACAGAAAAATCAATTCGAAGAAATCACCTTACAATAGCTCAGCCGATTCAGAGCTGTAAAAATCCAAAATCTGCAATTGTGCTTCGATTGCGGTTCTTGATACCTCAAATGATAGGTCTCGGGACCTGTAATTGTTATGCTAAACCGTTTTTAAATTGGTTGATTATTTCCATACATTTCGCAGAAAAATCAATTCGAAGAAATCACCTTACAATAGCTCAGCCGATTCAGAGCTGTAAAAATCCAAAATCTGCAATTGTGCTCCGATTGCGGTTCTTGATACCTCAAATGATAGGTCATGAGACCTGTAATTGTTATGCCAAACCGCGTTTAAATTGGTTGATTATTTCTATACATTTCACAGAAAAATCAATTCGAAGAAATCACCTTACAATAGCTCAGCCGATTCAGAGCTGTAAAAATCCAAAATCTGCAATTGTGCTCCGATTGCGGTTCTTGATACCTCAAATGATAGTTCACGGGACCTGTAATTGCTATACCATACATTTCGTAGAAAAATCGATTCGAAGAAAATCACCTTACTATAGCTCAGCCGATTCAGAGCTGTAAAAATCCAAAATCTGCAATTGTGCTCCGATTGCGGTTCTTGATACCTCAAATGATAGGTCTCGAGACCTGTAATTGTTATGCCAAACCGCGTTTAAATTGGTTGATTATTTCTATACATTTCACAGAAAAATTGATTCGAAGAAATCACCTTACAATAGCTCAGCCGATTCAGAGCTGTAAAAATCCAAAATCTGCAATTGTGCTCAGATTGCGGTTCTTGATACCTCAAATGATAGTTCACGGGACCTGTAATTGCTATACCATACATTTCGTAGAAAAATCGATTCGAAGAAAATCACCTTACTATAGCTCAGCCGATTCAGAGCTGTAAAAATCCAAAATCTGCAATTGTGCTCCGATTGCGGTTCTTGATACCTCAAATGATAGGTCTCGGGACCTGTAATTGTTATGCCAAACCGCGTTTAAATTGGTTGATTATTTCTATACATTTCACAGAAAAATCAATTCGAAGAAATCACCTTACAATAGCTCAGCCGATTCAGAGCTGTAAAAATCCAAAATCTGCAATTGTGCTCAGATTGCGGTTCTTAATACCTCAAATGATAGTTCACGGGACCTGTAATTGCTATACCATACATTTCGTAGAAAAATCGATTCGAAGAAAATCACCTTACTATAGCTCAGCCGATTCAGAGCTGTAAAAATCCAAAATCTGCAATTGTGCTCCGATTGCGGTTCTTGATACCTCAAATGATAGGTCTCGAGACCTATAATTGTTATGCCAAACCGCGTTTAAATTGGTTGATTATTTCCATACATTTCACAGAAAAATTGATTCGAAGAAATCACCTTACAATAGCTCAGCCGATTCAGAGCTGTAAAAATCCAAAATCTGCAATTGTGCTCAGATTGCGGTTCTTGATACCTCAAATGATAGTTCACGGGACCTGTAATTGCTATACCATACATTTCGTAGAAAAATCGATTCGAAGAAAATCACCTTACTATAGCTCAGCCGATTCAGAGCTGTAAAAATCCAAAATCTGCAATTGTGCTCCGATTGCGGTTCTTGATACCTCAAATGATAGGTCTCGAGACCTGTAATTGTTATGCCAAACCGCGTTTAAATTGGTTGATTATTTCCATACATTTCACAGAAAAATTGATTCGAAGAAATCACCTTACAATAGCTCAGCCGATTCAGAGCTGTAAAAATCCAAAATCTGCAATTGTGCTCAGATTGCGGTTCTTGATACCTCAAATGATAGTTCACGGGACCTGTAATTGCTTACCATACATTTCGTAGAAAAATCGATTCGAAGAAAATCACCTTACTATAGCTCAGCCGATTCAGAGCTGTAAAAATCCAAAATCTGCAATTGTGCTCCGATTGCGGTTCTTGATACCTCAAATGATAGGTCTCGGGACCTGTAATTGTTATGCTAAACCGTTTTTAAATTGGTTGATTATTTCCATACATTTCGCAGAAAAATCTATTCGAAGAAATCACCTTACAATAGCTCAGCCGATTCAGAGCTGTAAAAATCCAAAATCTGCAATTGTGCTCAGATTGCGGTTCTTGATACCTCAAATGATAGTTCACGGGACCTGTAATTGCTATACCATACATTTCGTAGAAAAATCGATTCGAAGAAAATCACCTTACTATAGCTCAGCCGATTCAGAGCTGTAAAAATCCAAAATCTGCAATTGTGCTCCGATTGCGGTTCTTGATACCTCAAATGATAGGTCTCGGGACCTGTAATTGTTATGCCAAACCGCGTTTAAATTGGTTGATTATTTCTATACATTTCACAGAAAAATCAATTCGAAGAAATCACCTTACTATAGCTCAGCCGATTCAGAGCTGTAAAAATCCAAAATCTGCAATTGTGCTTCGATTGCGGTTCTTGATACCTCAAATGATAGGTCTCGGGACCTGTAATTGTTATGCTAAACCGTTTTTAAATTGGTTGATTATTTCCATACATGTCGCAGAAAAATCTATTCGAAGAAATCACCTTACAATAGCTCAGCCGATTCAGAGCTGTAAAAATCCAAAATCTGCAATTGTGCTCAGATTGCGGTTCTTGATACCTCAAATGATAGTTCACGGGACCTGTAATTGCTATACCATACATTTCGTAGAAAAATCGATTCGAAGAAAATCACCTTACTATAGCTCAGCCGATTCAGAGCTGTAAAAATCCAAAATCTGCAATTGTGCTCCGATTGCGGTTCTTGATACCTCAAATGATAGGTCTCGAGACCTGTAATTGTTATGCCAAACCGCGTTTAAATTGGTTGATTATTTCCATACATTTCACAGAAAAATTGATTCGAAGAAATCACCTTACAATAGCTCAGCCGATTCAGAGCTGTAAAAATCCAAAATCTGCAATTGTGCTCCGATTGCGGTTCTTGATACCTCAAATGATAGTTCACGGGACCTGTAATTGCTATACCATACATTTCGTAGAAAAATCGATTCGAAGAAAATCACCTTACTATAGCTCAGCCGATTCAGAGCTGTAAAAATCCAAAATCTGCAATTGTGCTCCGATTGCGGTTCTTGATACCTCAAATGATAGGTCTCGGGACCTGTAATTGTTATGCCAAACCGCGTTTAAATTGGTTGATTATTTCTATACATTTCACAGAAAAATCAATTCGAAGAAATCACCTTACTATAGCTCAGCCGATTCAGAGCTGTAAAAATCCAAAATCTGCAATTGTGCTCCGATTGCGGTTCTTGATACCTCAAATGATAGGTCTCGAGACCTGTAATTGTTATGCTAAACCGCGTTTAAATTGGTTGATTATTTCCATACATTTCACAGAAAAATTGATTCGAAGAAATCACCTTACAATAGCTCAGCCGATTCAGAGCTGTAAAAATCCAAAATCTGCAATTGTGCTCCGATTGCGGTTCTTGATACCTCAAATGATAGTTCACGGGACCTGTAATTGCTATACCATACATTTCGTAGAAAAATCGATTCGAAGAAAATCACCTTACTATAGCTCAGCCGATTCAGAGCTGTAAAAATCCAAAATCTGCAATTGTGCTCCGATTGCGGTTCTTGATACCTCAAATGATAGGTCTCGAGACCTGTAATTGTTATGCCAAACCGCGTTTAAATTGGTTGATTATTTCCATACATTTCACAGAAAAATTGATTCGAAGAAATCACCTTACAATAGCTCAGCCGATTCAGAGCTGTAAAAATCCAAAATCTGCAATTGTGCTCAGATTGCGGTTCTTGATACCTCAAATGATAGTTCACGGGACCTGTAATTGCTATACCATACATTTCGTAGAAAAATCGATTCGAAGAAAATCACCTTACTATAGCTCAGCCGATTCAGAGCTGTAAAAATCCAAAATCTGCAATTGTGCTCCGATTGCGGTTCTTGATACCTCAAATGATAGGTCTCGGGACCTGTAATTGTTATGCCAAACCGCGTTTAAATTGGTTGATTATTTCTATACATTTCACAGAAAAATCAATTCGAAGAAATCACCTTACTATAGCTCAGCCGATTCAGAGCTGTAAAAATCCAAAATCTGCAATTGTGCTTCGATTGCGGTTCTTGATACCTCAAATGATAGTTCACGGGACCTGTAATTGCTATACCATACATTTCGTAGAAAAATCGATTCGAAGAATTCACCTTACTATAGCTCAGCCGATTCAGAGCTGTAAAAATCCAAAATCTGCAATTGTGCTTCGATTGCGGTTCTTGATACCTCAAATGATAGGTCTCGGGACCTGTAATTGTTATGCTAAACCGTTTTTAAATTGGTTGATTATTTCCATACATTTCGCAGAAAAATCAATTCGAAGAAATCACCTTACAATAGCTCAGCCGATTCAGAGCTGTAAAAATCCAAAATCTGCAATTGTGCTCAGATTGCGGTTCTTGATACCTCAAATGATAGTTCACGGGACCTGTAATTGCTATACCATACATTTCGTAGAAAAATCGATTCGAAGAAAATCACCTTACTATAGCTCAGCCGATTCAGAGCTGTAAAAATCCAAAATCTGCAATTGTGCTCCGATTGCTATTCTTGATACCTCAAATGATAGGTCTCGAGACCTGTAATTGTTATGCCAAACCGCGTTTAAATTGGTTGATTATTTCTATACATTTCACAGAAAAATCAATTCGAAGAAATCACCTTACTATAGCTCAGCCGATTCAGAGCTGTAAAAATCCAAAATCTGCAATTGTGCTCAGATTGCGGTTCTTGATACCTCAAATGATAGTTCACGGGACCTGTAATTGCTATACCATACATTTCGTAGAAAAATCGATTCGAAGAAAATCACCTTACTATAGCTCAGCCGATTCAGAGCTGTAAAAATCCAAAATCTGCAATTGTGCTCCGATTGCGGTTCTTGATACCTCAAATGATAGGTCTCGAGACCTGTAATTGTTATGCCAAACCGCGTTTAAATTGGTTGATTATTTCTATACATTTCACAGAAAAATCAATTCGAAGAAATCACCTTACTATAGCTCAGCCGATTCAGAGCTGTAAAAATCCAAAATCTGCAATTGTGCTCAGATTGCGGTTCTTGATACCTCAAATGATAGTTCACGGGACCTGTAATTGCTATACCATACATTTCGTAGAAAAATCGATTCGAAGAAAATCACCTTACTATAGCTCAGCCGATTCAGAGCTGTAAAAATCCAAAATCTGCAATTGTGCTCCGATTGCGGTTCTTGATACCTCAAATGATAGGTCTCGGGACCTGTAATTGTTATGCTAAACCGTTTTTAAATTGGTTGATTATTTCCATACATTTCGCAGAAAAATCTATTCGAAGAAATCACCTTACAATAGCTCAGCCGATTCAGAGCTGTAAAAATCCAAAATCTGCAATTGTGCTCAGATTGCGGTTCTTGATACCTCAAATGATAGTTCACGGGACCTGTAATTGCTATACCATACATTTCGTAGAAAAATCGATTCGAAGAAAATCACCTTACTATAGCTCAGCCGATTCAGAGCTGTAAAAATCCAAAATCTGCAATTGTGCTCCGATTGCGGTTCTTGATACCTCAAATGATAGGTCTCGAGACCTGTAATTGTTATGCCAAACCGCGTTTAAATTGGTTGATTATTTCTATACATTTCACAGAAAAATCAATTCGAAGAAATCACCTTACTATAGCTCAGCCGATTCAGAGCTGTAAAAATCCAAAATCTGCAATTGTGCTTCGATTGCGGTTCTTGATACCTCAAATGATAGGTCTCGGGACCTGTAATTGTTATGCTAAACCGTTTTTAAATTGGTTGATTATTTCCATACATTTCGCAGAAAAATCTATTCGAAGAAATCACCTTACAATAGCTCAGCCGATTCAGAGCTGTAAAAATCCAAAATCTGCAATTGTGCTCAGATTGCGGTTCTTGATACCTCAAATGATAGTTCACGGGACCTGTAATTGCTATACCATACATTTCGTAGAAAAATCGATTCGAAGAAAATCACCTTACTATAGCTCAGCCGATTCAGAGCTGTAAAAATCCAAAATCTGCAATTGTGCTCCGATTGCGGTTCTTGATACCTCAAATGATAGGTCTCGAGACCTGTAATTGTTATGCCAAACCGCGTTTAAATTGGTTGATTATTTCCATACATTTCACAGAAAAATCAATTCGAAGAAATCACCTTACTATAGCTCAGCCGATTCAGAGCTGTAAAAATCCAAAATCTGCAATTGTGCTCAGATTGCGGTTCTTGATACCTCAAATGATAGTTCACGGGACCTGTAATTGCTATACCATACATTTCGTAGAAAAATCGATTCGAAGAAAATCACCTTACTATAGCTCAGCCGATTCAGAGCTGTAAAAATCCAAAATCTGCAATTGTGCTCCGATTGCGGTTCTTGATACCTCAAATGATAGGTCTCGGGACCTGTAATTGTTATGCTAAACCGTTTTTAAATTGGTTGATTATTTCCATACATTTCGCAGAAAAATCTATTCGAAGAAATCACCTTACAATAGCTCAGCCGATTCAGAGCTGTAAAAATCCAAAATCTGCAATTGTGCTCAGATTGCGGTTCTTGATACCTCAAATGATAGTTCACGGGACCTGTAATTGCTATACCATACATTTCGTAGAAAAATCGATTCGAAGAAAATCACCTTACTATAGCTCAGCCGATTCAGAGCTGTAAAAATCCAAAATCTGCAATTGTGCTCCGATTGCGGTTCTTGATACCTCAAATGATAGGTCTCGGGACCTGTAATTGTTATGCTAAACCGTTTTTAAATTGGTTGATTATTTCCATACATTTCGCAGAAAAATCTATTCGAAGAAATCACCTTACAATAGCTCAGCCGATTCAGAGCTGTAAAAATCCAAAATCTGCAATTGTGCTCAGATTGCGGTTCTTGATACCTCAAATGATAGTTCACGGGACCTGTAATTGCTATACCATACATTTCGTAGAAAAATCGATTCGAAGAAAATCACCTTACTATAGCTCAGCCGATTCAGAGCTGTAAAAATCCAAAATCTGCAATTGTGCTCCGATTGCGGTTCTTGATACCTCAAATGATAGGTCTCGAGACCTGTAATTGTTATGCCAAACCGCGTTTAAATTGGTTGATTATTTCTATACATTTCACAGAAAAATCAATTCGAAGAAATCACCTTACTATAGCTCAGCCGATTCAGAGCTGTAAAAATCCAAAATCTGCAATTGTGCTTCGATTGCGGTTCTTGATACCTCAAATGATAGGTCTCGGGACCTGTAATTGTTATGCTAAACCGTTTTTAAATTGGTTGATTATTTCCATACATTTCGCAGAAAAATCTATTCGAAGAAATCACCTTACAATAGCTCAGCCGATTCAGAGCTGTAAAAATCCAAAATCTGCAATTGTGCTCAGATTGCGGTTCTTGATACCTCAAATGATAGTTCACGGGACCTGTAATTGCTATACCATACATTTCGTAGAAAAATCGATTCGAAGAAAATCACCTTACTATAGCTCAGCCGATTCAGAGCTGTAAAAATCCAAAATCTGCAATTGTGCTCCGATTGCGGTTCTTGATACCTCAAATGATAGGTCTCGAGACCTGTAATTGTTATGCCAAACCGCGTTTAAATTGGTTGATTATTTCTATACATTTCACAGAAAAATCAATTCGAAGAAATCACCTTACTATAGCTCAGCCGATTCAGAGCTGTAAAAATCCAAAATCTGCAATTGTGCTCAGATTGCGGTTCTTGATACCTCAAATGATAGTTCACGGGACCTGTAATTGCTATACCATACATTTCGTAGAAAAATCGATTCGAAGAAAATCACCTTACTATAGCTCAGCCGATTCAGAGCTGTAAAAATCCAAAATCTGCAATTGTGCTCCGATTGCGGTTCTTGATACCTCAAATGATAGGTCTCGGGACCTGTAATTGTTATGCCAAACCGCGTTTAAATTGGTTGATTATTTCTATACATTTCACAGAAAAATCAATTCGAAGAAATCACCTTACTATAGCTCAGCCGATTCAGAGCTGTAAAAATCCAAAATCTGCAATTGTGCTCCGATTGCTATTCTTGATACCTCAAATGATAGGTCTCGAGACCTGTAATTGTTATGCCAAACCGCGTTTAAATTGGTTGATTATTTCTATACATTTCACAGAAAAATCAATTCGAAGAAATCACCTTACTATAGCTCAGCCGATTCAGAGCTGTAAAAATCCAAAATCTGCAATTGTGCTCCGATTGCGGTTCTTGATACCTCAAATGATAGGTCTCGGGACCTGTAATTGTTATGCTAAACCGTTTTTAAATTGGTTGATTATTTCCATACATTTCGCAGAAAAATCTATTCGAAGAAATCACCTTACAATAGCTCAGCCGATTCAGAGCTGTAAAAATCCAAAATCTGCAATTGTGCTCAGATTGCGGTTCTTGATACCTCAAATGATAGTTCACGGGACCTGTAATTGCTATACCATACATTTCGTAGAAAAATCGATTCGAAGAAAATCACCTTACTATAGCTCAGCCGATTCAGAGCTGTAAAAATCCAAAATCTGCAATTGTGCTCCGATTGCTATTCTTGATACCTCAAATGATAGGTCTCGAGACCTGTAATTGTTATGCCAAACCGCGTTTAAATTGGTTGATTATTTCTATACATTTCACAGAAAAATCAATTCGAAGAAATCACCTTACTATAGCTCAGCCGATTCAGAGCTGTAAAAATCCAAAATCTGCAATTGTGCTCCGATTGCGGTTCTTGATACCTCAAATGATAGGTCTCGGGACCTGTAATTGTTATGCTAAACCGTTTTTAAATTGGTTGATTATTTCCATACATTTCGCAGAAAAATCTATTCGAAGAAATCACCTTACAATAGCTCAGCCGATTCAGAGCTGTAAAAATCCAAAATCTGCAATTGTGCTCAGATTGCGGTTCTTGATACCTCAAATGATAGTTCACGGGACCTGTAATTGCTATACCATACATTTCGTAGAAAAATCGATTCGAAGAAAATCACCTTACTATAGCTCAGCCGATTCAGAGCTGTAAAAATCCAAAATCTGCAATTGTGCTCCGATTGCGGTTCTTGATACCTCAAATGATAGGTCTCGAGACCTGTAATTGTTACGCCAAACCGCGTTTAAATTGGTTGATTATTTCTATACATTTCACAGAAAAATCAATTCGAAGAAATCACCTTACTATAGCTCAGCCGATTCAGAGCTGTAAAAATCCAAAATCTGCAATTGTGCTCAGATTGCGGTTCTTGATACCTCAAATGATAGTTCACGGGACCTGTAATTGCTATACCATACATTTCGTAGAAAAATCGATTCGAAGAAAATCACCTTACTATAGCTCAGCCGATTCAGAGCTGTAAAAATCCAAAATCTGCAATTGTGCTCCGATTGCGGTTCTTGATACCTCAAATGATAGGTCTCGGGACCTGTAATTGTTATGCCAAACCGCGTTTAAATTGGTTGATTATTTCTATACATTTCACAGAAAAATCAATTCGAAGAAATCACCTTACTATAGCTCAGCCGATTCAGAGCTGTAAAAATCCAAAATCTGCAATTGTGCTCAGATTGCGGTTCTTGATACCTCAAATGATAGTTCACGGGACCTGTAATTGCTATACCATACATTTCGTAGAAAAATCGATTCGAAGAAAATCACCTTACTATAGCTCAGCCGATTCAGAGCTGTAAAAATCCAAAATCTGCAATTGTGCTCCGATTGCGGTTCTTGATACCTCAAATGATAGGTCTCGGGACCTGTAATTGTTATGCTAAACCGTTTTTAAATTGGTTGATTATTTCCATACATTTCGCAGAAAAATCTATTCGAAGAAATCACCTTACAATAGCTCAGCCGATTCAGAGCTGTAAAAATCCAAAATCTGCAATTGTGCTCAGATTGCGGTTCTTGATACCTCAAATGATAGTTCACGGGACCTGTAATTGCTATACCATACATTTCGTAGAAAAATCGATTCGAAGAAAATCACCTTACTATAGCTCAGCCGATTCAGAGCTGTAAAAATCCAAAATCTGCAATTGTGCTCCGATTGCGGTTCTTGATACCTCAAATGATAGGTCTCGAGACCTGTAATTGTTATGCCAAACCGCGTTTAAATTGGTTGATTATTTCTATACATTTCACAGAAAAATCAATTCGAAGAAATCACCTTACTATAGCTCAGCCGATTCAGAGCTGTAAAAATCCAAAATCTGCAATTGTGCTTCGATTGCGGTTCTTGATACCTCAAATGATAGGTCTCGGGACCTGTAATTGTTATGCTAAACCGTTTTTAAATTGGTTGATTATTTCCATACATTTCGCAGAAAAATCTATTCGAAGAAATCACCTTACAATAGCTCAGCCGATTCAGAGCTGTAAAAATCCAAAATCTGCAATTGTGCTCAGATTGCGGTTCTTGATACCTCAAATGATAGTTCACGGGACCTGTAATTGCTATACCATACATTTCGTAGAAAAATCGATTCGAAGAAAATCACCTTACTATAGCTCAGCCGATTCAGAGCTGTAAAAATCCAAAATCTGCAATTGTGCTCCGATTGCGGTTCTTGATACCTCAAATGATAGGTCTCGAGACCTGTAATTGTTATGCCAAACCGCGTTTAAATTGGTTGATTATTTCTATACATTTCACAGAAAAATCAATTCGAAGAAATCACCTTACTATAGCTCAGCCGATTCAGAGCTGTAAAAATCCAAAATCTGCAATTGTGCTCAGATTGCGGTTCTTGATACCTCAAATGATAGTTCACGGGACCTGTAATTGCTATACCATACATTTCGTAGAAAAATCGATTCGAAGAAAATCACCTTACTATAGCTCAGCCGATTCAGAGCTGTAAAAATCCAAAATCTGCAATTGTGCTCCGATTGCGGTTCTTGATACCTCAAATGATAGGTCTCGGGACCTGTAATTGTTATGCTAAACCGTTTTTAAATTGGTTGATTATTTCCATACATTTCGCAGAAAAATCTATTCGAAGAAATCACCTTACAATAGCTCAGCCGATTCAGAGCTGTAAAAATCCAAAATCTGCAATTGTGCTCAGATTGCGGTTCTTGATACCTCAAATGATAGTTCACGGGACCTGTAATTGCTATACCATACATTTCGTAGAAAAATCGATTCGAAGAAAATCACCTTACTATAGCTCAGCCGATTCAGAGCTGTAAAAATCCAAAATCTGCAATTGTGCTTCGATTGCGGTTCTTGATACCTCAAATGATAGGTCTCGGGACCTGTAATTGTTATGCTAAACCGTTTTTAAATTGGTTGATTATTTCCATACATTTCGCAGAAAAATCTATTCGAAGAAATCACCTTACAATAGCTCAGCCGATTCAGAGCTGTAAAAATCCAAAATCTGCAATTGTGCTCAGATTGCGGTTCTTGATACCTCAAATGATAGTTCACGGGACCTGTAATTGCTATACCATACATTTCGTAGAAAAATCGATTCGAAGAAAATCTCCTTACTATAGCTCAGCCGATTCAGAGCTGTAAAAATCCAAAATCTGCAATTGTGCTCCGATTGCGGTTCTTGATACCTCAAATGATAGGTCTCGAGACCTGTAATTGTTATGCCAAACCGCGTTTAAATTGGTTGATTATTTCTATACATTTCACAGAAAAATCAATTCGAAGAAATCACCTTACTATAGCTCAGCCGATTCAGAGCTGTAAAAATCCAAAATCTGCAATTGTGCTCAGATTGCGGTTCTTGATACCTCAAATGATAGTTCACGGGACCTGTAATTGCTATACCATACATTTCGTAGAAAAATCGATTCGAAGAAAATCACCTTACTATAGCTCAGCCGATTCAGAGCTGTAAAAATCCAAAATCTGCAATTGTGCTCCGATTGCGGTTCTTGATACCTCAAATGATAGGTCTCGGGACCTGTAATTGTTATGCCAAACCGCGTTTAAATTGGTTGATTATTTCTATACATTTCACAGAAAAATCAATTCGAAGAAATCACCTTACTATAGCTCAGCCGATTCAGAGCTGTAAAAATCCAAAATCTGCAATTGTGCTTCGATTGCGGTTCTTGATACCTCAAATGATAGGTCTCGGGACCTGTAATTGCTATACCATACATTTCGTAGAAAAATCGATTCGAAGAAAATCACCTTACTATAGCTCAGCCGATTCAGAGCTGTAAAAATCCAAAATCTGCAATTGTGCTCAGATTGCGGTTCTTGATACCTCAAATGATAGTTCACGGGACCTGTAATTGCTATACCATACATTTCGTAGAAAAATCGATTCGAAGAAAATCACCTTACTATAGCTCAGCCGATTCAGAGCTGTAAAAATCCAAAATCTGCAATTGTGCTCCGATTGCGGTTCTTGATACCTCAAATGATAGGTCTCGAGACCTGTAATTGTTATGCCAAACCGCGTTTAAATTGGTTGATTATTTCCATACATTTCGCAGAAAAATCTATTCGAAGAAATCACCTTACAATAGCTCAGCCGATTCAGAGCTGTAAAAATCCAAAATCTGCAATTGTGCTCAGATTGCGGTTCTTGATACCTCAAATGATAGTTCACGGGACCTGTAATTGCTATACCATACATTTCGTAGAAAAATCGATTCGAAGAAAATCACCTTACTATAGCTCAGCCGATTCAGAGCTGTAAAAATCCAAAATCTGCAATTGTGCTCCGATTGCGGTTCTTGATACCTCAAATGATAGGTCTCGGGACCTGTAATTGTTATGCCAAACCGCGTTTAAATTGGTTGATTATTTCTATACATTTCACAGAAAAATCAATTCGAAGAAATCACCTTACTATAGCTCAGCCGATTCAGAGCTGTAAAAATCCAAAATCTGCAATTGTGCTCCGATTGCGGTTCTTGATACCTCAAATGATAGTTCACGGGACCTGTAATTGCTATACCATACATTTCGTAGAAAAATCGATTCGAAGAAAATCACCTTACTATAGCTCAGCCGATTCAGAGCTGTAAAAATCCAAAATCTGCAATTGTGCTCCGATTGCGGTTCTTGATACCTCAAATGATAGGTCTCGGGACCTGTAATTGTTATGCCAAACCGCGTTTAAATTGGTTGATTATTTCTATACATTTCACAGAAAAATCAATTCGAAGAAATCACCTTACTATAGCTCAGCCGATTCAGAGCTGTAAAAATCCAAAATCTGCAATTGTGCTCCGATTGCGGTTCTTGATACCTCAAATGATAGTTCACGGGACCTGTAATTGCTATACCATACATTTCGTAGATAAATCGATTCGAAGAAAATCACCTTACTATAGCTCAGCCGATTCAGAGCTGTAAAAATCCAAAATCTGCAATTGTGCTCCGATTGCGGTTCTTGATACCTCAAATGATAGGTCTCGAGACCTGTAATTGTTATGCCAAACCGCGTTTAAATTGGTTGATTATTTCCATACATTTCACAGAAAAATTGATTCGAAGAAATCACCTTACAATAGCTCAGCCGATTCAGAGCTGTAAAAATCCAAAATCTGCAATTGTGCTCAGATTGCGGTTCTTGATACCTCAAATGATAGTTCACGGGACCTGTAATTGCTATACCATACATTTCGTAGAAAAATCGATTCGAAGAAAATCACCTTACTATAGCTCAGCCGATTCAGAGCTGTAAAAATCCAAAATCTGCAATTGTGCTTCGATTGCGGTTCTTGATACCTCAAATGATAGGTCTCGGGACCTGTAATTGTTATGCTAAACCGTTTTTAAATTGGTTGATTATTTCCATACATTTCGCAGAAAAATCTATTCGAAGAAATCACCTTACAATAGCTCAGCCGATTCAGAGCTGTAAAAATCCAAAATCTGCAATTGTGCTCAGATTGCGGTTCTTGATACCTCAAATGATAGTTCACGGGACCTGTAATTGCTATACCATACATTTCGTAGAAAAATCGATTCGAAGAAAATCACCTTACTATAGCTCAGCCGATTCAGAGCTGTAAAAATCCAAAATCTGCAATTGTGCTTCGATTGCGGTTCTTGATACCTCAAATGATAGGTCTCGGGACCTGTAATTGTTATGCTAAACCGTTTTTAAATTGGTTGATTATTTCCATACATTTCGCAGAAAAATCTATTCGAAGAAATCACCTTACAATAGCTCAGCCGATTCAGAGCTGTAAAAATCCAAAATCTGCAATTGTGCTCAGATTGCGGTTCTTGATACCTCAAATGATAGTTCACGGGACCTGTAATTGCTATACCATACATTTCGTAGAAAAATCGATTCGAAGAAAATCACCTTACTATAGCTCAGCCGATTCAGAGCTGTAAAAATCCAAAATCTGCAATTGTGCTCCGATTGCGGTTCTTGATACCTCAAATGATAGGTCTCGAGACCTGTAATTGTTATGCCAAACCGCGTTTAAATTGGTTGATTATTTCCATACATTTCACAGAAAAATTGATTCGAAGAAATCACCTTACTATAGCTCAGCCGATTCAGAGCTGTAAAAATCCAAAATCTGCAATTGTGCTCCGATTGCGGTTCTTGATACCTCAAATGATAGGTCTCGAGACCTGTAATTGTTATGCCAAACCGCGTTTAAATTGGTTGATTATTTCTATACATTTCACAGAAAAATCGATTCGAAGAAATCACCTTACTATAGCTCAGCCGATTCAGAGCTGTAAAAATCCAAAATCTGCAATTGTGCTCCGATTGCGGTTCTTGATACCTCAAATGATAGGTCTCGAGACCTGTAATTGTTATGCCAAACCGCGTTTAAATTGGTTGATTATTTCTATACATTTCACAGAAAAATCAATTCGAAGAAATCACCTTACTATAGCTCAGCCGATTCAGAGCTGTAAAAATCCAAAATCTGCAATTGTGCTTCGATTGCGGTTCTTGATACCTCAAATGATAGGTCTCGGGACCTGTAATTGTTATGCTAAACCGTTTTTAAATTGGTTGATTATTTCCGTACATTTCGCAGAAAAATCTATTCGAAGAAATCACCTTACAATAGCTCAGCCGATTCAGAGCTGTAAAAATCCAAAATCTGCAATTGTGCTCAGATTGCGGTTCTTGATACCTCAAATGATAGTTCACGGGACCTGTAATTGCTATACCATACATTTCGTAGAAAAATCGATTCGAAGAAAATCACCTTACTATAGCTCAGCCGATTCAGAGCTGTAAAAATCCAAAATCTGCAATTGTGCTCCGATTGCGGTTCTTGATACCTCAAATGATAGGTCTCGAGACCTGTAATTGTTATGCCAAACCGCGTTTAAATTGGTTGATTATTTCTATACATTTCACAGAAAAATCGATTCGAAGAAATCACCTTACTATAGCTCAGCCGATTCAGAGCTGTAAAAATCCAAAATCTGCAATTGTGCTCCGATTGCGGTTCTTGATACCTCAAATGATAGGTCTCGAGACCTGTAATTGTTATGCCAAACCGCGTTTAAATTGGTTGATTATTTCTATACATTTCACAGAAAAATCAATTCGAAGAAATCACCTTACTATAGCTCAGCCGATTCAGAGCTGTAAAAAACCAAAATCTGCAATTGTGCTTCGATTGCGGTTCTTGATACCTCAAATGATAGGTCTCGGGACCTGTAATTGTTATGCTAAACCGTTTTTAAATTGGTTGATTATTTCCATACATTTCGCAGAAAAATCTATTCGAAGAAATCACCTTACAATAGCTCAGCCGATTCAGAGCTGTAAAAATCCAAAATCTGCAATTGTGCTCAGATTGCGGTTCTTGATACCTCAAATGATAGTTCACGGGACCTGTAATTGCTATACCATACATTTCGTAGAAAAATCGATTCGAAGAAAATCACCTTACTATAGCTCAGCCGATTCAGAGCTGTAAAAATCCAAAATCTGCAATTGTGCTCCGATTGCGGTTCTTGATACCTCAAATGATAGGTCTCGAGACCTGTAATTGTTATGCCAAACCGCGTTTAAATTGGTTGATTATTTCTATACATTTCACAGAAAAATCTATTCGAAGAAATCACCTTACAATAGCTCAGCCGATTCAGAGCTGTAAAAATCCAAAATCTGCAATTGTGCTCAGATTGCGGTTCTTGATACCTCAAATGATAGTTCACGGGACCTGTAATTGCTATACCATACATTTCGTAGAAAAATCGATTCGAAGAAAATCACCTTACTATAGCTCAGCCGATTCAGAGCTGTAAAAATCCAAAATCTGCAATTGTGCTCCGATTGCGGTTCTTGATACCTCAAATGATAGGTCTCGAGACCTGTAATTGTTATGCCAAACCGCGTTTAAATTGGTTGATTATTTCTATACATTTCACAGAAAAATCGATTCGAAGAAATCACCTTACTATAGCTCAGCCGATTCAGAGCTGTAAAAATCCAAAATCTGCAATTGTGCTCCGATTGCGGTTCTTGATACCTCAAATGATAGGTCTCGAGACCTGTAATTGTTATGCCAAACCGCGTTTAAATTGGTTGATTATTTCTATACATTTCACAGAAAAATCAATTCGAAGAAATCACCTTACTATAGCTCAGCCGATTCAGAGCTGTAAAAAACCAAAATCTGCAATTGTGCTTCGATTGCGGTTCTTGATACCTCAAATGATAGGTCTCGGGACCTGTAATTGTTATGCTAAACCGTTTTTAAATTGGTTGATTATTTCCATACATTTCGCAGAAAAATCTATTCGAAGAAATCACCTTACAATAGCTCAGCCGATTCAGAGCTGTAAAAATCCAAAATCTGCAATTGTGCTCAGATTGCGGTTCTTGATACCTCAAATGATAGTTCACGGAACCTGTAATTGCTATACCATACATTTCGTAGAAAAAACGATTCGAAGAAAATCACCTTACTATAGCTCAGCCGATTCAGAGCTGTAAAAATCCAAAATCTGCAATTGTGCTCCGATTGCGGTTCTTGATACCTCAAATGATAGGTCTCGAGACCTGTAATTGTTATGCCAAACCGCGTTTAAATTGGTTGATTATTTCTATACATTTCACAGAAAAATCGATTCGAAGAAATCACCTTACTATAGCTCAGCCGATTCAGAGCTGTAAAAATCCAAAATCTGCAATTGTGCTCCGATTGCGGTTCTTGATACCTCAAATGATAGGTCTCGAGACCTGTAATTGTTATGCCAAACCGCGTTTAAATTGGTTGATTATTTCTATACATTTCACAGAAAAATCGATTCGAAGAAATCACCTTACTATAGCTCAGCCGATTCAGAGCTGTAAAAATCCAAAATCTGCAATTGTGCTCCGATTGCGGTTCTTGATACCTCAAATGATAGGTCTCGAGACCTGTAATTGTTATGCCAAACCGCGTTTAAATTGGTTGATTATTTCTATACATTTCACAGAAAAATCAATTCGAAGAAATCACCTTACTATAGCTCAGCCGATTCAGAGCTGTAAAAAACCAAAATCTGCAATTGTGCTTCGATTGCGGTTCTTGATACCTCAAATGATAGGTCTCGGGACCTGTAATTGTTATGCTAAACCGTTTTTAAATTGGTTGATTATTTCCATACATTTCGCAGAAAAATCTATTCGAAGAAATCACCTTACAATAGCTCAGCCGATTCAGAGCTGTAAAAATCCAAAATCTGCAATTGTGCTCAGATTGCGGTTCTTGATACCTCAAATGATAGGTCACGGGACCTGTAATTGCTATACCATACATTTCGTAGAAAAATCGATTCGAAGAAAATCACCTTACTATAGCTCAGCCGATTCAGAGCTGTAAAAATCCAAAATCTGCAATTGTGCTCCGATTGCGGTTCTTGATACCTCAAATGATAGGTCTCGAGACCTGTAATTGTTATGCCAAACCGCGTTTAAATTGGTTGATTATTTCTATACATTTCACAGAAAAATCAATTCGAAGAAATCACCTTACTATAGCTCAGCCGATTCAGAGCTGTAAAAAACCAAAATCTGCAATTGTGCTTCGATTGCGGTTCTTGATACCTCAAATGATAGGTCTCGGGACCTGTAATTGTTATGCTAAACCGTTTTTAAATTGGTTGATTATTTCCATACATTTCGCAGAAAAATCTATTCGAAGAAATCACCTTACAATAGCTCAGCCGATTCAGAGCTGTAAAAATCCAAAATCTGCAATTGTGCTCAGATTGCGGTTCTTGATACCTCAAATGATAGTTCACGGGACCTGTAATTGCTATACCATACATTTCGTAGAAAAAACGATTCGAAGAAAATCACCTTACTATAGCTCAGCCGATTCAGAGCTGTAAAAATCCAAAATCTGCAATTGTGCTCCGATTGCGGTTCTTGATACCTCAAATGATAGGTCTCGAGACCTGTAATTGTTATGCCAAACCGCGTTTAAATTGGTTGATTATTTCTATACATTTCACAGAAAAATCGATTCGAAGAAATCACCTTACTATAGCTCAGCCGATTCAGAGCTGTAAAAATCCAAAATCTGCAATTGTGCTCCGATTGCGGTTCTTGATACCTCAAATGATAGGTCTCGAGACCTGTAATTGTTATGCCAAACCGCGTTTAAATTGGTTGATTATTTCTATACATTTCACAGAAAAATCAATTCGAAGAAATCACCTTACTATAGCTCAGCCGATTCAGAGCTGTAAAAAACCAAAATCTGCAATTGTGCTTCGATTGCGGTTCTTGATACCTCAAATGATAGGTCTCGGGACCTGTAATTGTTATGCTAAACCGTTTTTAAATTGGTTGATTATTTCCATACATTTCGCAGAAAAATCTATTCGAAGAAATCACCTTACAATAGCTCAGCCGATTCAGAGCTGTAAAAATCCAAAATCTGCAATTGTGCTCAGATTGCGGTTCTTGATACCTCAAATGATAGTTCACGGGACCTGTAATTGCTATACCATACATTTCGTAGAAAAAACGATTCGAAGAAAATCACCTTACTATAGCTCAGCCGATTCAGAGCTGTAAAAATCCAAAATCTGCAATTGTGCTCCGATTGCGGTTCTTGATACCTCAAATGATAGGTCTCGAGACCTGTAATTGTTATGCCAAACCGCGTTTAAATTGGTTGATTATTTCTATACATTTCACAGAAAAATCGATTCGAAGAAATCACCTTACTATAGCTCAGCCGATTCAGAGCTGTAAAAATCCAAAATCTGCAATTGTGCTCCGATTGCGGTTCTTGATACCTCAAATGATAGGTCTCGAGACCTGTAATTGTTATGCCAAACCGCGTTTAAATTGGTTGATTATTTCTATACATTTCACAGAAAAATCAATTCGAAGAAATCACCTTACTATAGCTCAGCCGATTCAGAGCTGTAAAAAACCAAAATCTGCAATTGTGCTTCGATTGCGGTTCTTGATACCTCAAATGATAGGTCTCGGGACCTGTAATTGTTATGCTAAACCGTTTTTAAATTGGTTGATTATTTCCATACATTTCGCAGAAAAATCTATTCGAAGAAATCACCTTACAATAGCTCAGCCGATTCAGAGCTGTAAAAATCCAAAATCTGCAATTGTGCTCAGATTGCGGTTCTTGATACCTCAAATGATAGTTCACGGGACCTGTAATTGCTATACCATACATTTCGTAGAAAAATCGATTCGAAGAAAATCACCTTACTATAGCTCAGCCGATTCAGAGCTGTAAAAATCCAAAATCTGCAATTGTGCTCCGATTGCGGTTCTTGATACCTCAAATGATAGGTCTCGAGACCTGTAATTGTTATGCCAAACCGCGTTTAAATTGGTTGATTATTTCTATACATTTCACAGAAAAATCGATTCGAAGAAATCACCTTACTATAGCTCAGCCGATTCAGAGCTGTAAAAATCCAAAATCTGCAATTGTGCTCAGATTGCGGTTCTTGATACCTCAAATGATAGTTCACGGGACCTGTAATTGCTATACCATACATTTCGTAGAAAAATCGATTCGAAGAAAATCACCTTACTATAGCTCAGCCGATTCAGAGCTGTAAAAATCCAAAATCTGCAATTGTGCTCCGATTGCGGTTCTTGATACCTCAAATGATAGGTCTCGGGACCTGTAATTGTTATGCTAAACCGTTTTTAAATAGGTTGATTATTTCCATACATTTCGCAGAAAAATCTATTCGAAGAAATCACCTTACAATAGCTCAGCCGATTCAGAGCTGTAAAAATCCAAAATCTGCAATTGTGCTCAGATTGCGGTTCTTGATACCTCAAATGATAGTTCACGGGACCTGTAATTGCTATACCATACATTTCGTAGAAAAATCGATTCGAAGAAAATCACCTTACTATAGCTCAGCCGATTCAGAGCTGTAAAAATCCAAAATCTGCAATTGTGCTCAGATTGCGGTTCTTGATACCTCAAATGATAGTTCACGGGACCTGTAATTGCTATACCATACATTTCGTAGAAAAATCGATTCGAAGAAAATCACCTTACTATAGCTCAGCCGATTCAGAGCTGTAAAAATCCAAAATCTGCAATTGTGCTCCGATTGCGGTTCTTGATACCTCAAATGATAGGTCTCGAGACCTGTAATTGTTATGCCAAACCGCGTTTAAATTGGTTGATTATTTCCATACATTTCACAGAAAAATTGATTCGAAGAAATCACCTTACAATAGCTCAGCCGATTCAGAGCTGTAAAAATCCAAAATCTGCAATTGTGCTCAGATTGCGGTTCTTGATACCTCAAATGATAGTTCACGGGACCTGTAATTGCTATACCATACATCTCGTAGAAAAATCGATTCGAAGAAAATCACCTTACAATAGCTCAGCCGATTCAGAGCTGTAAAAATCCAAAATCTGCAATTGTGCTCAGATTGCGGTTCTTGATACCTCAAATGATAGTTCACGGGACCTGTAATTGCTATACCATACATCTCGTAGAAAAATCGATTCGAAGAAAATCACCTTACAATAGCTCAGCCGATTCAGAGCTGTAAAAATCCAAAATCTGCAATTGTGCTCAGATTGCGGTTCTTGATACCTCAAATGATAGTTCACGGGACCTGTAATTGCTATACCATACATTTCGTAGAAAAATCGATTCGAAGAAAATCACCTTACTATAGCTCAGCCGATTCAGAGCTGTAAAAATCCAAAATCTGCAATTGTGCTCCGATTGCGGTTCTTGATACCTCAAATGATAGGTCTCGGGACCTGTAATTGTTATGCCAAACCGCGTTTAAATTGGTTGATTATTTCCATACATTTCGCAGAAAAATCTATTCGAAGAAATCACCTTACAATAGCTCAGCCGATTCAGAGCTGTAAAAATCCAAAATCGGCAATTGTGCTCAGATTGCGGTTCTTGATACCTCAAATGATAGTTCACGGGACCTGTAATTGCTATACCATACATTTCGTAGAAAAATCGATTCGAAGAAAATCACCTTACTATAGCTCAGCCGATTCAGAGCTGTAAAAATCCAAAATCTGCAATTGTGCTTCGATTGCGGTTCTTGATACCTCAAATGATAGGTCTCGGGACCTGTAATTGTTATGCTAAACCGTTTTTAAATTGGTTGATTATTTCCATACATTTCGCAGAAAAATCTATTCGAAGAAATCACCTTACAATAGCTCAGCCGATTCAGAGCTGTAAAAATCCAAAATCTGCAATTGTGCTCAGATTGCGGTTCTTGATACCTCAAATGATAGTTCACGGGACCTGTAATTGCTATACCATACATTTCGTAGAAAAATCGATTCGAAGAAAATCACCTTACTATAGCTCAGCCGATTCAGAGCTGTAAAAATCCAAAATCTGCAATTGTGCTCCGATTGCGGTTCTTGATACCTCAAATGATAGGTCTCGAGACCTGTAATTGTTATGCCAAACCGCGTTTAAATTGGTTGATTATTTCTATACATTTCACAGAAAAATCAATTCGAAGAAATCACCTTACTATAGCTCAGCCGATTCAGAGCTGTAAAAATCCAAAATCTGCAATTGTGCTCCGATTGCGGTTCTTGATACCTCAAATGATAGGTCTCGGGACCTGTAATTGTTATGCTAAACCGCGTTTAAATTGGTTGATTATTTCCATACATTTCGCAGAAAAATCTATTCGAAGAAATCACCTTACAATAGCTCAGCCGATTCAGAGCTGTAAAAATCCAAAATCTGCAATTGTGCTCAGATTGCGGTTCTTGATACCTCAAATGATAGTTCACGGGACCTGTAATTGCTATACCATACATTTCGTAGAAAAATCGATTCGAAGAAAATCACCTTACTATAGCTCAGCCGATTCAGAGCTGTAAAAATCCAAAATCTGCAATTGTGCTCCGATTGCGGTTCTTGATACCTCAAATGATAGGTCTCGAGACCTGTAATTGTTATGCCAAACCGCGTTTAAATTGGTTGATTATTTCTATACATTTCACAGAAAAATCGATTCGAAGAAATCACCTTACTATAGCTCAGCCGATTCAGAGCTGTAAAAATCCAAAATCTGCAATTGTGCTCCGATTGCGGTTCTTGATACCTCAAATGATAGGTCTCGGGACCTGTAATTGTTATGCTAAACCGTTTTTAAATTGGTTGATTATTTCCATACATTTCGCAGAAAAATCTATTCGAAGAAATCACCTTACAATAGCTCAGCCGATTCAGAGCTGTAAAAATCCAAAATCTGCAATTGTGCTCAGATTGCGGTTCTTGATACCTCAAATGATAGTTCACGGGACCTGTAATTGCTATACCATACATTTCGTAGAAAAATCGATTCGAAGAAAATCACCTTACTATAGCTCAGCCGATTCAGAGCTGTAAAAATCCAAAATCTGCAATTGTGCTCCGATTGCGGTTCTTGATACCTCAAATGATAGGTCTCGAGACCTGTAATTGTTATGCCAAACCGCGTTTAAATTGGTTGATTATTTCTATACATTTCACAGAAAAATCGATTCGAAGAAATCACCTTACTATAGCTCAGCCGATTCAGAGCTGTAAAAATCCAAAATCTGCAATTGTGCTCCGATTGCGGTTCTTGATACCTCAAATGATAGGTCTCGAGACCTGTAATTGTTATGCCAAACCGCGTTTAAATTGGTTGATTATTTCTATACATTTCACAGAAAAATCAATTCGAAGAAATCACCTTACTATAGCTCAGCCGATTCAGAGCTGTAAAAATCCAAAATCTGCAATTGTGCTTCGATTGCGGTTCTTGATACCTCAAATGATAGGTCTCGGGACCTGTAATTGTTATGCTAAACCGTTTTTAAATTGGTTGATTATTTCCATACATTTCGCAGAAAAATCTATTCGAAGAAATCACCTTACAATAGCTCAGCCGATTCAGAGCTGTAAAAATCCAAAATCTGCAATTGTGCTCAGATTGCGGTTCTTGATACCTCAAATGATAGTTCACGGGACCTGTAATTGCTATACCATACATTTCGTAGAAAAATCGATTCGAAGAAAATCACCTTACTATAGCTCAGCCGATTCAGAGCTGTAAAAATCCAAAATCTGCAATTGTGCTCAGATTGCGGTTCTTGATACCTCAAATGATAGTTCACGGGACCTGTAATTGCTATACCATACATTTCGTAGAAAAATCGATTCGAAGAAAATCACCTTACTATAGCTCAGCCGATTCAGAGCTGTAAAAATCCAAAATCTGCAATTGTGCTCCGATTGCGGTTCTTGATACCTCAAATGATAGGTCTCGAGACCTGTAATTGTTATGCCAAACCGCGTTTAAATTGGTTGATTATTTCCATACATTTCACAGAAAAATTGATTCGAAGAAATCACCTTACAATAGCTCAGCCGATTCAGAGCTGTAAAAATCCAAAATCTGCAATTGTGCTCAGATTGCGGTTCTTGATACCTCAAATGATAGTTCACGGGACCTGTAATTGCTATACCATACATCTCGTAGAAAAATCGATTCGAAGAAAATCACCTTACTATAGCTCAGCCGATTCAGAGCTGTAAAAATCCAAAATCTGCAATTGTGCTCCGATTGCGGTTCTTGATACCTCAAATGATAGGTCTCGAGACCTGTAATTGTTATGCCAAACCGCGTTTAAATTGGTTGATTATTTCCATACATTTCACAGAAAAATCAATTCGAAGAAATCACCTTACAATAGCTCAGCCGATTCAGAGCTGTAAAAATCCAAAATCTGCAATTGTGCTCAGATTGCGGTTCTTGATACCTCAAATGATAGTTCACGGGACCTGTAATTGCTATACCATACATTTCGTAGAAAAATCGATTCGAAGAAAATCACCTTACTATAGCTCAGCCGATTCAGAGCTGTAAAAATCCAAAATCTGCAATTGTGCTCCGATTGCGGTTCTTGATACCTCAAATGATAGGTCTCGGGACCTGTAATTGTTATGCCAAACCGCGTTTAAATTGGTTGATTATTTCCATACATTTCGCAGAAAAATCTATTCGAAGAAATCACCTTACAATAGCTCAGCCGATTCAGAGCTGTAAAAATCCAAAATCGGCAATTGTGCTCAGATTGCGGTTCTTGATACCTCAAATGATAGTTCACGGGACCTGTAATTGCTATACCATACATTTCGTAGAAAAATCGATTCGAAGAAAATCACCTTACTATAGCTCAGCCGATTCAGAGCTGTAAAAATCCAAAATCTGCAATTGTGCTTCGATTGCGGTTCTTGATACCTCAAATGATAGGTCTCGGGACCTGTAATTGTTATGCTAAACCGTTTTTAAATTGGTTGATTATTTCCATACATTTCGCAGAAAAATCTATTCGAAGAAATCACCTTACAATAGCTCAGCCGATTCAGAGCTGTAAAAATCCAAAATCTGCAATTGTGCTCAGATTGCGGTTCTTGATACCTCAAATGATAGTTCACGGGACCTGTAATTGCTATACCATACATTTCGTAGAAAAATCGATTCGAAGAAAATCACCTTACTATAGCTCAGCCGATTCAGAGCTGTAAAAATCCAAAATCTGCAATTGTGCTCCGATTGCGGTTCTTGATACCTCAAATGATAGGTCTCGAGACCTGTAATTGTTATGCCAAACCGCGTTTAAATTGGTTGATTATTTCTATACATTTCACAGAAAAATCAATTCGAAGAAATCACCTTACTATAGCTCAGCCGATTCAGAGCTGTAAAAATCCAAAATCTGCAATTGTGCTTCGATTGCGGTTCTTGATACCTCAAATGATAGGTCTCGAGACCTGTAATTGTTATGCCAAACCGCGTTTAAATTGGTTGATTATTTCTATACATTTCACAGAAAAATCAATTCGAAGAAATCACCTTACTATAGCTCAGCCGATTCAGAGCTGTAAAAATCCAAAATCTGCAATTGTGCTTCGATTGCGGTTCTTGATACCTCAAATGATAGGTCTCGGGACCTGTAATTGTTATGCTAAACCGTTTTTAAATTGGTTGATTATTTCCATACATTTCGCAGAAAAATCTATTCGAAGAAATCACCTTACTATAGCTCAGCCGATTCAGAGCTGTAAAAATCCAAAATCTGCAATTGTGCTTCGATTGCGGTTCTTGATACCTCAAATGATAGGTCTCGGGACCTGTAATTGTTATGCTAAACCGTTTTTAAATTGGTTGATTATTTCCATACATTTCGCAGAAAAATCTATTCGAAGAAATCACCTTACAATAGCTCAGCCGATTCAGAGCTGTAAAAATCCAAAATCTGCAATTGTGCTCAGATTGCGGTTCTTGATACCTCAAATGATAGTTCACGGGACCTGTAATTGCTATACCATACATTTCGTAGAAAAATCGATTCGAAGAAAATCACCTTACTATAGCTCAGCCGATTCAGAGCTGTAAAAATCCAAAATCTGCAATTGTGCTCAGATTGCGGTTCTTGATACCTCAAATGATAGTTCACGGGACCTGTAATTGCTATACCATACATTTCGTAGAAAAATCGATTCGAAGAAAATCACCTTACTATAGCTCAGCCGATTCAGAGCTGTAAAAATCCAAAATCTGCAATTGTGCTCCGATTGCGGTTCTTGATACCTCAAATGATAGGTCTCGAGACCTGTAATTGTTATGCCAAACCGCGTTTAAATTGGTTGATTATTTCTATACATTTCACAAAAAAATCAATTCGAAGAAATCACCTTACTATAGCTCAGCCGATTCAGAGCTGTAAAAATCCAAAATCTGCAATTGTGCTTCGATTGCGGTTCTTGATACCTCAAATGATAGGTCTCGGGACCTGTAATTGTTATGCTAAACCGTTTTTAAATTGGTTGATTATTTCCATACATTTCGCAGAAAAATCTATTCGAAGAAATCACCTTACAATAGCTCAGCCGATTCAGAGCTGTAAAAATCCAAAATCTGCAATTGTGCTCAGATTGCGGTTCTTGGTACCTCAAATGATAGTTCACGGGACCTGTAATTGCTATACCATACATTTCGTAGAAAAATCGATTCGAAGAAAATCACCTTACTATAGCTCAGCCGATTCAGAGCTGTAAAAATCCAAAATCTGCAATTGTGCTCAGATTGCGGTTCTTGATACCTCAAATGATAGGTCTCGGGACCTGTAATTGTTATGCCAAACCGCGTTTAAATTGGTTGATTATTTCTATACATTTCACAGAAAAATCGATTCGAAGAAATCACCTTACTATAGCTCAGCCGATTCAGAGCTGTAAAAATCCAAAATCTGCAATTGTGCTCCGATTGCGGTTCTTGATACCTCAAATGATAGTTCACGGGACCTGTAATTGCTATACCATACATTTCGTAGAAAAATCGATTCGAAGAAAATCACCTTACTATAGCTCAGCCGATTCAGAGCTGTAAAAATCCAAAATCTGCAATTGTTCTTCGATTGCGGTTCTTGATACCTCAAATGATAGGTCTCGGGACCTGTAATTGTTATGCTAAACCGTTTTTAAATTGGTTGATTATTTCCATACATTTCGCAGAAAAATCTATTCGAAGAAATCACCTTACAATAGCTCAGCCGATTCAGAGCTGTAAAAATCCAAAATCTGCAATTGTGCTCAGATTGCGGTTCTTGATACCTCAAATGATAGTTCACGGGACCTGTAATTGCTATACCATACATTTCGTAGAAAAATCGATTCGAAGAAAATCACCTTACTATAGCTCAGCCGATTCAGAGCTGTAAAAATCCAAAATCTGCAATTGTGCTCCGATTGCGGTTCTTGATACCTCAAATGATAGGTCTCGAGACCTGTAATTGTTATGCCAAACCGCGTTTAAATTGGTTGATTATTTCCATACATTTCACAGAAAAATTGATTCGAAGAAATCACCTTACTATAGCTCAGCCGATTCAGAGCTGTAAAAATCCAAAATCTGCAATTGTGCTCCGATTGCGGTTCTTGATACCTCAAATGATAGGTCTCGAGACCTGTAATTGTTATGCCAAACCGCGTTTAAATTGGTTGATTATTTCTATACATTTCACAGAAAAATCGATTCGAAGAAATCACCTTACTATAGCTCAGCCGATTCAGAGCTGTAAAAATCCAAAATCTGCAATTGTGCTCCGATTGCGGTTCTTGATACCTCAAATGATAGGTCTCGAGACCTGTAATTGTTATGCCAAACCGCGTTTAAATTGGTTGATTATTTCTATACATTTCACAAAAAAATCAATTCGAAGAAATCACCTTACTATAGCTCAGCCGATTCAGAGCTGTAAAAATCCAAAATCTGCAATTGTGCTTCGATTGCGGTTCTTGATACCTCAAATGATAGGTCTCGGGACCTGTAATTGTTATGCTAAACCGTTTTTAAATTGGTTGATTATTTCCATACATTTCGCAGAAAAATCTATTCGAAGAAATCACCTTACAATAGCTCAGCCGATTCAGAGCTGTAAAAATCCAAAATCTGCAATTGTGCTCAGATTGCGGTTCTTGGTACCTCAAATGATAGTTCACGGGACCTGTAATTGCTATACCATACATTTCGTAGAAAAATCGATTCGAAGAAAATCACCTTACTATAGCTCAGCCGATTCAGAGCTGTAAAAATCCAAAATCTGCAATTGTGCTCAGATTGCGGTTCTTGATACCTCAAATGATAGGTCTCGGGACCTGTAATTGTTATGCCAAACCGCGTTTAAATTGGTTGATTATTTCTATACATTTCACAGAAAAATCGATTCGAAGAAATCACCTTACTATAGCTCAGCCGATTCAGAGCTGTAAAAATCCAAAATCTGCAATTGTGCTCCGATTGCGGTTCTTGATACCTCAAATGATAGTTCACGGGACCTGTAATTGCTATACCATACATTTCGTAGAAAAATCGATTCGAAGAAAATCACCTTACTATAGCTCAGCCGATTCAGAGCTGTAAAAATCCAAAATCTGCAATTGTTCTTCGATTGCGGTTCTTGATACCTCAAATGATAGGTCTCGGGACCTGTAATTGTTATGCTAAACCGTTTTTAAATTGGTTGATTATTTCCATACATTTCGCAGAAAAATCTATTCGAAGAAATCACCTTACAATAGCTCAGCCGATTCAGAGCTGTAAAAATCCAAAATCTGCAATTGTGCTCCGATTGCGGTTCTTGATACCTCAAATGATAGGTCTCGAGACCTGTAATTGTTATGCCAAACCGCGTTTAAATTGGTTGATTATTTCCATACATTTCACAGAAAAATTGATTCGAAGAAATCACCTTACTATAGCTCAGCCGATTCAGAGCTGTAAAAATCCAAAATCTGCAATTGTGCTCCGATTGCGGTTCTTGATACCTCAAATGATAGGTCTCGAGACCTGTAATTGTTATGCCAAACCGCGTTTAAATTGGTTGATTATTTCTATACATTTCACAGAAAAATCGATTCGAAGAAATCACCTTACTATAGCTCAGCCGATTCAGAGCTGTAAAAATCCAAAATCTGCAATTGTGCTCAGATTGCGGTTCTTGATACCTCAAATGATAGTTCACGGGACCTGTAATTGCTATACCATACATTTCGTAGAAAAATCGATTCGAAGAAAATCACCTTACTATAGCTCAGCCGATTCAGAGCTGTAAAAATCCAAAATCTGCAATTGTGCTCCGATTGCGGTTCTTGATACCTCAAATGATAGGTCTCGAGACCTGTAATTGTTATGCCAAACCGCGTTTAAATTGGTTGATTATTTCCATACATTTCACAGAAAAATTGATTCGAAGAAATCACCTTACTATAGCTCAGCCGATTCAGAGCTGTAAAAATCCAAAATCTGCAATTGTGCTCCGATTGCGGTTCTTGATACCTCAAATGATAGGTCTCGAGACCTGTAATTGTTATGCCAAACCGCGTTTAAATTGGTTGATTATTTCTATACATTTCACAGAAAAATCGATTCGAAGAAATCACCTTACTATAGCTCAGCCGATTCAGAGCTGTAAAAATCCAAAATCTGCAATTGTGCTCCGATTGCGGTTCTTGATACCTCAAATGATAGGTCTCGAGACCTGTAATTGTTATGCCAAACCGCGTTTAAATTGGTTGATTATTTCTATACATTTCACAGAAAAATCAATTCGAAGAAATCACCTTACTATAGCTCAGCCGATTCAGAGCTGTAAAAATCCAAAATCTGCAATTGTGCTCCGATTGCGGTTCTTGATACCTCAAATGATAGGTCTCGAGACCTGTAATTGTTATGCCAAACCGCGTTTAAATTGGTTGATTATTTCCATACATTTCACAGAAAAATTGATTCGAAGAAATCACCTTACTATAGCTCAGCCGATTCAGAGCTGTAAAAATCCAAAATCTGCAATTGTGCTCCGATTGCGGTTCTTGATACCTCAAATGATAGGTCTCGAGACCTGTAATTGTTATGCCAAACCGCGTTTAAATTGGTTGATTATTTCTATACATTTCACAGAAAAATCAATTCGAAGAAATCACCTTACTATAGCTCAGCCGATTCAGAGCTGTAAAAATCCAAAATCTGCAATTGTGCTCCGATTGCGGTTCTTGATACCTCAAATGATAGGTCTCGAGACCTGTAATTGTTATGCCAAACCGCGTTTAAATTGGTTGATTATTTCCATACATTTCACAGAAAAATTGATTCGAAGAAATCACCTTACTATAGCTCAGCCGATTCAGAGCTGTAAAAATCCAAAATCTGCAATTGTGCTCCGATTGCGGTTCTTGATACCTCAAATGATAGGTCTCGAGACCTGTAATTGTTATGCCAAACCGCGTTTAAATTGGTTGATTATTTCTATACATTTCACAGAAAAATCGATTCGAAGAAATCACCTTACTATAGCTCAGCCGATTCAGAGCTGTAAAAATCCAAAATCTGCAATTGTGCTCAGATTGCGGTTCTTGATACCTCAAATGATAGTTCACGGGACCTGTAATTGCTATACCATACATTTCGTAGAAAAATCGATTCGAAGAAAATCACCTTACTATAGCTCAGCCGATTCAGAGCTGTAAAAATCCAAAATCTGCAATTGTGCTCCGATTGCGGTTCTTGATACCTCAAATGATAGGTCTCGAGACCTGTAATTGTTATGCCAAACCGCGTTTAAATTGGTTGATTATTTCCATACATTTCACAGAAAAATTGATTCGAAGAAATCACCTTACTATAGCTCAGCCGATTCAGAGCTGTAAAAATCCAAAATCTGCAATTGTGCTCCGATTGCGGTTCTTGATACCTCAAATGATAGGTCTCGAGACCTGTAATTGTTATGCCAAACCGCGTTTAAATTGGTTGATTATTTCTATACATTTCACAGAAAAATCGATTCGAAGAAATCACCTTACTATAGCTCAGCCGATTCAGAGCTGTAAAAATCCAAAATCTGCAATTGTGCTCCGATTGCGGTTCTTGATACCTCAAATGATAGGTCTCGAGACCTGTAATTGTTATGCCAAACCGCGTTTAAATTGGTTGATTATTTCCATACATTTCACAGAAAAATTGATTCGAAGAAATCACCTTACTATAGCTCAGCCGATTCAGAGCTGTAAAAATCCAAAATCTGCAATTGTGCTCCGATTGCGGTTCTTGATACCTCAAATGATAGGTCTCGAGACCTGTAATTGTTATGCCAAACCGCGTTTAAATTGGTTGATTATTTCTATACATTTCACAGAAAAATCGATTCGAAGAAATCACCTTACTATAGCTCAGCCGATTCAGAGCTGTAAAAATCCAAAATCTGCAATTGTGCTCCGATTGCGGTTCTTGATACCTCAAATGATAGGTCTCGAGACCTGTAATTGTTATGCCAAACCGCGTTTAAATTGGTTGATTATTTCTATACATTTCACAAAAAAATCAATTCGAAGAAATCACCTTACTATAGCTCAGCCGATTCAGAGCTGTAAAAATCCAAAATCTGCAATTGTGCTTCGATTGCGGTTCTTGATACCTCAAATGATAGGTCTCGGGACCTGTAATTGTTATGCTAAACCGTTTTTAAATTGGTTGATTATTTCCATACATTTCGCAGAAAAATCTATTCGAAGAAATCACCTTACAATAGCTCAGCCGATTCAGAGCTGTAAAAATCCAAAATCTGCAATTGTGCTCAGATTGCGGTTCTTGGTACCTCAAATGATAGTTCACGGGACCTGTAATTGCTATACCATACATTTCGTAGAAAAATCGATTCGAAGAAAATCACCTTACTATAGCTCAGCCGATTCAGAGCTGTAAAAATCCAAAATCTGCAATTGTGCTCAGATTGCGGTTCTTGATACCTCAAATGATAGGTCTCGGGACCTGTAATTGTTATGCCAAACCGCGTTTAAATTGGTTGATTATTTCTATACATTTCACAGAAAAATCGATTCGAAGAAATCACCTTACTATAGCTCAGCCGATTCAGAGCTGTAAAAATCCAAAATCTGCAATTGTGCTCCGATTGCGGTTCTTGATACCTCAAATGATAGTTCACGGGACCTGTAATTGCTATACCATACATTTCGTAGAAAAATCGATTCGAAGAAAATCACCTTACTATAGCTCAGCCGATTCAGAGCTGTAAAAATCCAAAATCTGCAATTGTTCTTCGATTGCGGTTCTTGATACCTCAAATGATAGGTCTCGGGACCTGTAATTGTTATGCTAAACCGTTTTTAAATTGGTTGATTATTTCCATACATTTCGCAGAAAAATCTATTCGAAGAAATCACCTTACAATAGCTCAGCCGATTCAGAGCTGTAAAAATCCAAAATCTGCAATTGTGCTCCGATTGCGGTTCTTGATACCTCAAATGATAGGTCTCGAGACCTGTAATTGTTATGCCAAACCGCGTTTAAATTGGTTGATTATTTCCATACATTTCACAGAAAAATTGATTCGAAGAAATCACCTTACTATAGCTCAGCCGATTCAGAGCTGTAAAAATCCAAAATCTGCAATTGTGCTCCGATTGCGGTTCTTGATACCTCAAATGATAGGTCTCGAGACCTGTAATTGTTATGCCAAACCGCGTTTAAATTGGTTGATTATTTCTATACATTTCACAGAAAAATCGATTCGAAGAAATCACCTTACTATAGCTCAGCCGATTCAGAGCTGTAAAAATCCAAAATCTGCAATTGTGCTCAGATTGCGGTTCTTGATACCTCAAATGATAGTTCACGGGACCTGTAATTGCTATACCATACATTTCGTAGAAAAATCGATTCGAAGAAAATCACCTTACTATAGCTCAGCCGATTCAGAGCTGTAAAAATCCAAAATCTGCAATTGTGCTCCGATTGCGGTTCTTGATACCTCAAATGATAGGTCTCGAGACCTGTAATTGTTATGCCAAACCGCGTTTAAATTGGTTGATTATTTCCATACATTTCACAGAAAAATTGATTCGAAGAAATCACCTTACTATAGCTCAGCCGATTCAGAGCTGTAAAAATCCAAAATCTGCAATTGTGCTCCGATTGCGGTTCTTGATACCTCAAATGATAGGTCTCGAGACCTGTAATTGTTATGCCAAACCGCGTTTAAATTGGTTGATTATTTCTATACATTTCACAGAAAAATCGATTCGAAGAAATCACCTTACTATAGCTCAGCCGATTCAGAGCTGTAAAAATCCAAAATCTGCAATTGTGCTCCGATTGCGGTTCTTGATACCTCAAATGATAGGTCTCGAGACCTGTAATTGTTATGCCAAACCGCGTTTAAATTGGTTGATTATTTCTATACATTTCACAGAAAAATCAATTCGAAGAAATCACCTTACTATAGCTCAGCCGATTCAGAGCTGTAAAAATCCAAAATCTGCAATTGTGCTTCGATTGCGGTTCTTGATACCTCAAATGATAGGTCTCGGGACCTGTAATTGTTATGCTAAACCGTTTTTAAATTGGTTGATTATTTCCATACATTTCGCAGAAAAATCTATTCGAAGAAATCACCTTACTATAGCTCAGCCGATTCAGAGCTGTAAAAATCCAAAATCTGCAATTGTGCTTCGATTGCGGTTCTTGATACCTCAAATGATAGGTCTCGGGACCTGTAATTGTTATGCTAAACCGTTTTTAAATTGGTTGATTATTTCCATACATTTCGCAGAAAAATCTATTCGAAGAAATCACCTTACAATAGCTCAGCCGATTCAGAGCTGTAAAAATCCAAAATCTGCAATTGTGCTCAGATTGCGGTTCTTGATACCTCAAATGATAGTTCACGGGACCTGTAATTGCTATACCATACATTTCGTAGAAAAATCGATTCGAAGAAAATCACCTTACTATAGCTCAGCCGATTCAGAGCTGTAAAAATCCAAAATCTGCAATTGTGCTCAGATTGCGGTTCTTGATACCTCAAATGATAGTTCACGGGACCTGTAATTGCTATACCATACATTTCGTAGAAAAATCGATTCGAAGAAAATCACCTTACTATAGCTCAGCCGATTCAGAGCTGTAAAAATCCAAAATCTGCAATTGTGCTC
Source organism: Tipula vernalis (assembly GCA_958295665.1). Lineage (NCBI taxonomy): Eukaryota > Metazoa > Arthropoda > Insecta > Diptera > Tipulidae > Tipula > Tipula vernalis. Next base: position 62,150,324 of record OY282560.1, on the reverse strand, counting down.
CGATTGCGGTTCTTGATACCTCAAATGATAGGTCTCGAGACCTGTAATTGTTATGCCAAACCGCGTTTAAATTGGTTGATTATTTCTATACATTTCACAAAAAAATCAATTCGAAGAAATCACCTTACTATAGCTCAGCCGATTCAGAGCTGTAAAAATCCAAAATCTGCAATTGTGCTTCGATTGCGGTTCTTGATACCTCAAATGATAGGTCTCGGGACCTGTAATTGTTATGCTAAACCGTTTTTAAATTGGTTGATTATTTCCATACATTTCGCAGAAAAATCTATTCGAAGAAATCACCTTACAATAGCTCAGCCGATTCAGAGCTGTAAAAATCCAAAATCTGCAATTGTGCTCAGATTGCGGTTCTTGGTACCTCAAATGATAGTTCACGGGACCTGTAATTGCTATACCATACATTTCGTAGAAAAATCGATTCGAAGAAAATCACCTTACTATAGCTCAGCCGATTCAGAGCTGTAAAAATCCAAAATCTGCAATTGTGCTCAGATTGCGGTTCTTGATACCTCAAATGATAGGTCTCGGGACCTGTAATTGTTATGCCAAACCGCGTTTAAATTGGTTGATTATTTCTATACATTTCACAGAAAAATCGATTCGAAGAAATCACCTTACTATAGCTCAGCCGATTCAGAGCTGTAAAAATCCAAAATCTGCAATTGTGCTCCGATTGCGGTTCTTGATACCTCAAATGATAGTTCACGGGACCTGTAATTGCTATACCATACATTTCGTAGAAAAATCGATTCGAAGAAAATCACCTTACTATAGCTCAGCCGATTCAGAGCTGTAAAAATCCAAAATCTGCAATTGTGCTTCGATTGCGGTTCTTGATACCTCAAATGATAGGTCTCGGGACCTGTAATTGTTATGCTAAACCGTTTTTAAATTGGTTGATTATTTCCATACATTTCGCAGAAAAATCTATTCGAAGAAATCACCTTACAATAGCTCAGCCGATTCAGAGCTGTAAAAATCCAAAATCTGCAATTGTGCTCAGATTGCGGTTCTTGATACCTCAAATGATAGTTCACGGGACCTGTAATTGCTATACCATACATTTCGTAGAAAAATCGATTCGAAGAAAATCACCTTACTATAGCTCAGCCGATTCAGAGCTGTAAAAATCCAAAATCTGCAATTGTGCTCCGATTGCGGTTCTTGATACCTCAAATGATAGGTCTCGGGACCTGTAATTGTTATGCCAAACCGCGTTTAAATTGGTTGATTATTTCTATACATTTCACAGAAAAATCGATTCGAAGAAATCACCTTACTATAGCTCAGCCGATTCAGAGCTGTAAAAATCCAAAATCTGCAATTGTGCTCCGATTGCGGTTCTTGATACCTCAAATGATAGGTCTCGGGACCTGTAATTGTTATGCTAAACCGTTTTTAAATTGGTTGATTATTTCCATACATTTCGCAGAAAAATCTATTCGAAGAAATCACCTTACAATAGCTCAGCCGATTCAGAGCTGTAAAAATCCAAAATCTGCAATTGTGCTCAGATTGCGGTTCTTGATACCTCAAATGATAGTTCACGGGACCTGTAATTGCTATACCATACATTTCGTAGAAAAATCGATTCGAAGAAAATCACCTTACTATAGCTCAGCCGATTCAGAGCTGTAAAAATCCAAAATCTGCAATTGTGCTCCGATTGCGGTTCTTGATACCTCAAATGATAGGTCTCGAGACCTGTAATTGTTATGCCAAACCGCGTTTAAATTGGTTGATTATTTCTATACATTTCACAGAAAAATCGATTCGAAGAAATCACCTTACTATAGCTCAGCCGATTCAGAGCTGTAAAAATCCAAAATCTGCAATTGTGCTCCGATTGCGGTTCTTGATACCTCAAATGATAGGTCTCGAGACCTGTAATTGTTATGCCAAACCGCGTTTAAATTGGTTGATTATTTCTATACATTTCACAGAAAAATCGATTCGAAGAAATCACCTTACTATAGCTCAGCCGATTCAGAGCTGTAAAAATCCAAAATCTGCAATTGTGCTTCGATTGCGGTTCTTGATACCTCAAATGATAGGTCTCGGGACCTGTAATTGTTATGCTAAACCGTTTTTAAATTGGTTGATTATTTCCATACATTTCACAGAAAAATCAATTCGAAGAAATCACCTTACTATAGCTCAGCCGATTCAGAGCTGTAAAAATCCAAAATCTGCAATTGTGCTTCGATTGCGGTTCTTGATACCTCAAATGATAGGTCTCGGGACCTGTAATTGTTATGCTAAACCGTTTTTAAATTGGTTGATTATTTCCATACATTTCGCAGAAAAATCTATTCGAAGAAATCACCTTACAATAGCTCAGCCGATTCAGAGCTGTAAAAATCCAAAATCTGCAATTGTGCTCAGATTGCGGTTCTTGATACCTCAAATGATAGTTCACGGGACCTGTAATTGCTATACCATACATTTCGTAGAAAAATCGATTCGAAGAAAATCACCTTACTATAGCTCAACCGATTCAGAGCTGTAAAAATCCAAAATCTGCAATTGTGCTCCGATTGCGGTTCTTGATACCTCAAATGATAGGTCTCGGGACCTGTAATTGTTATGCCAAACCGCGTTTAAATTGGTTGATTATTTCTATACATTTCACAGAAAAATCGATTCGAAGAAATCACCTTACTATAGCTCAGCCGATTCAGAGCTGTAAAAATCCAAAATCTGCAATTGTGCTCCGATTGCGGTTCTTGATACCTCAAATGATAGGTCTCGGGACCTGTAATTGTTATGCTAAACCGTTTTTAAATTGGTTGATTATTTCCATACATTTCGCAGAAAAATCTATTCGTAGAAATCACCTTACAATAGCTCAGCCGATTCAGAGCTGTAAAAATCCAAAATCTGCAATTGTGCTCAGATTGCGGTTCTTGATACCTCAAATGATAGTTCACGGGACCTGTAATTGCTATACCATACATTTCGTAGAAAAATCGATTCGAAGAAAATCACCTTACTATAGCTCAGCCGATTCAGAGCTGTAAAAATCCAAAATCTGCAATTGTGCTCAGATTGCGGTTCTTGATACCTCAAATGATAGGTCTCGGGACCTGTAATTGTTATGCCAAACCGCGTTTAAATTGGTTGATTATTTCTATACATTTCACAGAAAAATCGATTCGAAGAAATCACCTTACTATAGCTCAGCCGATTCAGAGCTGTAAAAATCCAAAATCTGCAATTGTGCTCCGATTGCGGTTCTTGATACCTCAAATGATAGTTCACGGGACCTGTAATTGCTATACCATACATTTCGTAGAAAAATCGATTCGAAGAAAATCACCTTACTATAGCTCAGCCGATTCAGAGCTGTAAAAATCCAAAATCTGCAATTGTGCTCCGATTGCGGTTCTTGATACCTCAAATGATAGGTCTCGGGACCTGTAATTGTTATGCCAAACCGCGTTTAAATTGGTTGATTATTTCCATACATTTCGCAGAAAAATCTATTCGAAGAAATCACCTTACAATAGCTCAGCCGATTCAGAGCTGTAAAAATCCAAAATCTGCAATTGTGCTCAGATTGCGGTTCTTGATACCTCAAATGATAGTTCACGGGACCTGTAATTGCTATACCATACATTTCGTAGAAAAATCGATTCGAAGAAAATCACCTTACTATAGCTCAGCCGATTCAGAGCTGTAAAAATCCAAAATCTGCAATTGTGCTCCGATTGCGGTTCTTGATACCTCAAATGATAGGTCTCGGGACCTGTAATTGTTATGCCAAACCGCGTTTAAATTGGTTGATTATTTCTATACATTTCACAGAAAAATCTATTCGAAGAAATCACCTTACAATAGCTCAGCCGATTCAGAGCTGTAAAAATCCAAAATCTGCAATTGTGCTCAGATTGCGGTTCTTGATACCTCAAATGATAGTTCACGGGACCTGTAATTGCTATACCATACATTTCGTAGAAAAATCGATTCGAAGAAAATCACCTTACTATAGCTCAGCCGATTCAGAGCTGTAAAAATCCAAAATCTGCAATTGTGCTCCGATTGCGGTTCTTGATACCTCAAATGATAGGTCTCGAGACCTGTAATTGTTATGCCAAACCGCGTTTAAATTGGTTGATTATTTCTATACATTTCACAGAAAAATCGATTCGAAGAAAATCACCTTACTATAGCTCAGCCGATTCAGAGCTGTAAAAATCCAAAATCTGCAATTGTGCTCCGATTGCGGTTCTTGATACCTCAAATGATAGGTCTCGGGACCTGTAATTGTTATGCCAAACCGCGTTTAAATTGGTTGATTATTTCCATACATTTCGCAGAAAAATCTATTCGAAGAAATCACCTTACAATAGCTCAGCCGATTCAGAGCTGTAAAAATCCAAAATCTGCAATTGTGCTCAGATTGCGGTTCTTGATACCTCAAATGATAGTTCACGGGACCTGTAATTGCTATACCATCCATTTCGTAGAAAAATCGATTCGAAGAAAATCACCTTACTATAGCTCAGCCGATTCAGAGCTGTAAAAATCCAAAATCTGCAATTGTGCTTCGATTGCGGTTCTTGATACCTCAAATGATAGGTCTCGGGACCTGTAATTGTTATGCTAAACCGTTTTTAAATTGGTTGATTATTTCCATACATTTCGCAGAAAAATCTATTCGAAGAAATCACCTTACAATAGCTCAGCCGATTCAGAGCTGTAAAAATCCAAAATCTGCAATTGTGCTCAGATTGCGGTTCTTGATACCTCAAATGATAGTTCACGGGACCTGTAATTGCTATACCATACATTTCGTAGAAAAATCGATTCGAAGAAAATCACCTTACTATAGCTCAGCCGATTCAGAGCTGTAAAAATCCAAAATCTGCAATTGTGCTCCGATTGCGGTTCTTGATACCTCAAATGATAGGTCTCGGGACCTGTAATTGTTATGCCAAACCGCGTTTAAATTGGTTGATTATTTCTATACATTTCACAGAAAAATCTATTCGAAGAAATCACCTTACAATAGCTCAGCCGATTCAGAGCTGTAAAAATCCAAAATCTGCAATTGTGCTCAGATTGCGGTTCTTGATACCTCAAATGATAGTTCACGGGACCTGTAATTGCTATACCATACATTTCGTAGAAAAATCGATTCGAAGAAAATCACCTTACTATAGCTCAGCCGATTCAGAGCTGTAAAAATCCAAAATCTGCAATTGTGCTCCGATTGCGGTTCTTGATACCTCAAATGATAGGTCTCGAGACCTGTAATTGTTATGCCAAACCGCGTTTAAATTGGTTGATTATTTCTATACATTTCACAGAAAAATCGATTCGAAGAAATCACCTTACTATAGCTCAGCCGATTCAGAGCTGTAAAAATCCAAAATCTGCAATTGTGCTCCGATTGCGGTTCTTGATACCTCAAATGATAGGTCTCGAGACCTGTAATTGTTATGCCAAACCGCGTTTAAATTGGTTGATTATTTCTATACATTTCACAGAAAAATCAATTCGAAGAAATCACCTTACTATAGCTCAGCCGATTCAGAGCTGTAAAAATCCAAAATCTGCAATTGTGCTCCGATTGCGGTTCTTGATACCTCAAATGATAGGTCTCGGGACCTGTAATTGTTATGCCAAACCGCGTTTAAATTGGTTGATTATTTCTATACATTTCACAGAAAAATCGATTCGAAGAAATCACCTTACTATAGCTCAGCCGATTCAGAGCTGTAAAAATCCAAAATCTGCAATTGTGCTTCGATTGCGGTTCTTGATACCTCAAATGATAGGTCTCGGGACCTGTAATTGTTATGCTAAACCGTTTTTAAATTGGTTGATTATTTCCATACATTTCGCAGAAAAATCTATTCGAAGAAATCACCTTACAATAGCTCAGCCGATTCAGAGCTGTAAAAATCCAAAATCTGCAATTGTGCTCAGATTGCGGTTCTTGATACCTCAAATGATAGTTCACGGGACCTGTAATTGCTATACCATACATTTCGTAGAAAAATCGATTCGAAGAAAATCACCTTACTATAGCTCAGCCGATTCAGAGCTGTAAAAATCCAAAATCTGCAATTGTGCTCCGATTGCGGTTCTTGATACCTCAAATGATAGGTCTCGGGACCTGTAATTGTTATGCCAAACCGCGTTTAAATTGGTTGATTATTTCTATACATTTCACAGAAAAATCTATTCGAAGAAATCACCTTACAATAGCTCAGCCGATTCAGAGCTGTAAAAATCCAAAATCTGCAATTGTGCTCAGATTGCGGTTCTTGATACCTCAAATGATAGTTCACGGGACCTGTAATTGCTATACCATACATTTCGTAGAAAAATCGATTCGAAGAAAATCACCTTACTATAGCTCAGCCGATTCAGAGCTGTAAAAATCCAAAATCTGCAATTGTGCTCCGATTGCGGTTCTTGATACCTCAAATGATAGGTCTCGAGACCTGTAATTGTTATGCCAAACCGCGTTTAAATTGGTTGATTATTTCTATACATTTCACAGAAAAATCGATTCGAAGAAATCACCTTACTATAGCTCAGCCGATTCAGAGCTGTAAAAATCCAAAATCAGCAATTGTGCTCCGATTGCGGTTCTTGATACCTCAAATGATTGGTCTCGAGACCTGTAATTGTTATGCCAAACCGCGTTTAAATTGGTTGATTATTTCTATACATTTCACAGAAAAATCAATTCGAAGAAATCACCTTACTATAGCTCAGCCGATTCAGAGCTGTAAAAATCCAAAATCTGCAATTGTGCTCAGATTGCGGTTCTTGATACCTCAAATGATAGTTCACAGGACCTGTAATTGCTATACCATACATTTCGTAGAAAAATCGATTCGAAGAAAATCACCTTACTATAGCTCAGCCGATTCAGAGCTGTAAAAATCCAAAATCTGCAATTGTGCTCCGATTGCGGTTCTTGATACCTCAAATGATAGGTCTCGAGACCTGTAATTGCTATACCATACATTTCGTAGAAAAATCGATTCGAAGAAAATCACCTTACTATAGCTCAGCCGATTCAGAGCTGTAAAAATCCAAAATCTGCAATTGTGCTTCGATTGCGGTTCTTGATACCTCAAATGATAGGTCTCGGGACCTGTAATTGTTATGCTAAACCGTTTTTAAATTGGTTGATTATTTCCATACATTTCGCAGAAAAATCTATTCGAAGAAATCACCTTACAATAGCTCAGCCGATTCAGAGCTGTAAAAATCCAAAATCTGCAATTGTGCTCAGATTGCGGTTCTTGATACCTCAAATGATAGTTCACGGGACCTGTAATTGCTATACCATACATTTCGTAGAAAAATCGATTCGAAGAAAATCACCTTACTATAGCTCAGCCGATTCAGAGCTGTAAAAATCCAAAATCTGCAATTGTGCTCCGATTGCGGTTCTTGATACCTCAAATGATAGGTCTCGGGACCTGTAATTGTTATGCCAAACCGCGTTTAAATTGGTTGATTATTTCTATACATTTCACAGAAAAATCTATTCGAAGAAATCACCTTACAATAGCTCAGCCGATTCAGAGCTGTAAAAATCCAAAATCTGCAATTGTGCTCAGATTGCGGTTCTTGATACCTCAAATGATAGTTCACGGGACCTGTAATTGCTATACCATACATTTCGTAGAAAAATCGATTCGAAGAAAATCACCTTACTATAGCTCAGCCGATTCAGAGCTGTAAAAATCCAAAATCTGCAATTGTGCTCCGATTGCGGTTCTTGATACCTCAAATGATAGGTCTCGAGACCTGTAATTGTTATGCCAAACCGCGTTTAAATTGGTTGATTATTTCTATACATTTCACAGAAAAATCGATTCGAAGAAATCACCTTACTATAGCTCAGCCGATTCAGAGCTGTAAAAATCCAAAATCAGCAATTGTGCTCCGATTGCGGTTCTTGATACCTCAAATGATTGGTCTCGAGACCTGTAATTGTTATGCCAAACCGCGTTTAAATTGGTTGATTATTTCTATACATTTCACAGAAAAATCAATTCGAAGAAATCACCTTACTATAGCTCAGCCGATTCAGAGCTGTAAAAATCCAAAATCTGCAATTGTGCTCAGATTGCGGTTCTTGATACCTCAAATGATAGTTCACAGGACCTGTAATTGCTATACCATACATTTCGTAGAAAAATCGATTCGAAGAAAATCACCTTACTATAGCTCAGCCGATTCAGAGCTGTAAAAATCCAAAATCTGCAATTGTGCTCCGATTGCGGTTCTTGATACCTCAAATGATAGGTCTCGGGACCTGTAATTGTTATGCCAAACCGCGTTTAAATTGGTTGATTATTTCTATACATTTCACAGAAAAATCGATTCGAAGAAATCACCTTACTATAGCTCAGCCGATTCAGAGCTGTAAAAATCCAAAATCTGCAATTGTGCTTCGATTGCGGTTCTTGATACCTCAAATGATAGGTCTCGGGACCTGTAATTGTTATGCTAAACCGTTTTAAATTGGTTGATTATTTCCATACATTTCGCAGAAAAATCTATTCGAAGAAATCACCTTACAATAGCTCAGCCGATTCAGAGCTGTAAAAATCCAAAATCTGCAATTGTGCTCAGATTGCGGTTCTTGATACCTCAAATGATAATTCACGGGACCTGTAATTGCTATACCATACATTTCGTAGAAAAATCGATTCGAAGAAAATCACCTTACTATAGCTCAGCCGATTCAGAGCTGTAAAAATCCAAAATCTGCAATTGTGCTCCGATTGCGGTTCTTGATACCTCAAATGATAGGTCTCGAGACCTGTAATTGTTATGCCAAACCGCGTTTAAATTGGTTGATTATTTCCATACATTTCACAGAAAAATTGATTCGAAGAAATCACCTTACTATAGCTCAGCCGATTCAGAGCTGTAAAAATCCAAAATCTGCAATTGTGCTCCGATTGCGGTTCTTGATACCTCAAATGATAGGTCTCGGGACCTGTAATTGTTATGCCAAACCGCGTTTAAATTGGTTGATTATTTCTATACATTTCACAGAAAAATCAATTCGAAGAAATCACCTTACCATAGCTCAGCCGATTCAGAGCTGTAAAAATCCAAAATCTGCAATTGTGCTCAGATTGCGGTTCTTGATACCTCAAATGATAGTTCACGGGACCTGTAATTGCTATACCATACATTTCGTAGAAAAATCGATTCGAAGAAAATCACCTTACTATAGCTCAGCCGATTCAGAGCTGTAAAAATCCAAAATCTGCAATTGTGCTTCGATTGCGGTTCTTGATACCTCAAATGATAGGTCTCGGGACCTGTAATTGTTATGCTAAACCGTTTTTAAATTGGTTGATTATTTCCATACATTTCGCAGAAAAATCTATTCGAAGAAATCACCTTACAATAGCTCAGCCGATTCAGAGCTGTAAAAATCCAAAATCTGCAATTGTGCTCAGATTGCGGTTCTTGATACCTCAAATGATAGTTCACGGGACCTGTAATTGCTATACCATACATTTCGTAGAAAAATCGATTCGAAGAAAATCACCTTACTATAGCTCAGCCGATTCAGAGCTGTAAAAATCCAAAATCTGCAATTGTGCTTCGATTGCGGTTCTTGATACCTCAAATGATAGGTCTCGGGACCTGTAATTGTTATGCTAAACCGTTTTTAAATTGGTTGATTATTTCCATACATTTCGCAGAAAAATCTATTCGAAGAAATCACCTTACAATAGCTCAGCCGATTCAGAGCTGTAAAAATCCAAAATCTGCAATTGTGCTCCGATTGCGGTTCTTGATACCTCAAATGATAGGTCTCGGGACCTGTAATTGTTATGCCAAACCGCGTTTAAATTGGTTGATTATTTCTATACATTTCACAGAAAAATCTATTCGAAGAAATCACCTTACAATAGCTCAGCCGATTCAGAGCTGTAAAAATCCAAAATCTGCAATTGTGCTCAGATTGCGGTTCTTGATACCTCAAATGATAGTTCACGGGACCTGTAATTGCTATACCATACATTTCGTAGAAAAATCGATTCGAAGAAAATCACCTTACTATAGCTCAGCCGATTCAGAGCTGTAAAAATCCAAAATCTGCAATTGTGCTCCGATTGCGGTTCTTGATACCTCAAATGATAGGTCTCGAGACCTGTAATTGTTATGCCAAACCGCGTTTAAATTGGTTGATTATTTCTATACATTTCACAGAAAAATCAATTCGAAGAAATCACCTTACAATAGCTCAGCCGATTCAGAGCTGTAAAAATCCAAAATCTGCAATTGTGCTCAGATTGCGGTTCTTGATACCTCAAATGATAGTTCACGGGACCTGTAATTGCTATACCATACATTTCGTAGAAAAATCGATTCGAAGAAAATCACCTTACTATAGCTCAGCCGATTCAGAGCTGTAAAAATCCAAAATCTGCAATTGTGCTCCGATTGCGGTTCTTGATACCTCAAATGATAGGTCTCGAGACCTGTAATTGTTATGCCAAACCGCGTTTAAATTGGTTGATTATTTCTATACATTTCACAGAAAAATCGATTCGAAGAAATCACCTTACTATAGCTCAGCCGATTCAGAGCTGTAAAAATCCAAAATCTGCAATTGTGCTCCGATTGCGGTTCTTGATACCTCAAATGATAGGTCTCGAGACCTGTAATTGTTATGCCAAACCGCGTTTAAATTGGTTGATTATTTCTATACATTTCACAGAAAAATCGATTCGAAGAAATCACCTTACTATAGCTCAGCCGATTCAGAGCTGTAAAAATCCAAAATCTGCAATTGTGCTCCGATTGCGGTTCTTGATACCTCAAATGATAGGTCTCGAGACCTGTAATTGTTATGCCAAACCGCGTTTAAATTGGTTGATTATTTCTATACATTTCACAGAAAAATCAATTCGAAGAAATCACCTTACTATAGCTCAGCCGATTCAGAGCTGTAAAAATCCAAAATCTGCAATTGTGCTCAGATTGCGGTTCTTGATACCTCAAATGATAGTTCACAGGACCTGTAATTGCTATACCATACATTTCGTAGAAAAATCGATTCGAAGAAAATCACCTTACTATAGCTCAGCCGATTCAGAGCTGTAAAAATCCAAAATCTGCAATTGTGCTCCGATTGCGGTTCTTGATACCTCAAATGATAGGTCTCGGGACCTGTAATTGTTATGCCAAACCGCGTTTAAATTGGTTGATTATTTCTATACATTTCACAGAAAAATCGATTCGAAGAAATCACCTTACTATAGCTCAGCCGATTCAGAGCTGTAAAAATCCAAAATCTGCAATTGTGCTTCGATTGCGGTTCTTGATACCTCAAATGATAGGTCTCGGGACCTGTAATTGTTATGCTAAACCGTTTTAAATTGGTTGATTATTTCCATACATTTCGCAGAAAAATCTATTCGAAGAAATCACCTTACAATAGCTCAGCCGATTCAGAGCTGTAAAAATCCAAAATCTGCAATTGTGCTCAGATTGCGGTTCTTGATACCTCAAATGATAATTCACGGGACCTGTAATTGCTATACCATACATTTCGTAGAAAAATCGATTCGAAGAAAATCACCTTACTATAGCTCAGCCGATTCAGAGCTGTAAAAATCCAAAATCTGCAATTGTGCTCCGATTGCGGTTCTTGATACCTCAAATGATAGGTCTCGAGACCTGTAATTGCTATACCATACATTTCGTAGAAAAATCGATTCGAAGAAAATCACCTTACTATAGCTCAGCCGATTCAGAGCTGTAAAAATCCAAAATCTGCAATTGTGCTTCGATTGCGGTTCTTGATACCTCAAATGATAGGTCTCGGGACCTGTAATTGTTATGCTAAACCGTTTTTAAATTGGTTGATTATTTCCATACATTTCGCAGAAAAATCTATTCGAAGAAATCACCTTACAATAGCTCAGCCGATTCAGAGCTGTAAAAATCCAAAATCTGCAATTGTGCTCAGATTGCGGTTCTTGATACCTCAAATGATAGTTCACGGGACCTGTAATTGCTATACCATACATTTCGTAGAAAAATCGATTCGAAGAAAATCACCTTACTATAGCTCAGCCGATTCAGAGCTGTAAAAATCCAAAATCTGCAATTGTGCTCCGATTGCGGTTCTTGATACCTCAAATGATAGGTCTCGGGACCTGTAATTGTTATGCCAAACCGCGTTTAAATTGGTTGATTATTTCTATACATTTCACAGAAAAATCTATTCGAAGAAATCACCTTACAATAGCTCAGCCGATTCAGAGCTGTAAAAATCCAAAATCTGCAATTGTGCTCAGATTGCGGTTCTTGATACCTCAAATGATAGTTCACGGGACCTGTAATTGCTATACCATACATTTCGTAGAAAAATCGATTCGAAGAAAATCACCTTACTATAGCTCAGCCGATTCAGAGCTGTAAAAATCCAAAATCTGCAATTGTGCTCCGATTGCGGTTCTTGATACCTCAAATGATAGGTCTCGAGACCTGTAATTGTTATGCCAAACCGCGTTTAAATTGGTTGATTATTTCTATACATTTCACAGAAAAATCGATTCGAAGAAATCACCTTACTATAGCTCAGCCGATTCAGAGCTGTAAAAATCCAAAATCAGCAATTGTGCTCCGATTGCGGTTCT